>CM032430.1:11549792-12052461 GCA_019049465.1 Dryas iulia moderata | reverse complement strand
TCGACGAATGCGAAGAATAGTTCCTTCCTTCTGTCCCTTTCTGAAGGAATGGGGGCAGAAGTTGGCACCGGTTGCCTACGTACTGGTTGGGGCCTTTCGCTGGGCCTTGATGCGGGCGCGGGACGTGACCTAGCTGCCTGCTGGTGCACTGCAGGGGGCCTGCTCCAAGCGTTAGACGCAGGCGCTGGAGCAGGGACGTACCTACTGTGTGGTACCCCTCGGTGGGGTTCGCGGCGGTTTGAGAGATCGCGGCGGTTGGACAGATCGCGGCGGGTTGGTTGATCGCGGCGGGTTGGTTGTTCGCGGCGGGGTTGTTGATCGCGGCGGGTGGAGTAATCGCGGCGGGTGGAGTAATCGCGGCGGGTGGAGTACTCACGGCGAGTTGAGTAGTCGCGAGCAGGGCGGGAGGGCCTCGAAGCCCTATGCGCCCTGCCACCCTTCCTGCTGGCCCTGCGTGGGGCCCGGGGGCATCCGCGGTAGTTTGCGGGGTGTCCCTGGGTCTCGCACAGGACGCAGCTGGGAGGCACGATAGGATCGGGGACTTTTCGCGGGCAGTCGCTAGTCGCATGGTCCTCGAGGCATTTAACGCATCTCGGACGAGCACGACAGTTCTTGGCTGAGTGTCCGTATAGTTGGCACCGATGGCATTGTCCGGGAATGCCACGGGACCACGGCTTTTCGATAGTTATGCCCGTGAGGGCGCAAACCGAGCGTATGTTGAAAATTTCCTTTCCCGCGGGGGAGAGGTCGAGGACGGCTAGTATCATGTCGTACTGGCGCTTTGTAAATTGGTTGTACATCCGGTGTACACTCCTAATCGGTAATCCTTGTGAAGCAAGGTCGCGATAGATCGTTTCTGTTTCTATTTCCTTCGGGATGCCTTTTATCACCACACGCAGCTGCTTCTCGTCCTCCAGCGCGTACGTGTGGTACCCTAAGTTTTTTTCCGTAAGGTACGCCGTCAGTTTACGGTGATCGCGAACAGTTGGTACCTGTACGCGAATGCCGTTCGATGTAGAGCGTGCAGAATTGAACTGCACGTGGGATTTCAGCATCCATTTTGAAATGTCGTCCCAGGCGCGCTTTACCTGGACGATGATCGGCGGCGGAAGTCGGTCGGCGCGGGTTGTTGCCGGTGGCAGCACCGGGCTTTGGTTAGACGCACGTGCAGGCGATGCGCACCTGGGCGAGCGTGAGTCATTGTTGGGGGCGGGGCTAGCGCGACGGCTGGCTACCTGAGACGAGGTTCCGGTTTCGGGGTCCGAATTATGATTTGCAGCCCGTTTTGCTGGAATATCCGGGCTTTTGAAGATTTTATTCGCCTTGCGTTTGGCGGATTTCGATTTGACGGTCTCGAAACCGTCGTCGGCGTCAGAAATTTGGGAGCGCGTTGAGTCTAAACGGGGGCGACGTGGGGTTGTGTTGGGTTCGAGATCCATATCGTCGTCGCTTTCTGGTCGGGAGGGAGCACGTTCCGAGCCTAAAGGTCTGTCTGTTGGTCCGTTTTCCTGCTTTTTAAAAGCTTCGATAACCTCCGGGAATTGAAGCGTAATGAAGGCGAGAAGCGCTTGCATCTCTATCGTCATGACTGCGGTCTATAGGGGACCGCGGAGGGAATTAAAAATTATGAATCCTCGCCGGATGGCGTGGGTGTGTGCCTACTGTGGCCTACTTGTGACTGTCGCAAGCGACAGGGGTGAGTGCCTAACTTAAACTCGTAAGTACTCACGTGTGTTGTCGGCCGTCTCGAACGAACACTACACTGAACACTAAACACAACACTGCACTACGGAGAGGCCGCCCTCTTGGCGGCTGGTCCTTCCCTCGTGGCCGGAACCTGGTCCTCTTCGCGATGCAGTCAGTGCGTCTTCTGTTTCAGTGCCCAAATCGGAGAATGTGTGCTGATCTTACAGTGATACACCATAAAAATCGGTAAGCAGATGCTGATCGGTATGCGTATCCGCGTGGACATAAGGACGTCCGCACGGGTCGGCAGACGAAATCGGAATCGGCCGACGCATCGGACGACGCGATATTTATACCTATTGCATCGCGGCGGCTCAGATGCTCGCGCAGCTCGGCGCGTGTCGTCAGCATGCGCGAAACAATCGACATGATTTTCTATCCTATTTATTCTTATTGTTTTTTTATACTGTTTTTTAATTGGCTAATTGATTTGATTAATTTTGTATATATACCGGTGCATTTTTGAATAAAATTATTCCTTCCTTCGACCACTCAATAAGTAGTTTGATTAAGAAGCCTGACTCTCCTCTAAATGTGTTACAGTGACCACTCACCAGGGGGCGCTGCAGTAAGTACATTTGTTTGTGCAAAACTAAAACTACGAGTCCGATTTGAATGCAGTTTTCAATGATAGATTCAAGTTTACTTAGTGCATATTTTCATATATGTGTCATGTATGTTTACTTAGTGCATATTTTCATGTATGTGTCAACTCTCTAGGGGGCGCTGCAGTAAGTAGCTGCTTCCATTTTTTGTGTAAAACCAAACGACTAGTACGATTGGAAAGAGTTTTTAGTATTAGATTACGCTTTGCTTAGAGCATGTTTTTAAATTTATATTACAGTTACAAGTCACCAGAGGGCGCTGCAGTAAAATATTGTTTGTGCAAAGATAAAATGACGAATTTGATTTGGATGCAGTTTCAGTGATAAGCTCAAGTTTCATTAGTGCATGTTCTTGGATATGTTTTATCGTCCTAGCTCACCAGGGGGCGCTGCAGTAAAAATTTGTTTGTAATATTAAACAAAACCACAACTACTAGTCCGATTAGGCAGAGTTTTTAGTATTAGATTTACCTTTACTTGGTGTAAGTTTTTAGGTTCTTTTTTACGTTAAAAACTCACCAGGGGGCACTGCATTAAGCATTTAATTATGCAAAGTTAAAGCTATTAAGATGCGGTTTTCTGTGATAGGTTCAGGTTTAATTGTTGCGTGTTTTTATATGCCATATCACGAACTACCACGAGGCGCTCCAGTATAAATTCGTTTGTTCAAGATCAAAACTACTAGTGGGTTTTGTGATTTTTACTGAAAATGTTACGGTGACAATCTGCCAGGCGCTGCAATAAGTATTTGGTAACCAGAAAGCATTGAGTTTATAATTTCTTTCGGATTTGCATGAAGATTAATTATAAAGTATTTCGAAATTATGTAATAATATCTATTCACTTTAAAAAGCTCAAAATAAAAAACAAAATTAAAAATTTTGAAAAAACCCACGACGGTTTAATTGTAATTGAAAAAGGATAAAATAACTAGAAATCCCCCGCCTAAAAGAATATATGTAACGAGATGATGGGGACGACTTCGTCGGGGGCTGCCAGTTCCAACCTCTATTTTAAATATAATAGCTAACAGTATAGATTTCGTTCTTAAAGTTTTTAAAAGGAATACCAGTTATCAAAACTGTAAATTCATATTAATATTTTAATTTTTCCCAAACCTGTTCTAACAGCATGAAAACCTAGGAGAAGTTACCAAACTTAAAGTAATGGCAGCTCCGACGAAGTCGTCCCCATCATCTCGTTACATATATTCTTTTAGGCGGGGGATTTCTAATTATTTTATCCTTTTTCAATTACAATTAAACCGACGTGGGTTTTTCAAAATTTTTAATTTTGTTAGTTTATATTTGCCCATATTTTAGGCAGAAAATAGAGTGTTGTGATAATAAGTCCTCTTTGGATTCCCTGCTATGCGGGAAAAAGCGTGAATCTGCCTAATATATCTATACATACTTATATTATAAATGCGAAAGTCTGTCTGTTGGTCTGTCACGCCTTCACGACTAACCTACTGGTCCGATTTGAATGAAATTCGGAATGAATATAGTTCAAGACCCGGTGTCAATCATAGACTATTTTTTTTCGAAAATCATGGCGTAAAGGGTTGAAATAGGGGATGAAAGTTTGTATGAAAAATCCAAACCGCTTGACCGATTATAATGAATTTTGGCATGAGGATAGTTGATGACACGGAATTAAGCGTAGAGTAGCCCATTTATTTTACAAAAAAACAATATAACAAGGATAGCGAAGGATGCGGAGGACAGGCGAAGCCGCGAGTGGGCTTCTAGTAATCTAAAAATCTTAAAGTTAGCAATGTATCAGGTGACGACTGTTCGTTTGCCTTGTATTCTTTACAATAAAAAAGTACCAATATCCTGCATGTACATCAGCAGTATTATATTTCATACATAAAAGCCGTCATATGTCCTGAAACATAATTATTTTGTTTGTCAATCCCAACTAATACTATACATTCAGAAGACTATCTGTCTGTTCGGCGACAAATCGTAACAGACAGACGTCTGTAACGATTTTACAGTTCGATTAGGATGAAATGCGAAGTGAATATAGTTGAAGACTTATGGTAAAAAATAGGCTACTTTTATTTAAAAATCAACCCCTAATAAGTAAAATTAAGGGATGAAAGTTAGTATGAAAAGACTGATTTGACCTGCATACTTCTTTTGCTTTATCCACTGTCACTAACCTTTTTATATACACACTCCAGGAGACCATGTCATGTTGTCAACGTAAGAGTAAATATTTGATATATTAAAAAAAATACTTTAAAAAGATAATTTCAAGATGATTTCAAGAAAGTCAGACGGTAAGAAATAGGTCAAACGAAATATTAAGAGTTTCTTGCAAATAGAAAACAACAAATACATATGAAGCTACGTGAATCTGTTGAAATCATAAAATTAATATTGTTTTACACTTCTTAATGTTATAGCTAATATATCATCTTGTTCTTAGTTTTTTTTATTTATAAATATATCTAAAAAAACATAAAAGAAAGTTGAAAGAAAAAAATAATTATCTCCAAAACTTATAAAATGTTTATTTTAGGTCACATTTATACAAGCTGTTACATCTAAATTGCTTTTTTACTATAAATAGTTAAGGCGAAGTGTCAAAATATCAAGAAGCCGGCGACAGGTCGTCTTGAAAGGTGAAAGATAAACATGCGCGTACGCAGAGTGATTTGTGCTCGCGTTTTATAAATAACCTTGTTTAGTCAGGTTATAAGTTACGGAGGAATAAAGTTAAGAAGAAATTTATTTTAGGAAGCTATATTCATTATTTTGTATGAAATTTTAACGTATGCTTGCAAATATATTATCCAAACTTATATTATAAATGCGAAAATCAGTGTGTTTGTGTGTCACGCTTTCACGGCTAATCTACCGTTCCGATTTGGGTGAAATTTAGAATCAAAGTAGTAAAAGTTACTGTGTCTAACATAGGCTAATTATTTTTTGAAATATCAACCTCTAAAGGGTTGAAATATGGGAGGAAAGTTTATATCAAAAATCTAAACCGCTTGACCGATTGCAATGAATTTTGGCATAAATATAGTTGATAATCTAAGCTTTATTTTTCAAAAATCCGCCCCCGAGGTTTGTAATATAACGAAGCAGTTACACAGTTCACGCGGCGAAGCCGCGAACGGGCCACTAGTTTAGAATAATTTGTTTTTTTTTCTCTTAACGATGTTGTATACGGGATAACGTATAATATCAATAATGGTTATCCAAAAGCTGCAAATTTAGAGTGGATTGAATATGCATATTATTGGCAATAACTAATTGAAGGATTGCATATTCAACCTTTACTTTACTCAAAAAATGATTGCTAGATCAGTCTAAGGTTGCAGTTTTTGGATTAAGATTGATTATTGATATTGGGCGTAAGAAAAGCTTGTGATTTCTCGCTGTAAAGTGAAAAGATAATATACTAATGTTAGCAATAATATCTCTCTTAATAAATGCAAAGGACCACATGCATTCTTTCGCTTTGCCTAACGAATTCTGAAAAAAACCATACAAAAATAAAAACCTTTTCAAAAACTTAATCTGCATAGAGTCAAATAAATAGTACAAATTTAAATAGTCAACGTAGGTACAGAACATACCTACTTATGTACATATTTATATTGATAATTAATAGATAATAACAAAAATTAAATTCACGCTTTTTCCCACATAACTTAGGGGTATTTAGGGAAATTTTAAAATCAAGACACTTCATTCTCCATTTTCCGCTCGAAATTGAGACATTGCGTGTTAAATAGCGAAATTTAACGCCGCATTTTGTCTTAGGTACCAGAGTGAAGAAATTTAAATAATACATTATCGTTCCCCCAAGCGGGAATCGAAACCACAATCACTGTTACGGTTAGACGCTATCACACTACACCACGGCAGCCTCAGAATAAGAATAATCAATTATTGAGATACCATCTTCAAATGTATTTCCTTAACAAATTGATTAATTAATGGGCTTTTTTGATTAAAAAAATCTATCTAATACACATTTCCGCGTTGATCATAGTAGAATTCGAACGAAAATGTTAACAAAAAATTATATTATTTACTTAAGAAAATATTTATTTCTACGTCTCATATTCGGTCACTATTACAATTTTGAAAAATCTAAATTCCTAGATTTTCTAACGCATTTATTCTGTTTTATCTTCATATTACTAAGCTTTGCTAATTTTCTCGACTCAACTGTATATAAAGATATACATTTATACGGATTTTGTAAATTCCTAATCGATTGTATTATCTCGTTCATATTTAAGGGTAAATATTTGAGCAAATTGTACGTTGTTATTGTTAAAAGTGGGCAAATTTTGGGTGTGGAATCTATAAAAATATCTTGGAAGTTATATATATTATTAATAATTACATTTGTATATAGATTACACGCGTTTATGACATATAGTGATGTGCCGGTATACAGCTTTACGTTCTTTAGAAGCTTGTTTACGATTACGTCTCTTGAACTTAATTATATATCAAAAATTATAGTATTTGACGCCCTATACCAACGTATGAAACTGTTGAGAGAAACTTTTGACACTAAATTAAGTAATTTAGTAAGTACTGTGAACGTTATTGGGATAAAGAGACGGAGATATAAAATAGATAATATCAGAAACGGTCTCGCTGTTTACGATATTTTATTAGAGTTTGTTGAAAACATGGACTGTGAATTAGAGATTTGGGTAAATATTATTTTGCTTAGAAATCGATCATTATGGAATATACAGAAATAATCGTGGCCAGTCGTGGCCCAGTGGCACAAGCGTGTGACTGTAAACGACTTGTTGTGGGTTCGATTCCCATTCGAGGAGTGGAAATTATATTTCCATTTACTTCGCTCTGATGTCGAGGTAAAGCACGGCGTTAAGTTCCGCCACTTAACACGCAAGCCTCTGAATTCGGCAGAAAGTGGGGAACGGAGTGTCTTAACACTAGGTTCCCTCTGCCTACCCAGCAGTGTGCGGGATACAGCGTGAAGCTAAAAAAACGATTTATTTATATTTTTTTTACATATTATGTGGTCTATGAAGCCGTCGTGACTTAATGTTAGAACATCTGACTGCTATCACGATGGTTGTGGGTTCGATCCCGTATCAAAGATAAATCCCGGAGTTGAGCTACTACTCGCAACTCGCAATATCTCAAAACAAAAGGTATATTATCATATATAAGAATGTTATCTGTTTATTTATTTATTTATTCCATTTTTAGCTCCTCAGAACTGTTGTGGTGATTTTCCCAGAGCTTGTACAATTCATGTACAATGTGACTGAATTGATACTGAAAAAGGTAAGTAAATAAATATACTTAGCTAATATGTACATTTATAATTTATTTACTAAACTACAACTATACTAATATTTTGAATTATTTATTGCTGCGGTATTAAATGTAAATTAAAAATATAAATTTCACTATTAAAATTTATTTAATTTTGCTTCTCCTGAAGCCTGATTATTCCGCTATGCGAAGAAAAGGATATATTTTATTATTTAAATATATTTTTTTTATAATAATATCTTATATGATACTAAATTATAAATATATATATTTGTTGTTTTCAGGGTTTATGGAGAACAGATTCTATATCTTTACTGATTTCGCTTATATTACTTTTATTAATATTTTCTTTACCCATGTTAATATTTGAAATGGCGAAACGAGAAATGGAAATTATAAAACGTATTTTAATTCACCAAGTACTTGTGTGTACAGGTAATTATTATTTTAAGATATTTAGATTTATATAGATTTAAGATATTTAGTAGAGGCAGAAAGAGTTTAGTGCCAAGACATTTCGTTCTCATATTTCCCCACGACATTGCATATTGATGGCGGAGTTCAACGCCGCGGTTTATCAGGTGGTGACAGGTCACCAGAGCGGAGAAACGAAGTCAACTATAATCCCGAGTGGAAATCAAATCTACACCCATCTCGTATACAGTCAGACGCTGTCACACTACGCCATTGCCTGCCTTTTTATATATATTTTTTTAAATATCTCTAAAATAAAAAAAATATTTCTCAATCAGAAAGATACAAAATTAAGTGGATTCGATGTCTACTCAAGGAATGGAAGTATTTAATATTTACATTTTCTTCGTTCTGGCGACGAGGCAAAAGCGTGGCGTTGAGTTGCGCCACCTAACACGTAATACCTCCAAAATTGGGCGGCAAGTGAGTAACGGAGTGTCTTAACACGTGGTTCGCTTTGTCTTAGTTGTTTGCCGGCTACAGCGTGAAGCTAAAACAATATTTTTAAACTAACCTGATAGATAAATAACTTCGCAATATGACAATCTTCTAAGTTTTAATATATTTTTTAGATGAAATATTACTGAAGGAACAACAACGAGCATTGGATTATATTAAGATGCGGCCTTTAGAACATAAAATATGCCGAATATGGCCGATGAGTATTACTTTATCATTTAAATACTGCAGTTTGTGTGTTTCATACGTTATAATATGTACTCAGTTTACTTTTGGATCTTTAGGTTAGATTTTTTTATTATTTTCTTTTTCTATATTTATTAAGGAAAGCAGAGAGTTTCTAGTGTTAGAACACTCTTTTTTCTGTATGTGATTCTTATCTTTCGTTATCTTCTTGTTTGGTGGAAAATCAATACTTTTTGTAACGATATTTTTTTATGATTTATTAATAGCAAGCAGTGGCAAAGTTTTAGTAGTGGTAAGTTGGCGTTAAAATAACATAACAATCTAGTATACTAATGAATTATTTACAAAAATGCAAGTCGGTGGGAATCGTGTTGTACGGACACTTCATAACTGTTAACTAACGATTTATATGTTTAAATTCGTTTTTTTCATATACATTATATAACTTATTTTATGAAATATAATAACTATTCATTATGAGGCTGTAATTTTTTTATACGTTTCTTCTTATGATGAAGTTATCTTAACAGAGTTGTATAACAATCACAGGTGACAGCCGGTTCAACGGAAATAAATAGTATTAACTATTACTAATAAATTTAAAGCAAAACTTACTAATAATTTCTTAAACTTTTGTGCATATTTATCTAACTAAAAAAAATATTTTTAGAAAACGTATAAAGTTTTTTTTTTTTTTTTTTTTTAAAGATACACCGGAGACACACCGACATTCAAACCCCTTAGAAACTTAAAATTGTTCAAGCACTTTGAACGCTAAGCCATACATACATTTACCTATTAAATTTTTTAATACATTTTCTATAAACGACACTTTTAAAAAGATAAAAAAATATATCTTTTTTATGTTATAAAAAAATATTTTGTTTCTTTTTATAATTTTAATATAAATTTAAATAATAAATATATAATTTTATATACTATAAAAATAACATATGCTTGCAACTTATAATTTTGTGTTTAAGATTCAATTTCAAGATAGAATGTAGAAATAGATAATCACAAGGTCCACCCAACTAGTTTTAAAAGAAAATGCGGCTTTTTTAATGCAATTTTATTAATGTTTAACTTAAGCTAATTCAAACTGAGCATATACTATAACATAAGTAATACATAAATTCATAAAGTTAAGCGACAAATCTATACCCATAGGTATGGCGCGACAAAATTTGTATTTGAAAGGCCGTAACTTTAAATGCTGTAGAGCATTTTCAGTTTCTTTTAACACGTTAAAATCTGAAATTAAAAAAGATATTAGATTTAGACTATGATATATATGAAGTGATAAAAATGTATAATTGATAAAAATGATAAAAATGTCAAATGGTCAGTGGCACAAGCGTGTGACTGTAAACTGTGTGTGGGTTCGATTCCCTCTCGAAGATCGCAAATATTTTATATTTCCATTTTCTTCGCTCTAGTGTCGAGGCAAATCGCGGCGTTAAGTTCCGCCACTTAACACGCAATGCCTCTGAATTCGGCGGAAAATGGGGAACGGAGTGTCTTAACACTAGGTTCCCACTGCCGTGAAGCTAAAAAAAAATAAAATAAAATAAAAATGTACAAATTACATACCGTTATTTTACTTATAGGTAAGATATTGATATATTTCTTTCTAAATGCCATTATGCTGCAGTGGAACAATGTCTGACTTGTAACGTTATAGTTATGTGTTCGATTTCCACACAGAGGAATGGCAAAATAAAAAATGTTATCATTCTAATACTTAAGACAAAGTGCGGCGTTGAGTTACGCCACTTAACATACAATGTCTCAATTTAGAGCAGAAAGTGAACACAAGACTAAAATAATTAAAATATTTCATTCCAGTCCTTCAAGAAGGAATTGAACCCACTATCATCGCTTTTACAATTAAAAACCTCAGTTCAAGTAATAAATTGTTGGTAGAAAATAAAATGCTTTTGTCATATGTTTTTTTGATTTTGTAGTAATGTAAAAAAGTATTTATTATAATATTATTAAGAAGATAATAAAAAAAGGAAAAAAATATATTCGTTTTTGCATACCTTTCTCCACTAACAACTGGTTAAATAACGCATTCTTTATGCCATCGACTTTGTTTTTCGTGAGTTCAAATAAAATCATCGGTGACGATATTACTAATATAATCGATAGTAATGCAATGAAAATTCCTAAATAGTTAAGTATGCTGGTATTCTGAAATAAATAGGATCTTTTTGACTGAGACCGTCATGGTGCAGTGGAACAACCTCTGACTAAAAACGTGATTGGTCATTGACCCAATTCCCGCTTGGGGGAAGCTATATTCAAATTATTTTCGTACTTCCGATCTGGTAAAATGAAATACCGCGGCTCAGAGTTCCGCTATTTGACACACAATGTCTCGAGAAAACTGGAGAACAGAGTGTCTTTACACTACTTTATGTTTGATTACTCTAAAATATGGATAAAAATATAAAGATTTTTTTATTTGTCTTCAAACGACAAATTACTACTACTTAGGTAAGAGAGGCAGAGGTTGACCTTCGACGATACTGGAGGAAGCTCATGTAAAGCATGAGAGGGGTCCTCATGCTTTACGTAGTCCTGAGGTTGTGTATGAAGAGATTGATGACAGTGGACGAGGCGAAGGAAGTATGCACGGACCGATGCGTTTGGCTCTCCGTTCTCTCTAACTACCCCTCTAGAGGTACAGCATGAAAGAAACATTTTGCAAGCGAAGCAGTTGAAATTATTATAATGTTTTAATACAATTTAAAAGTCTCCTTACTTACAACTGTATATAGTATATTGAAATAGTATACAATTGCCTTCAGAAGATATATAAACATTGTCCATAGGAACTGAAACATTTTAAAAATCTTTTGTAACACTTAAATAAATGAAACTTATTACTACTACATTTAAAAAAATATTTTAAATGTACATAGAATGTTTTAGTAATGTAGAAATACTCGATTTAGGGCAAAAGGTAGAAAACAGAGTGTCTTAACACTAGGTTCTCTCTACAACCTTAAATATTATTGAAATAATTAAATTGTCCTTTTTGATAACAGTGGTCGTGTTGTTTTTTACTAAATCATCAAAACTAAACTGACTTTAGTTTCTAATAAGGTATTGAAATCATGTATTAAGTAGATAACCATTTACCCAAACCACAATTTCGTAGTCCAATTTCTCAACATAGTCCAACAGAAGATTGTACATAGTCATACATTCTTTAATATTATTTATTTTATATTGGATCCTGTCTTCACCTATCAGGTTGACAGTATAAAAGTTACTTTCAACTTTACTTTTCAGAAGCATCATCCTTTGGTTTAGAACATCAAAAATCAGTACTTTTGTGTAAATATCCAAATGTACCGCCGTTGTAACCACTATATTAGCGCAAAAATATAGACTGAAACGAGCTAAGGGAGTCAAACTAACGAAAAACCAAATTCTTGCTGCATACATGGCCGCTAAATATGCCGTCATAACCCAAGGTACGTTAACAAATTTAGTATTTAACAGATTTCCGCTAATATTTAGAATTTTAAATAGCTTTTTCATATAGTTCCCTTGAAATACTAACGCAGCTAGAACACTAATTATATATTCGGAAGTGTTATATATGTATATATATGTATATACTGTTATACGTCTTTACTATGGTGCAATATTTTATCAAACTAAGAAAAATGAGTGAACCAATTGTGGAACAGAGAATAAACGAAAAAAATCTTAAACATTTCGATTTGCCAAAAATACAATAATAACCAAAAAATGTACGTAAAATCATAATTTTTTGGACACATTGTATGTAACTTGATGTTAACATATTTGAAATTTTCAACTGTGGTACTGGCTGAAGGTAAATAACAACCATTTAATAAATAAAGGTTAATCAAGTAATGAACTTATTTTTAGGGTACCGTGCTTAAAAATCGAAATGCTCCAATATGTCAGTCACAATGTTTGACAGCTGTGCGGATATAGTATGTATGGCCTAACATGACCAATTTATACCTACAAAAACAATATTAACCAATGAGTAAGTATTCTGGCCCGTTAAATGGAAGTCATATATTTATATAATTTTTAAATACTAATAATAACATTCAATAGGTCTACTAGTACTAGTTTACTAGTTTACACGTTCACGTTTGACCACATCAAGCCTGATGTTAAGCGTTGATGTGGTCTACGATGACACACGTTTGCCTAGCAGATACCTATTAACTCTCGACTTGAAGACCCTCAGATTGTACGACGTAGGAAATACAAACGTAGGCAATGAACTCAATTCTTTCGCTGTGCGGATAAAGAATGAAGATTCAAAGCGCTTTGTCCGTACAGTTGGAATTTCAACCATGTACGGGTGGCGCGAAGCGGTTTTCCTAGAGGTCCGATGGTGAAAAGGGGCATAATATTGTGCAGATCTGATGCACACTCTCCGAAGTGCATACGGTAGAAGACTGATAGCGAGGCAGCCCTACGCCTGTGACTAAGACTTTGTAGTTGAGAATCAGCGAGGGTGTCGTTCCTGCTAAGCTCCTAGCACGTCTCTCAATCGACTCTAAAGTCTGCAATTGATATTCGGCAGAGCCATCCCGTAAAGGAGAACAGTACTCCATACACGATCTTACCTGCGCATTGTATAAAGTAAGGAAATGCTGAGGTGTAAAGTACTGTCTCACCTTAGAGAGGATGCCAAGCCTCATTGCAGCCAATTGAGCTCTGGATTCTATATAAGGACCAAAGCTAAGAGTCGATGTGAGAGTCACGTCAAGAAGATTAAGATGGTCCTTTATCGGAACCGATACACCTCGGAAAGAGGAAGACAGTACAAACGGAATGAACGAACAACAGATATGTTGGTTAGGCAACGTGTAAACCATGTAGAACGCATGGCTTAGCGGTCAAAGCGCTTAGACGGTTTCCAAGAGGTGTGAGTTCGTAGCCCGCTGCGTTCAATTTATATACGTTTTCCAAAAATATTTTTCAAATTCCTAAGTATGTGAATAATACTCGTATTGTATCTAATTTTATTTCGGGCTTACAAAATTTAACACGGCTTTATCCAGAATATTTGGGAAATTTATAATAAAACTGGTCCCAACTGAACTATTCTTATTTTAGTTATGCATGTATATACAAATAACCATAATGACTATTTTAATTGAACTATTGCACTTTTAGGTTATTACTTTTATTGATCAACAAGAACATTGTCAAGTTGAATACAATGTATCATTGATTAGTATATTGGGTAATAACTAATAATTGATTAATAGTACCAAATAATTGTATTTTCATTTCCACACTTTTTCCCGCGTAGTGGGGTAGTCAGGTTATAGAAAAAAATTTATATAAAGAAACACAAAAATATACTCTATATCCAGTACAAGATAGCTTAATCTTTTTCACAGATGGGCTAGTGATGGGAAACAGAAAATATCTAGTAGTAGTTTAACTTGGAAAAGTTGTTTAGTCCTATGGTCTAAACCTCCTATTGGAGGTCCAAAAATAATCCTGTATATTAAAATTAGGATTGAATAATAAAATAGTTATATCATAAAATTGGAAAAATTTATATCTGTCAAAAGATTAAGCTATCTTGTACAAGGTATAACGAAATGTAATGGTAAATACGGAGGTACTGGTTTTATGGAAAGCTACTCAAACTTTTTTGGGAAACTATGTACTCTAACTTGAAATGTTGGAACTTAGCTGCAATAGGTGTCGCAGAACCAACTTTTAGGGAGTGATTATATTCTTTTCGAGTTAACTTTATCTTTTCGACAGATGTATATTTTTCTGATTGACATAACATTGCAATGTCGAACATATTATTTTCTTAATTTAATGGTTATAAATTTGTAAAAAAATATTAAAAAAGAAAAATATAACACAAAAGTCCGTTATCCGAAAATTTTAATACTTTTATTCCTTTCAAAGTAAAATTGAAATAGAAACACTGTAAGTCTTTTTATAATTTCGAGGTAAAATTTAAATTGAACACTGAAAATAATAGAATCTTGCACAATGTTACTGATGCGCGGCGTCCACTTTGACAATTTTATTGAACACGAAACGATAATTAAACTTTGAGATGATGACACAAGCTCCGATCACTCTGGTGATGATGATCTTGGCTGAAGAGCAATAAAAAATGGCTTAAAGATGAAATTATTTTATTTTGCAATCTTAATTTTTACGTACACTTTATGACCCATGTTTCTTTGGTTTTTTTTACTTTTATGGTCTGAACCAACTATTTTAAATTGGCGGGGGGTTCAAAAGTAACCGTATACCCAATGTTTTATATGTCTAGTGCAATAAAGATTACCCATACCCGCAATACACACCATCTCGTCACAGATAAGAGTATTTTAAAACGTTATTTTTTGGACTACTGGATATTTTATGTTTCCCATCAGTCAAAAAGATCAAGCTAAGTTGTACAGAGTATAGTGGCAAGAGACGCTGAGCTAGTTGAGGGTAAGACAAATGTTAGTGATATATTCTATATCTATATTTTTTTCAACTTCATTCCCCTCTTACCGTTGAATTTAGAGGCAATGCGTGTTAAGTGACGGAACGTAACGCCGCCCTTTGACTCGACACCAGAGCAAAATAAATAATAAATATTTCCACTTCTCGAGTGAGAATCGAACCCTCAACCAGTCGCTTTACAGTCACACTGTGCACCTCTGCGCCACGACTGACCCGAAAAAATATTTGTTGTAAGTGAAAAACGGAGACCAGAGGGACTAGTTTTACTGCAGGCCACTTCGCAATATATAACAGAACGTGTCAGTAGATAGAGACCTGTATATCTGAATTGAAAATTGGAAAAACTAAAAAATAAAAAACTATTTTTGATATCATTGATTTAATATTATTGTCTTAACTAAACTTAAATTGAGCAAATACTATAACATAATTAATACATAGGCTCAAAAAGTTGACAGACAAAGATATACCGAGAGACATGACGCGACAAAACTCGTATTTGAAAGGCCGAGACCTAAGACAATCTAATGCATTTTCGGTTTCTTTTAACACGTCAAAATCTGAAATAAAAAAAAAACATGAGAAACCATTTTTAACATTTGTAAGTGTTATTCGCACACTTAGCAGGTCCAAAATGTATTTATTAATAACACTTTAAAACGTTAAAAGTATTTAATAAATAGCATTCGCGATTGTTTATTTGCTTGTTTATCTATAAAGGCTTGTATTTTGCAAGTAACGTAAGTAAGAGAGATTCTACACTTAAGTGACTATTTTAAAGTCTTCGTCCATTTTTTGGTGAAACACTTCAAGTATTTTTTTTATTGACCAAAGATGGCGAACGAGCAAAAGGACCACCTGATGGCAAGTGGTTACCTTCGCCCATGGACATCCACAACGTCAGAGGAGTTGTAGATGCGTTGCCGGCCTTGAGGGTGGAGGGAGAAAGGAAGAAGGATGGGAAAAGTGGGAATAGGGAAAGCTGGGTTACATGCTATCGAACCGGAACACATCATCAGATATTTGTTCGTCTTTGACATGACAGTGGTCGCGAGCCAGTCGGAGAACGAATCTCCTACCATCAAACTATGAATGAATAATTAAGTCCTCGTAAGTGAGTATTAAATCTACTTTAACACTTAAATATACAATTTACTATTTTTTATAATGTAAATTATAGTATATTTAAACACTATTAACTAACTTTAAACAGAAAGCATCTGACTGTAAAAACTGTAGATGTGGGTTCGATTCCCACTCGGATGAATTATTTTATTTAAATTTTTATTTCTTCGCTTTGGCACCTAAGACAAAGCGCGGCATTGAATTCCGCCACACAACATTTTAAAATTGGACTGTAAGTTTTCTCTGACCACATAACTATGTGGGGGAAAAGGGTGAAGCTGGCAAAGTAAAAAGTACTTAACATCAAAATTATACCTTTTTGCGTTAACAGCTGGCCAAGCAATATTTTCTTTATACTATCTACTTTGCTTTTGGTGAATTCAAATATAATCATCGGCATTGATATTACTACTACGCCAAATACCAATGAAGTTAAAATAGGTATAGCTTTAAGTGTGCTGATATCCTGAAACAAATAGAATTTAGTTAAGTCCTGACCAAATAAGAAATAAAGTTTCAATAGTTAAGTTATATTTTCCGGTTTTCGGGAACGGCTTAAGAATGCAATTCCCCCGCAGCTGGGTAGCGTCTCGTTGAAGGCGGGTTACTGAGTTAGTAACTTGGTGGTAGGAGGCTTGTTTTCCGACAGACTCGTTATCACTATCATGTCAAGGACGAATCACCAAACATTTGTGATGTGTTCCGGTTTGATGACTTTCCCTATTCCCACTATCTCCACACTCTTTCCCTCCTTCACCCTCAAGGCCGGCAAGGCAACTACTCTATTGTAGCGAATGTCCAAGGGCGAAAGCACAACTATCCATCAGGAGGTGCTTTAGCTCGCTTGCTCCCCTTTTCGCAATAAAAAACGATTTTGAAAAATACAAATATCCCAGATAAATGTTAGGTGTATATAAGTAGATAAGTTTGATAAAGAAACACTGAGAATTTTTGAAATCCTACGGGGGTGAGAACAAGGATAGAATTTTTACACATAGAACCAAGTAATGAACGATAATCTATAGAAAAAAATAAAATTAAAGTATCTGTTTGTAATATTAAAATACACACAGCACATATACCAATTTTTTTTTTACACTTTTTGTGTGTCTATTTATTCCGGCTAATCTCTGGAACGAGTGAACTTTTACTGGCAGATAACTGATATAATAGGGAGTAGTTTATGTACATATTTACAATACAAAATAAGGTTTTTTCACAATCTTTGTCTATCTGTTTGTTCCGACTACTCTTTGGAGTGCAGACTTCGACGGGACTTTCAGATAGCCGATGAGGAGGCTTAGCCTACCTAGATTTTAACACGTGGATGAAGGTACATGTACAATACTTATCAATAATATTAAAAGAAGTAATATATTATTGAAATTTATAACTCACCTTACTAACAACTATGTAAATGAAATTGAAAATGTACGCAACTGATTTCAGAAAGTACATAAAAGTAGTCCAAAGTAACTGAAAAAGTTTTATAATATTTAAATGAAATATTAAAATGTAATACGCAAAAAAGCATTCTTAAACTCTAAACTGTATTACAACGACATTAAAAGTTTTTGAAACACTTGAAATTTCCTTCAGGTGGTAAACGGAGTGTCTTGACACTAGGTCTACTCTCACTACTTCGTTATTCGAGAAAAGGGTGAAGCTAAAATAATCTTTATCAAGAAGTTCTCAGTTCATTTTTTTAATTTACCACATTGGCATTCGTATCTAAGTATAAAAAATAAACACTAAAAACAATTTGATTTATTTCCAAACAAATTTGACTTTTGAAATCATATTAAATAACAACAACAATTGACATAATATAAAAATAACAACAACATAATATAAAACAACAACAACAACAATTACCCAAATCACAATTTCGTAGTCCAATTTCTCAACATAGCCCAACAATAGATTGTACACAGTCATACATTCTTTGATATTATTTATTTTATAACGGATCCTGTCTTCGCCTATCAGGTTGACAGTACAAAATTTACTTTCAAGTCTACTTTTCAAAAGCCTTATCCTTTGGTATAAGACATCAAAAATTAATATTTTTGTAAAGAAATCTAGATATAGAGCAGTTATAATAGCTATGTTAATCCAAAACAATGGGTTAGAAAGAGGGATTTTGGTTAAAGAAGCAAAAGTCCAAATTCTACCTACATACATGGCCACGAAATATAAAGTCAGCTTCGAAGGTACGTTAATACATTTAGTATTTAAGACATTACTGCTAATTGTAAGAATTTTGATAAGTTTTTTCATATAGTTCCCTTGAAATGCTAACGCAGCGAGAGCATTGACTAAATATTCAGACATATTATATACGAACATACTTTTACTGTATGAATTCACGAATATCCAATTTATCATTAAATTAATAGGGACAAGAAAGCCTATTATGAAACAATAAACAAACAAAACAACTCGTAAGCATTTCGATTTACTGAAAATAGAATAATATCCCAAAATTGTTCGTAACATCATCGTTTTTTCCACTAATTGTATATATCTTGATAACAACATGGTTGGAGTTGTTCTTGCTGAAAATAAATATTAGTAGTAATTAATATTTGACATCCACTGAATATTTCAAACATTTATATACTGTAAAGGACTGGTTGTGGGTTGGATTCCAATTCGAGGAGTGGAAATATTTAGTATTTCCATTTTCTTCGCTCTGGTATCGAGGCAAAGCGCGGCGTTAAGTTCCTCCACTTAACACGCAATACCTCCGAATTCGGCGGAAAGTGGGGTACGGAGTGGCTTAATACTAGGTTCCCTGTGCCTACATTGCTGTATGTGGGATACGTGAAGCTAATATATATATATATATATATATATATATATATATATATATATATATATATATATATATATATATATATATATATATATATATATATATATATATATATATATATATATATGTCGGCGCAAGGCGTAGCGCCTCTCTGTTATTCTATAATCCCGTCTATGACTCAACTTGTCAGGTGTCAGCTGGCCGATATGACTAATGCGTAGTGACAAACTTGTTAGTAAGAAAAGGTATAAAGCAGTCGTTGGACTGGCTGTTGCATAGTTGACGTTGAGCCGCGGTAGTGCTAGTTACTAGGCGGGACGCCCTGTCCCTGTGTGTTTCTAATATAACGTGATTAAGTGTTAGTTCGGTGGTGAGAGGAACTCGGGCAGTGGAGGTGAGTGTTTATGCATTATAAAGGGTACCCTTAAGCCTGCACTTGGGTCACAAGCCCCAGGCACTGCTTTAGAGTTCCTCTCCCTGTAATCGCGAGGGGTTCGGTACCCCGTAGTCTCTATTACGTATCGTAATTAATATGCGTTCGTGTAGTGTGTAATGTTATAATACGCTCCTGGCCCGTTGCCTACGCCCAAGAACCATTCCTGACGTTTATCAATCTACATACGTATTCGTTGTGTTACTTATATCATAACTGAGTTATACCATCTCTTTAGATATTCTACATCAGAAGTGAGATATATTATAATATCATTTTTATCTCTTTTACATCTTACATCAGAAGTGGGATCGAAGGGCCTAAAAGTTGCGTAATATACCGTGTAATGTTTAAAATATCGCGGAGTGTTAAGTGTTGTAATCAGTAGAAGGTTTAAAGAAGCTGAAGTGATGGTCCACATCACGTTTGGCACTCGACCGATGCCAATACTGCGGGAAGTATAATCATCATCGGGTGAGCTCGTTCTATTTTTTGTTTGATATTAAATGTGCAACGTGCACACTTTTGAAAGAATTTGTGCTATAGAAGGTAGATAAAGATTTATGAGATGCGGTTAATAGTGTTATACAAATGAGATATTTTGCCTCGTAAGATCATTATTAGTCATGTAGAAAAAGGTATTGTTTTATAGGATTGTAATAAAGAGGGTAACGTTGAAATAAGCCTAACGTGGCGATAATTGTGCAAAATAGACAGTTGTGTAGCGGTATAAAAGCGTATATTGAAAAAGTAGATGCTAATAAGTGTAAGAAAGTAGAAAGATGTGTGTGCTTTGGTTTTATAGAATTTTAAAAGTAAAAACGGGTAGTATTGAAATAAATGTAATGCAGTGATAATTGTTGAAATAAATAGATGTGCAATGATATAAGTGCCGTGTATAAGTGCCGTAAGTGTAAGAAAAAATGTCATAGCAAGAAAGTAGAAAAATAAGTTCTGTTAGTTTTAGCCCGTTGAAAGGATAGGTAAAAAAAAGAAATGTTCAAATAAATGGTTTGATGTAATAGGTACTGTCAATTTTGATGATAAAATCGTAGAGAGAAAAAAAAAAGTATGTAAGTAGTAAACGTATTATAAAAGGTTTAAACGTAAGAATCATTGATACCTTCATTTTTATGAATTTACTGCCACTATTTAGTAATTAACAGTTTTATAATTTGTTAAAGTTAGAAGTTCAACAAGATTTGATGTACTCTCGAGTTCTTTATTTTACCCATGTTGCGTACAATAGTTCTTTTGCAGAGTTAATGCTTAATGCGACATTTGTTATAGTAAGGTTGATCTTAGCTCGAGATTACTTCAAATTATGTAGTGGTTAGTGGCTGACCGTGTCGGCGGGTATCTATGATAAGAGTAAAGTCGGTTAAAGCGAGTAAAAGAACGTAATAAAAGAAAAAAAAGAAAAACAAAGCAAAAAGAAAAAAAAAAAGAAAAAAAAAAAAAAAAAAAAAAAAATAAAAAAAAAAAAACAAAAAGATTAAAAAAAAGCGAAGTCTATAAGAAAAACATGTAGGAAACAGTCATTGAAGGGAATCCGGTCCAATGACTCGGCTAAAGGGATTTCCGGTCTAGCTGAAGGGTTTACCGGACCAGTGAATTGTTGTGTTACGCTGAAGGGTTTACCGGACCAGTAAATTGTTGTGTCACGCTGAAGGGTTTACCGGGCCAGTTAACTATTGTGTTACGCTGAAGGGTTTACTGGACCAGCAAATTATTGTGATGTGCAGAAGGGCTTTGCCGGGCCAGCAGATGATTGTGATATGCTGAAGGGTTTTGCCGGACCTGCAGACGATTGTGATATGCTGAAGGTTTAGCCGGACCAGCGGATCATTGTAAGGTTACAAAAAAAAAAAAACCAGTTATAGATTTATGAGTGTCAGGATGATCGAACGGTGTGCTATCTTGTACCTTGATGCTCGGAAGACGCTCGAGGACGAGCGTACGTCAGCATGGCCGTGTCGGCGCAAGGCGTAGCGCCTCTCTGTTATTCTATAATCCCGTCTATGACTCAACTTGTCAGGTGTCAGCTGGCCGATATGACTAATGCGTAGTGACAAACTTGTTAGTAAGAAAAGGTATAAAGCAGTCGTTGGACTGGCTGTTGCATAGTTGACGTTGAGCCGCGGTAGTGCTAGTTACTAGGCGGGACGCCCTGTCCCTGTGTGCTTATAATATAACGTGATTAAGTGTTAGTTAGGTGGTGAGAGGAACTCGGGCAGTGGAGGTGAGTGTTTATGCATTATAAAGGGATCCCTTAAGCCTGCACTTGGGTCACAAGCCCCAGGCACTGCTTTAGAGTTCCTCTCCCTGTAATCGCGAGGGGTTCGGTACCCCGTAGTCTCTATTACGTATCGTAATTAATATCGTGTAGTGTGTAATGTTATAATACGCTCCTGGCCCGTTGCCTACGCCCAAGAACCATTCCTGACGTTTATCAATCTACATACGTATTCGTTATGTGTTACTTATATCATAAGTGAGCTATACCATCTCTTTAGATATTCTACATCAGAAGTGAGATATATTATAATATCATTTTTATCTCTTTTACATCTTACATATAAATATTTATATATATACCGTGATTGAAAAGTCGAAATGTACTAAACTAATGTTAGGTTCAGACAATCTATCTGCCCGAAAGATTACTACATTGTGTTCCTTTAAATGAAAATCATATATATACTAATTGATTATAAGCTTCGTTTATGTGTATAATACAGGTTGACATAGCAACATGTATGTATTTTCATAAATTGTCTATTGAAAAACAGAGGCCAGTCATGGCGTAAAGGCACTAAGCATGACTGTAAGCGCGACTGGTTGTAGGTTTGACTGCCGCTCGAGGAGTGGAAATATTTATTATCGCCATTTACTTCGCTCTGGTGTCGAGGCAAATCGCAGCGTTAAATTCCGTCTTGACACTAGCTTGCCTCTGCCCACACTGCTATGTGCAATACAGAGTGAAGTTAAAAAAAAAGAAAAACAGAACTTACCACCGCACTTTGTCTAGCCCGAACTGAAAACACTTTTGTGATATGAACGCATAACTTAAAATAATACAGGTCCTAATTACGTCGCTGTTATAATATTTAGTACATATGTATAAGTACAATGTAGTTGAAATTAATGTACTTTTAGGGTTATTACTTTTATTGATTGAAAAAATAATCTGTCAAGTTGATCATATTGTGTCCTTTTTTATCTGTTGGAACTAATACTGCTGTTTTTGGAATATCATTACTTTTTGTATATGTCATTTTTTTATATTACTCATTACCCATTCATTGCCTTACAACAAAAATAAGTTGTTTTTTTTATAGAATAAAGGACGCAAACGAGCAGAAGGCCCAGCTGGTGTTAAGTGGCTACCTTCGCCCATAGACATCCATAACATTAGAGTTGTGGATGCGTTGCCAGCCTTAGGGACGTAGGACAGAAGGAGGGAGGAAGGATGGGAATGGTGGGAACAGGGACATCTGGCTTACATGCCATCGAACCGGAACACATCACCAGATATTTGGCGGTTCATCTTTGACATGATAGTGGTCGCGAGCCTGTCGGAGAACGAATCTCCTACCACCAAGCTACTGGGTTACCCGCCAGCGACGGGGAGGGATTGTATTCATAGCCCGTCACCCCACGGGCGAAGTTGTACAACGTATGAAACATGTGTTATATATTAGCGGACTGGGTCCTTAGAAGGATTCCAAGAGGTGCGGGTTCAAGTCCGTTATTTCCGTTCAAATTTATACACGTTTTTGTAAAAATGGAGAATAACTGCAGTGAACGGTTTCCCCAAATGTGGGAGATTTTTACGTATAGATAAGGAAGAGAATAAAAAGCAATGTAATCAACTTGTCCGAATTTCTGTTAAACAATAAAAGTAATAAGCTAAAAGCACGTAGATTACTTTAATATATGTAACACTTATGATAATATATACATAAATAACTAGCTACTGTTCGCGACGTTGCCCGTATTGCGTGTTCATAAAAAGTCTATATTTAAGTATTTAAGTCATTCCCTGGCTTCAGACCTGGCACCATACTTCATATAGTCCCCTTGGAACACTAACACAGTTAGAATATTAATTATATATCAGAAGCATTAAATATGAACATAATTATGTCTATATGAATATACTAAAGTCCAATGCATTAATAAATTAATAAGAATATGCATAAGTAAGCAAATTGTAAAGCAAAAATTATCGGTAAGGCTCGGCAGGTTATCCATGGAAAATATATTTATTGAGCTGAGCGCAGCGAAGCTCTTATTGGCCAAAAGTGTGTTTCGTTGTGGTTTAACTCTTCCTGGGCTATTTGTAGTAGACCTCTGAAATTTGGCAGGGATATCGAGCACAGTGTGTTGTGTGCTGTGTGTGTGGTGGCAATTGTACTTGTAGTTTTTGATTAAATAGTAATTAAATGGTCAAAAGTGCCCATAGACATAGGCTGTGGAACGTTAAGTTAAGGGTTATGTTACTGTTAAGTGTTTGCTTTTCAAACTATTTTAATATGTAATAACATTAAATATGTACTTCGCTCAGAGCAAAGAGGCGGTTGCTACTACTGATTAACAAAAAACAAACGGCTAAAAAGGCAAATAACTTACTGCTCGTTGTATGGAAAGATTTTCAGATGACAGGAAGCAATATGCTACTCGTTAGTAAGTATTTACATTGTATTTACAAATTAACTGTGCAAAGCTTTGAAATACTAAAATATTTGTCGTTTCAACTCTGTAACGGACAGACAGAATGAAGCTTAGCTAAGTACATTTTCATTTTTCAATCACGGTACCCTAAACACCTATAATATAAAGCAATAAATTAAATATTCCATTAATATCTAACATTCATTAGTAATATTACTTACTTTCCGTCAGTATACGCTTTTGCTTGAGTAGTTCCAATATGTTGATATCAAAATATATACAATACGTGGAAAAAATTATGATTTTACGTGCATTTTTAGGATATTATTGTATTTTTGATAAACAGAAATATCTACGATTTTTTTCTTTTATTTTACCTTTCACAATTTGCTTTTTCATTCTTATTGTCATAATAATGGACTGGACTTTAGTATTTACGTATCGACATATGTTCTTATTAAATTCGTCTGAATATGTGATCAATATTTTAACTGCGTTAGTATTTCAAGGGAAATATATGAAAAAATTATACGAAATTTTAACAGTTAGCGGTAATGTTTTAAATTCTAAATCTGTTAACTTACCTTGGAAGGCGACTGCATATATGATGGTCATGTATGTAGGCAGACTTTGGTCTTTTCTTGATTCAAAATATCTCCCAATTGATAGTCTAGCTTTTTGGACAAACGTAGTTATTATGACTGTGCTATATCTAGATGTGTATACAAAAATATTAGTTTTTGATGTCTTATACCAAAGGATGACGCTCTTGAAAAGTAAACTTGAGAGTAAATTTTGTACTGTCAACCTGATAGGTGAAGACAGGATCCAGTATAAAATAAATAATATCAAAAATTGTTTGACTGTGTACAATCTACTGTTGGACTATGTTGAGAAATTGGACTACGAAATTGTTATTTGGGTAATTCTTTATTTATACATATTCTGATTTCAAAAACATGATTTTGTGATATTTATATCTTTTACTTACGTACCCGGTGGCCGGCTTTCAATGGCCACTAAAGCCCAATATGTGGGGAACGGAGTGTCTTAACACTAGGTTCCCTCTGCCTACCCTGCTGTGTGCAGGATATAGCGTGAAAGTGAAAAAAATAAAAAATTAAAACTGATTGTATTTAAATCCTTACTCTTAGTACCTAAAAAAGCGGGCGTTGAGACCTGCCACTCAACAGGCTATGTCCGAATTTTAGGCGGAAAGTGGAGAACGGAGTTTCTTAACACTAAATTCTCTCTGACTACAATGCTATGAAGGAAGAACGTTCAACTTCTAAATTTCTTTTGTTTAGGAGTTAAGATTGGTTTAACACTTAAAAACAAAGGGATTTTTTTTAAAAAATAGAATAAAAAAAATAGTAATTCTACCGTTAAAATAAATATTTAATATTTTTTATTAATAAATAGAGACATTAATATAAATAATAGCTTTATTTATTTCATTTAAACTGTTTCAGTTACTTTGGACAATGTTAATATATTTTGTGAAATCGGTCGTCTATACTTTTAGACTTACTTATATAGTTTTGTCTAAGGTAAGATACATTTGATTTATATACTACACCTTATTATATATATTTTTTTAGCTTCATGCTGTATACCGCACACAGCAGGCCTACCCTGCTGTGTGCAGTGGCACAAGCGTATGACGGAAAACGACTGGTTGTGGGTTCGATTCAAACTCGAGGAGTGGAAGTATTTCATATTTCCATTTTCTTCGCTCTGGTATCGAGGCAAAGCGCGGCGTTAAGTTCCACCACTCCGAATTCGGCGGAAAGTGGGGAACGGAGTATCTTAACACTAGGTTCCCTCTGCCTACCCTGCTGTGTGCGGGATACAGTGTGAAGTTAAAAAAAATAAATAAATATTGGTTATATCTGTCTGTTTCAGGATACCAGCACACTTACAGCCATGCCAGTCTTAATTTCATTCGTGTCTGTTATAACAATAATATGGATACCGATGCTTTCATTCGAGCTCACCAAGAGCAAAGTAGATGCCATAAAACACGCGTTGCTTTGTCAATTGTTAATGCAAAAAGGTATACCTACTTAAAAGATATTAAATATTTTTAAAATAGTGAAAGAAGGTTAGTTTAAGAAATCCACACATAAGCCTAAATCATTTCCTGGCTTTCGTGTTAGATACGTATGAGAAATAATGTTAAAAAAATATCCTGAGTCTGAGTTCCTGGCCAGCCGTGGCGCAGTGGCACAAGAGTGTGACTGTAAACGACTGGTTGTGGGTTCGACTCCCACTCGAGGAGTGGAAATTATATTTCCATTTTCTTCGCTCTGGTGTCGAGGTAAAGCGCGGCGTCAAGTTCCGCCACTTAACACGCAAGCCTCCGAATTCGGTGGAAAGTGGCGAACGGAATGTGGAAAAGGGACGGAAACTTTAAAATGTAGGCATTTAACAATAGATTCTCTCCGCCTACCCGGCTTGTTGATTTATTAAAAATAATATTGGTATCAAAATATGTTATATATAAACCTTAGAATCTGTATTAAATCAAATAAAATTTATTATTAAGTTTTCTCATGTTTTCTCAATTCTTTTCATTTCAGATTTTAACGTATTAAAAGAAACTGAAAACGCCTTAGAATACCTGAAGTTACGATCTTTCAAATATGACTTTTGTCGTGTCACGCCTCTGGGTATAGCTTTGCCACTTAACTACTTTAATGTATGTATTACTTATGTTATAATACTTGCTCAATTTCAATTTACATAGATAACAATATTAAGTTAATAATAAAATAGTTGTTAAATAAATATACTTTTTTCATTTGTATCCCTTTTTATATCATAACAAATACTCGTACTTAAATTTCGTATAAAAGTGTTATATAATTACTTTTAACATTTTTAAAGTGTTATTCACACATTTAGGCAATTGAAATATACATTTAGAAAACTTAGGTATCCGGGAGGCGCAAATTTCGGCTTTCAATCTCTTAATTGGGAAAGTAACACTTTAAAAATGTTAAAAAGTATTTAATAAGTAGCATTCTCTCTTGCCAAACTACGAATAATCGTAGAATAATCTTTGGGTAGCAGAAATTTATAAAAAAATCTCTACAGAGAACGAAAATTTCGACGCAGCTGGTAATAGAACACATGGGCTAGCGGTCAAATAATAATAATAATAATGCAGCAGAACTGCTTTTCGAGCCGGTGGTAGCTTTATATATGGTTAATCCTTTTTTTTCTTTCATCTTTACGCTGTACCTGCACCCAGCAGGGTAGGCAGAGGGAACGTAGTGTTAAGACACTCCGTTCCCCACTTTCCGCCGAATTCGGAGGCATTGCGTGTTAAGTGGTGGAACTTAACGCCGCGCTTTACCCCGGCACTAGAGCGAAGAAAATGGAAATATGTATTAAATATTTCCACTCCTCGAGTGGGAATCGAACCCACAACCAGTCGTTTACAGTCACACGCTTGTGCCACTGGGCCACGACTGGTCACTACTAATGGTTCATTCGGCGATTCAAAAGTGCTTTCAAAAGTCTATTGCGGGTTGAGTTCCGCGACTCAACAAGCAATGTCTTAATTTCAGGCGGAATGTGTATAGTCCTTGTAATTATTTCCGGTTCGTGCATAGTATTAATATAATATTATTTCGTTATAATATTCATCCATACTTGGAGACTCGAAGTAAACCAAAATAACTTTGCAACATATCTTTTACTAGCGGCCCGCTCGCTGCTTAGCCGCGTGATCTACGTAACTTTTTGAAAAATAATATGAATTTTTTTTGAATAATAATACGATTTTTGAAAAATAAAGTAGTCTATGTTTAAGCTTAGATTATTAACTATATTTATGCCAAATTTTGTTACAATCGGTCAAGCGGTTTAGATTTTTCATATAAAATTTCATCCCCAATTTCAACCCTTTAGCGTTGAAGAAATATATTTAAGGAGTTATTCAATAAATTGAAAAATATATTTAATAGATTGATACAGGTTAAAGATTTACGTGCATAAAAACGTGCTCGAAAAGGTCAAAGCTGCATAATGAAGTTTTTGTATATCTCTTATTAATATAAGTTTTCATTAGGTATATGCTTACGTATTATTGTGGATATAACTTTTAATTAATATTTTTATTATTGTTAATATTATATTTATAGATAATTTTATTGATAAACTATTTATTCAATATTAAAATATTTAATAACATAAAAGTCGTGGCGCCGTGGCACAAAGTGTGACTGTAAAGCGACTGGTTGTGGGTTCCATTTCCACTCGAGGAGTGGAAGTATTTGTTATTTCCATTTTCTTTGCTTCAGCGGCAGCGTCAAGTTCCGCCACTTAACACGCAATGCCTCTGAATTTGACGGTGCGTGGGGGAACAGAGCATCTTAACACTAGGTTCTCTCTGTCTTCCCTGCTGTGTGCAGGATACAGCGTGAAGAAACTAGACTAGACTCCATTTTAAAAAAAGTAATGCAAAAAGAGGAGTACGACAGGTAAAGTATCGGAATACACACAAAGTTACTTATTTGTACAGAGTCTCAATAAATGCAAAATCACAATATTTTTTAGAAAAATATATTTATAAACACATTTAAATAATATGTACTACTAACGAGTACTAATTCTACCTACCTACCTACCTAACTTTAACGTTACTTAAACATATTTTTTTGTATCTCAAATGTGATTGACATAACAATGGACGTACAAAAATGGTTTACGAAATACGAGGGATTATCATAAATATTTGGTCCATCAACATTATCTAGGTAAGTGCGAGTTCGATGCCCTTTGCGGATTACTTTAGTTATGACTGTTTCATATTGTTTTAATTGAAATTAGTAAAATCTTTGACGGTGCTATCAGATTTTCATTATATTTAGTTATCTCGCATATCAGGGCAGTCAGAGAGGACCTTTCATTTTTTTTAACGTTAGGAAATCCGTTATGGTGATCCGCCCGGAGTGGGGACCCGGGACACGGTTATATGGGACTCCGGTTTGGCAAGATGGTACGCCTCCGTTTACCCACTAAAACCTGACGGTGCTCCTCTCCCACCACTAACTCAGGTCTCGGGCACTGCCCCAAGCGTCCGCGGACCTGGGCGGAGTCAGAGAGGACCTAGTGTCAAGACACTGCGTCCTCCACTTTCTATCCGAAAACGAAACATTGCGTACTGAGTGGCGGAAGTCAACGCCGCACTTTGTCTTAGGCGCTGGAACAAAAAAATGAAAATCAGTGCGAAAAGAAAAAGAAACGACATGCCGTGGGACAGCGTCTGATTGTTAACACGTTTGGTTATGGGTTTAATTCTCACTTGAGAAATTGATTATATTTATTAAATTTTTACCGTTCTGTAAGTTAAGATAAAGTGTAGCATTTGAGTTTCGCCACTCAATGTGGTACGTCTCGTATTCGAGTAGAAAATGGAGAATGGAGTGGCTCTCGACTATAAATTCTTTTTAACTACTTGGCCCTACTACGCAGAAAAAACCGTGAAGCTAAAAATATATAAATCGGCGCTAACCTCTATACTATTGTTATCTACTTTATGTAATGTATTTCGTAATTTTAATTTCATAAAACTAATATAACTAATAAAGGTTTAAAGCGCGGAAGTTGTAAATAACCATGACGTATTACGCAGACAGTTAATTAAGAACTAACGGTTAAAACTAACCTAAATATGGGTTAGTCAGAACTCTATTAATTAATTTTGTACCGTAATAGTATTTAATAATGCTAAATCAATATATTTATGAATGTTACCGAAATCGAGACTTACGCCGCGCTTTACCTCGGCACCAGAGCGAAGAAAATGGAAATAAGAAATATTTCCACTCCTCGAGTGGGAATCGAACCCACAACCAGTCGTTTACACTCACGACTGGCCACTGATGAAAATAATATATATACCTATAATAATTGCACCTAGTGGGAATCAAATCTACAATCATCGCGTTTACAGTCCAATTCGATTTCATATTATTATTATGTACATAAAAAACATCTTCAGGTTTTCCCATAGCAGAGAAGACCGAGAGAACCATTTCGTTATCCACTAACGCCTGAAATCTAAATGAGCGGCTCAAATTTTCGGATTCAGATCAAAATTTTTTTTCCTCTTTATTATATATAATTATTTCCTTGACTAATGAAAATATTTTTATTTTTATTAGTTACTCCCTGCTGCAACGAGGTTAGATGCATTTTGTATGCATGTAAAGTTTGATTCATCATGCACTACGCTGGAAGCAATTATGTTGTTTATTAATTTACCACTTTTGGTAAAACAAGGCACGTTCACCGTTCAGTTCCACCATTCAACAGTGGAGATCGAAATGTCTACTCCGCTTTGCAAGAACAACTAGAATAAGCTGGAAAAATATACTTGATATACATAATAGAAACAATCATATCTATCAAATGGAGTCTGCTTTATTTGATTAAACATGTTAGAGTTTATACTTATAATTGTATAAATATTGTTTTTGGTATTACGACAATACTTGTTCATTTTTAGTTACTGGCATATTCTTTTTATAATCTATTCTCGATGACTTAAAAACATTATAGTATGAAGTATTTAAAATGATTGTTTTTATTCTGATTTGACATTTTGTAGAAAGCGGAGTAATAAAATGTAAAAATATTAACCATACTTTTATTCTGGGCCCCTTTATACACACGACTAGTCTTTATTTCTTAACTCATTTAATTGCTATATTTAATTATAAACTTAGAATTGATTTGTTAGCATATTTAGTTAACGATTATGACCTAATTGTAAATTTAATGTACTAACATAATGAACTTAGTAAATACTTAGCACGGGTGACCTATAAAATATAATAACGATTGATTATAACATTTTAATTAATATTTTGTATCATGCAGATGGTATCAGTCTTGGCGCAGGAGCACATAGTGTGACTGTAAACGCGACAGGTTGTGGGTTCGATTTCCATTTGAGGAATGGAAATATTTATTAATCTCATTTTCTTCACCCTGGTGTCGAGGCAAAGTGCGACGTTTAGTTTCGCCACTTAATACTAAGTGCCTCCAGAATTCGATGAAAAATGGGGAGTGTCTTAACACGAGATTCCCTCTGTCTACGCCACGTGCGAGATACAGCGTGACACACGTGTTTCTCTATTATTATACTAATTCAAATACTTTGTAAAGGAACAACTTTGGCAATTCATTTTTATGTAAAAAAAGTGGAAGGAGTAGTATCACATTTAGAATACTTAAAGTTTGTGGAGAAAGAATGTATAAATCCAATATTTTCCTAGTCTTTTTTTAAAATTAAATTTGAAGTTATTTTTAAGTTAATTTCTTAGTTTAATTTTTGCAATACATAAAATAAATGAAATATAATATTAGACACACAACTATACAGTGTTTGACGTAAGCATTTGTATTAAATAACATAAACTTTGTTAACGAAAATTCAACAATAGTGTAAATAGTATAGAGAAGACCAGGAAAAAGAAACTAAATTAGAAACACGCAAGCCTCCGAATTCGGCGGAAAGTGGGGAACGGAGTGTCTTAACACTAGGTTCCCTCTGCCTACCCTGCTGTGTGCGGGATATAGCGTGAAGCTATTTTAAAAATGCAAATTTTATAAAACTTCTCTCCTGTTAGACCATCATCTGATTGTATACATAATTGATTGTGGATTCAATGCCTACTCGGGAAAATTCGTTTAAATTATTTTGTTTATATAAATAATTTTTTCCCGCGACATATTAATTAAATGCTACATATTAATCAAATATTGACGATAAGTTCCGCCATTCCACAGCGTTTGCAAAAAAGCGAAGACTGGAATGTCTTGTCTCATACGCACTCTATGACTTTGTGCGGAAAAAAGGTTGAGGTTGCAAAAAAAATCTTAAATATGATTTAAACTCATAACTGTCGCTTATTCAGTCAAAAATAAATAAATGCGAGCCAACTTCTAAAAATCACTGTTAGGCAAAATTTAATTACTATTAACATTAAATATAAACATTGCCATTTGTTTGTGCAAAAATTACAATTAACACTTAATTTATTGTTAATTGGGATGTATAAATTAAGAAATATTTATTTTTCGCCTAATTACGATTTTCATGTGATTTCCTTGCAATTAAATATTTTTTTTGTTTTTTTTTTTAGCTTCATGCGGCATACACCGCATACAGCAGGTTAGGTACAGAGGGAACCTAGTGTTAAGACACTCCGTTTTCTACTTAATAATTAATTGTTATTTTTCTATATGTTAATTGCAATTAAATTCCCGCTCTCTCCAATCATCGCAGGGAGTAGGTTTAAGCCGGCAATGTCAGAGGTACTCATCTCAAGCTGAGTTACATTAAATTAAATTAAATTAAATAGCTTCACGCTATATCCCGCACACAGCAGGGTAGGCAGAGGGAACCTAGTGTTAAGACACTCCGTTCCCCACTTTCCGCCGAATTCGGAGTCACAACCAGTCGTTTACAGTCACACTCTTGTGCCACTAGGCCACGACTGGCCACAAGCTGAGTTACACCTTTTGCCATAAGCTAGAATTTATTTTTTGTCATGTATATTGTTATTTTTTGCTTTTTTTTCTCTTATAACAATAAATGATTTTTTTTATTTTTTATATTATTTTTATTTTATAACTCTTCCTGACACAAACAATGATCTGAAAGTATGTCATATACAATTAGAATAATTTCGCGAACATTTTAGTACAACATGAGTTATGTATGACCTAAGCTGTCGGGGTCAACGATCTTGCGATTAACATCTGGCGCTTCATTTACTTTTACTCAACTGGAGATAATAGAAAAGTCATGTGTTTTAAATATATGTAGTTGTATGTTAAACATATAACTTTTGATTTGTATTTTTTTTTAATATAGAAAACTAACCTTAAGCAAGTCAGAGAGAACTCTAATGTCAAGATACTAGAGCAAGGTAGACAGAGAGAGCCTAGTGTCAAAATACTCCGTTATACATTTTTTATAAAAAATCAAGACATTCCATATTAAGTGGTGGAACTTAACGCCGCCGCCGCGCAATGTTAGTAACAAGAGCAGAGAAAGGAATACAATGGACAATAAATCATTCCCCGCTTAAAATAATTACTACTAATTACTTATTTTTTTCATAAAAAATAAACTTTTAGTATGACTACTTACTAGTTACTAGTAACCCCCATGTAGCGTAAAGTACGTGTTACCTTAGCGACGATGCCACTTTAAGGGGGCAGTCGTGGCGCAGTGGCACAAAGTGTGACTGTAAAGCAACTGGGTATGGGTTCAATCCCACTCGAAGAGTGGAAATATTTAAAATTTCCATTTTCTTCACTCTGGTGTAAAGGCAAAGCGCGGCGTTAAGTTCCGCCACTTTACATGCAATGCTTCCAGAATTCGGCGGAAAGTGTAGAACGGAGTGTCTTAACACCTGTCGTCCTGTCGTCTGTGGGATACAGCGTTGGGCTAAAAACAAAAAATGTCACTTTATAAAAAAAAAATAAAGAAATTGAACATATTTGCAACGTATTTTATTATAATGGAGAAGTAAAAATAATTCAAATATACTTTTAAACATTGAAAAAGACATTTAAAGAAAACGTATAAAAATTTGAATGGAGCGGGATTCGAACCCGCACCTTCTGAATACCATCCAAGCGCTCTCACCACTGAGCCATGCGTTCTACTACCAGCTGCGTCGAAATTCTTATAATCTTTATTACAACTTATTTTTGTTGTTAGGCCTGGACGGTATTCAGGAGGCGCGGGTTCGAATCCCGCTGCGTTCAAATTTTTATACGTTTTCTTTCAATGTCTAATTCAAAATATAATCAATTTTCGCACTATATCAAACTCACAGTCATACAAATCAAATATTTCACTTGTAATACCAAATGAAAGCTCCCATATAGTTTACGAACATCTGCCAAACTAATTAGATATACATATATTATGACTACTAACCCACTAAGTAGCGTCCTAGATTTATAACAATAAACAAATAAAATAATTTTACGGTCTACGCTATTATAAATCTTTGCGGGTATTCTAGCCTAGATTATGTATATATACTACTTTTATATTAATTATTTTCGTTTCTACGCTCTTGACAAGACAAAGCGCGGCGTTTAGTTCCGCCATTCGAAACGTTATCTCTGATTTAAATAAAAAGTGAAGAACATAGTGTTTTGACACTAAGTTTTTTTTTTTTCTTTCTTAGTTTCTCTTTTTTTCGCACACAGCAGGGTAGGCAGAGGGAACCCAGTGTTAAGACACTCCGTTGCCCATTTTCCGCCGAATTCGGAGTTATTGCGTGTTAAGTGGCGGAACTTAAACGCGCTTTGAAGAAAATGGAAATAACAAATATTTCCACTCCTCGAGTGGGAATCAAACCTACAACCAGTCACTTTACAGGCACACTTTGTGCCTCTGCGCCACGGCTGGCCCCAACTGAATAATTACTTATAAAAACTATAAAATAATAAGTGATATAATGACGAAAAGAGAGTTTAGACACTAAGTTATCTCCGTCGACTCTGCTAAGCGTTAGGAAAGCGTGCATCAAAAACAAAATGACAATTAAAATGCACCCTTGAGGCTTTCAAGGCGCAGTGGGACACTGTCTGACTGTAATCGAGACTGGCTGCAGGTTCAACTCTGTGGAATTGTAATCGTTAGTTATTTTCATTTCTTCAATACAGTGAAAAATAACAAAGCCTGACGTCACTCAACGTGCAAGGTGTCAATTTCGGGCGGACATGTCAAGGCCGAACCGTCAAATATCTGTTGATGTGTTCTGGTTCGATGGCATGTAAGCCAGCTCTCTCCCTAATCCCACCAATGTCATCCTATCTCCCTCCTTCCCTCCTTCTCTCTCAAGGTCGGCAACGCGTTCACAACCCCTCTAGTGTTGTGGATGTCTATGGTGGTTCTTCTGCTCGTTTGCCTCCTTCAAAAAAAAAAAAGAACGAAGTGTGTTGTTGAATAGGATATTTCTCTCTGCCACGATATGCGAGAAAAGGGTAAAAAAAATAAATAAATGCATATATATTGCAGGTAAAATACCTCTACAAGTTAAGTTTTTAATTGCAATTGAACAGGCGCCCTATCGTAATCTATTGAAAGTCATTATAAAAACAAAAGTACAGTCAGTACGTAAATTATTTTATCCTTAATACTTTAAAATATTTTAATATTTTTTGAGTTATATTATTATATACTAAAGAGTATAAACATATTTTACAAACACAAACTGATTTTTAAAATCGTTGTTGTTTTATTAGATAAGCGATAAATACGCCTTTTGAAATTCTGTGTAAAAAAATATTGATATAACACAACAATTGTATAGTTTAATGGCTATACAATTGTTGTGTTAGTATTTTAAAATCTCCTAAAAATCATTTATTTAAAGGAGAAATAAGCGGAGGCCAGTCGTGGCGCAGTGACGAACGTGTGACTGTAAACGACTGGTTGTGGATTCGATCCCCACTTGAGAAGTGGAAATATTTAATATTTTTATTTCTTCGCTCTGGTATCAGAGGTAAAGCGCGGCGTTAAGGTCCGCCACTTGACACGCCTCCGGCCATTCGGCGGAAAGCAGGGAACGAAGTGTCTTAGCACTAGGTTCCCTCTGCCTACCCTGCTGTGTGCGGGATATAGCGTGAAGCTAGAAAAAAAAAGAAATAAGTGCTAAATCACTCACTGCTGTTCACTTTCTATCCTTTTATATATTTTCTATTAAACATTTTCTATTGTAAGTTTTCTGTACTGTATTGTCCATTTTAATCCTTTATGTTTTGCGCCAAGGTTTGTCCAGCTAGCAGCATAGCTGGCTGCCCGTCAGAGAGTACATTCATTTCAAGGTACTCCATTCTCCGTTCCTTGTGAGTGGTGGAAAACAATTAAATATAAAATCATTCTCTTGTTTATTTATTAGACTCACCAGTGCCAATTATTTATTAGACTACACTTTTATACATTTTTTTAATCTTCTATCTAATTGCATTTACCACATGAATTAATCGCAATTTTAGTTAGAAGCTCCCATTCCCACTGGCGCCATAATGAGCCATATTTGTATTTGTAATAAAGATATAATATTTTTAATAAATTTCAAATATATTACTTTTAAACATTTTTAAAGTGTTATTCCACACTTAGGAAAATTGGAAAACGTATAAAAATTCAAACATTTATTATACAACAAATTGCTAACGCTACATGAGTCATGAATTTTATGTTCACTTGGCAACAGTACGTCCAATGTCGTTGTTTTTGCTTTAGTCATAGGGTTTTCCTCGATATGTGGAAAATGCAGCGTTTAAAATGTATGTAACGTGAACATGTCACGTAGTCACTTTAAAAAAGACGTTTATAAATTACTGTATATTTGTTTCAATCAGGTGGTTTATTTATATGTCTTTATACCTACTACTTTATATAGAGGCCAGTCGTGGTGCAGTGGCACAGATGTGTGACTTCAAACGACTGGTTGTGGGTTTGATTCGCCCTCGAGGAGTAGAAATATATAATATTTTCATTTTCTTCGCTCTGGTATCGAGGCTTAGCGCGGCGTTAAGTTCCGTCACTTAACACGTAATGAAATGATGAATGAAAGTGGGAATCGGATTGTCTTAACATTAGGTTCCCTCTGCTTACCTTGCTGTGTGAGGGATACAGCGTGAAGCTAAAAAAATAAAATTAGAATATTTAAAGCTATTACTGGTATGTACTAGACTTTAGTCATACTTTCATTGCAATCTATTTTGGTTTGGAATTTGGATTGCTAGAGTAACACATTTAAGATATTGAGTGAAGGCATATCAAAGATGACCCAATATTCATCACTAATTATATTTACGTCATTATGCGTAATATGAAATGTTATCCTTTTATTTGCTACTATCGGCTTGCTCGCGGCTTCGTATTTGTTTCGTTGTATTACAATTTCAACTTTAAAGGTTGATTTTTTAAATAATAAAGAACCTATGTTTGACCCAGTAACTTTTACTACTTTCATTTTAAATTTCATCCAAATTGGATCGGTAGATTAGCCGTGTAAGCGTGATAGACAAACAGATAGACTTTTGCATTTATTATATATGTATAGAAATTCACTATTTTCTGCGGGTTTGCTTGCGTCAAATATACTTTAAATTTACAACATAAATTTAAATTTATTAATTTTTAATTAGTAGACATAACCAAAACGATTGTAACTTAGACTAACAGATTTTAATAAGACTTTCACCCCGTTAGTAACTTAGTTGACCCCGTCAGGGGTTGAATTTCCAAAAAAAAAAAACCTTTCTAAGTGTCTTGAAAGGAAAATAATAATCCTACTGATCATAAGATCATAGGTTTAACTAAAATTGATTACACTCGGCGATGATGAAATAGTCAGTAAGTGAATCAGGACATTCAATTTACACGTATAGAAAATAACTATTGAGAGGATATCGTGGCGTAGTAGAACAGAGTCTAATAGTAGTAAAACAATGAGTGTGGGTTCGATTCCCACTTTCCCGCCACTTAACACGCAATATCGCAATTTCGAGTGGGAAATAAAAGACGAAGTATCTTACCATTAGATTCTCCCTGATATCCCCCTGTGCTGTTTAAAGCGGATAAAAGATATGTATAAGTGGAGAGCGGAGTATTCTGACACTAGGCTTCCTCTGACCACTGAGCTATACGGGAAGGGCATGAACCTGCTTTTACTTATATCTAACAATTTTACTTTCCGGCCTAGGTTAAAATAACGCTGTTTTGAGTTTCACTAAGCCAACATATTTCTCCTTAAAAATTAACCAATAATCGAAGAAGAGATATTTTTTTAGAATATTTCTCTTAATTTTACGCATTTACCAAAAATCTGTGAATATAACAAAGAAAAAAGAACAAAAAACCAAATCCCTGGAACCAAACAACAAAGAATCATAATTCAATTACAATTTTAAATCAAATAACACTTCCTTTTTAAACCATTACACAAATTGACAGTAAATCGTCTGATTGCATCACGGGATTCGAACCTGTGAGCACATCCTCATTTGTATAACAACATAAATGGTATGAAGCAACATTATAAGTTTGATCCTTTAAGGGGCGATAACGTGTCTATATTTGGATCTGGTACAAATGACCGTACTGGCATAATATGTGTGATTGATTGTTTAATAAGTACTAGAAAGGTCACTAGTACAAATCTGACATAGATTTTTAAGTTAGGAAAATATTTTAATAATAATTTCCTAACTAAAGAATCTACTTTTTTTTATTTATTTTTTTTAGCTTCACGCTGTATTCCGCTTACAGCAGGGTAGGCAGAGGGAACCTAGTGTTAAGACACTCCGTTCCCCACTTTCCGCCGAATTCGGAGGAATTGCGTGTTAAGTGGCGGAAATTAACGCCGCGCTTTGCCTCGATACCGCCATACCCAGAGCGAAGAAAATGGGGTGGGAATCGAACCCACAACCAGTCGTTTACAGTCACACGCATTTGCCACTGAGCTACGACTGGGCCAAGAATCTATGTCAGAAATTAAAAAAGAAGTTCCTCTTCACAATATATTGATTACTTTGTCAATTTGTAGCATTTTGAAAAAAATAAGCAGCTTTACAAGCTAAAAAATAAATAAGCTAGCTTTCAGTACAAAAGGGTATTCAGAGAAGACCAAGCGTCAGACACTCCGCTCTCCATCTTTTGCAAGAAATCAAGAAATTGCGCGTAAGTAGCGAAAAATCCTCTCTTTGTTTTGTCAGAAGGTCCTTTTCTTCCTTGCTTGGAGCATTGAAAATAATTTGGGTATAATGAGGCACTAATTTAAGTTTTAAGATATACAGGATTTAAGACATTTTAATAGGCTTTAACAAATGCAGTCTGTATACATCGATCAATTACGAAAAATATTACTTCAATATTTTATCCTTCATTTGCTATTTATTTGAAAATTTGCGCATGTGTCCGAATCTGTTATATTTCTTGTTTTTCTTTTTCTGGTTCACAATGTATCCCGCATACAGCACGGTAGGCAGAGAGAACCTAGTGTTAAGTCACTCCGTTCCCCATGTACCTGATCTCCAGGTGAAGATAAACTAATGCGCAAAAAGAGAGCTAGCCCATCGTATAGCAGTGGGATAGGGCCGGACTATAAACACAATGACTGTGGATTCAATTCCTACTCGGGGAAATGATTTTGTTGATATTATTTTCACTTCCTAGCTCTGGTAGGGCAAAGTCTAGTGTTCATGCTTTCGAATTCCTTCGAACGGGGAAAATAGGGAACGGCCATAATACTGTACAAATTAAATAAACTGAAGCTGAGAAGAAAGACAAGAAGAAAAAGACATTTAGAAAACATATAAAAATTTGAACGCAACGGGAAAAAAAAATTATACGTTTATTAAATATCTTTTTCAATTTTCCTAAGTGTGGAATAATACTTTAAAAATGCTTAAAAAAACAAGAAGAGAAGAGGCTGGCGAAATAAAAGATATTATAACATTATATACAATTTAATTCGTCCAAAATTCATTTTTAAAATAAACATTAAATAATACTGTTTTTTCCTTGTATCCTTCACGTACATTCATTACTATTTTACAATTTTTGTTAATGTTATTTACATACTTATGATATATATGGGAAGAAACTAGTTAGCATTCCGTTTACCATTCAGAGAGAGGATCTCGGAGCCAGTGCCTGGGACTTGTGACCCAAGTGGAGGCTTAAGGGGTCTCTTTAAAATATATTAAGACTCGCTTCCATTATCCGACCTGCTCTATCTACCTAATCAATTTAAAAAATATATTTACGTAACCGGATTCGAAGCCACAAGTCTCATGTCAAAATTTAACTACCAATAGTATAAGTTAAAAATTTTCATTATTTTACAATTTTAATACAAAATTTTCAATATATTTCGATATATTTACATTTTATATCTATTCTTATAAATATAATTTATTTTTTTATAAAAAGATAAATCAAAAGAGAAAACAAACTTATATATAAAAAAAGGTTATTACAGTCTTATATTTATTTAGAATAATATTTAAATATTTATTTTATGATTCATTTTTCTTGTATTTTTTCTCACAATCTAGTAAAGTGTAGACAGAATCTATTTTTCCCACCCACCTAGGCATCCTATTCTGTACTTTCCACTCAAAATATTCACATAAAACTTTTTTTTTCAGCTTCACGCTGTATCCCGTACACAGCAGGGTAGGCAAAGGGAACCTAGTGTTAAGACACTCCGTTCCCCATGCACCGCTGAAATTTACTTACGAAACTTAACGCCGCGCTTTGCCTCGACACCAGAGCGAAGAAAATGGAAATATTAAATATCTCCACCCCTCGAGCGGGAATCGAACCCACAACCAGTCGTTTACAGTCACACGCTTGTGCCATTTACTACGTATTATTAAATTAAATAGATAGGATTAAGTTGTGAACGAACGAACATTAATTTCGCTATGTTCAAACTACCAGTTTTATAAAAAACATATAAAATCGATATCAATTAAAAAATAACTAGATAATAAAAAACAATTACATTATTATGTCATACGTCATGATATGTATATATCAATTTATAAAAAAAAATATCACATATTAAAATTACGTTTGTCTATCATATTTATTAATGTTAAAACGTCCTAAGAAAACTCCTTAATTTTCTCAATAAAAAAAACGAAAGTCCATATTACTATATACATTTAAGTAAATTTTCCAGTATTTTCCAGTAATTTGCAGTTAATTTCCAGTATTTTTTTCAGTATTTTCCAGTTTTATCCAATATTCAAGGCACAGGCACTTGTGGTCCATCAAAGACTAGCGTTCGGACTGTATGCTGACTTTCTGTCATGGTTTTATCTTCTATACTCATGGGTTTCCCATTAAAGTTTTTACTTATCACCACAATCTGCAAAACAAGTATTTATTATTATACATATTTATAGCATATTTTATAGGATTCTTTCTTATTTTAAATATAGCTTTCGCGGTATTCCGTATAGGAATAGCTGCTGATGCTGGGTAGGCAGAGGGAACCTAGTGTTCAGACACTCCGTTCCACATTTTTAGTCGCCCGCGCTATTGCCTCGATACCAGAGCAAAGAAAATGGAAATATTAAAAATTTCTTTTCCTCGAGTGGGATTTAAACGTACAACCAGTAACATTTACACTCTGTGCCCACAAACTACGACTGGTCTCTTATTTTATTAGCAAAAAAACTAGAACTAGCTTAGAAAGATATCCGCGGTGTCTCGAATTCAGACCGAAAGAGGAGCCGTTCTCCTCTTTCGGTGCCTTACCACTATGTTCTCTCTATCCACCCCTTCCTACGTGATAAAGCGTGAAGCTTAAAAACCATGTTACATTTCACTTCAAGAGCAAAGGTGAATAACCTAGCAGCACAACATAAAATATTTGTCCAGTAAATAAGTAAATTGGGGTCCAACACGGAATCTAATTAGACCCCTTGTTTGTATTAACTAACAAGTTGTGTTACGTTGGAATACACGAATTGACAAAGGGAAACGGTAATAAGTACATGTACGTATATAATAAGTATAAAAGGTATATAAATATATTATATGAAAGGTAAGCCTTTGGAATAAACGCTTTTGGACCGGGGGGACATTTTTTTTTTAATTTATCTTAGGTTAAAGTCGTGACACAGTAGGACAGTGTCAATGATTATACTCTGTCATAATTTGGAACGGAAAGTGAAAAGCGGAGTTTCTTAACACTAGGTTCTCTCTAACTATTCTCGAGTACGGGAAACCGTGAAGTTTCTTTTTATATTTATTTAAGGTCAATAAGAAATTTTACAGGAAAACGTTGTTTACTTAAGGTAATTTAATCCTTTTCCCAAATAGTAGAGTAGACAGCTAGAAAATCTAAACGCTAACGATTTTAGTTATCAGAGCGGAGAAAGAACAATAATAAAAGTATGATCATTCCTCCGAACGAGTATCGAATACCGAGCCAATTATTTCACCGATTACAGCCTAACGCTGTCCCATTGCGCCATGATAGCCTAGCTATAGATAGACAGATAGATAGATGGCTAGGATTACTTATTATATAACTTATAAAAAATGCTAAAAAATAATAATCTTACCGCATATAAACCAGTAGCAAGTCCAATAAATGCTCCCACTAGCACGTCCCACCAGTGATGTCGGTGATCAGTTATCCGCGTGAGCGAGCATATAGCGGCGTAGGCGAGGCAGAGTAGCTGCAACATCGGTACTAGCAGCACGGTACGGTTGTGCCAGCTAAATGCACGTTTCTGGAGGTACCACTGCAGGGAAAGAAAAAGATTAAATTTGTAGATTTATTGGTGGCCAGTCGTGGCCCAGTGGCACAAGAGTGTGACTCTAAACGACTGGTTGTGGGTTCGATTCCCACTCGAGGAGTGGAAATTATATTTCCATTTTCTTCACTCTGGTGTCGAGGTGAAGCGCGGCGTTAAGTTCCGCCACTTAACACGCAAGCCTCCGAATTCCGCGGAAAGTGGGGAACGGAGTGTCTTAACACTAGGTTCCCTCTGCCTACAGTGCTGTGTGCGGGATATAGCGTGAAGCTATTATTTATTGGTTAAGGATAGTTAGTAGCTTTTGCTTGAGAAGGTTGTGAATTCGAATGCTCTCTGACTTAGGGTAGCCGAAATGAACTTAGAGACAATACACTACCTTTTCCACTTTCCTCCCAATCTTGAGTATACACGATGACAGACAAGTTGTCCAGACCATGCATTTATTTACTTATTACATCGGTCCCTACCAGAGCATACACTGCTACAACACTCCCCTTTGAATGATTATATACTACTTTAATAATACACTGATGTCTTAGATAAAGAGCGGTGTTGAGTTCATACATTGCAAGCAATGTCATGAATTTAGGTGGAAAGTCGAACGTAGTAATTAATACTAGTTTCTCTCTCACCGTGCTTTGTAAAAAAAGCGTGATGCTGTAATACTAAAAACATAATAAATACACGGACATAGTTAAAATAAAAATATCATAAAGTGAATACTTACAGCAATAAACATTCCACAGTACACAGAAAGTGATGTATGTCCGGACGGGAAGCTGTGGTACGAGTCTGTTTGATACCACTTCGCAAATCTCGTTGATGTGCATTCAAATGTACTAACGTATTCTGATCTGTGGGAATAATAACAAAATTAATACTTTTGTCCGAAAAATATTAGGAAATAAATAAAGGAAAAAATATATGAGTCAGGAATCGAACCCACGCTTTGACACTTTCTATCTCTAGACAGATTTGTGCGTTTATAACTACACATTAAATTTCAACGTGGTTATTTTTTTCTTTAAGCAGGATACACACTTCGTTATTCACTTTTCGACCGAAATCTAAACTTTGCATTTTAACTCTAAAAACTGGTCTGGCTCTGAACAAAAGAACGATTTTGTTTGGACGCCATTTATACTTTTATTTATACTGTTATTGTCTTTCATAAGAAAATAATTCAGGATATTGTGGCGCAGTGGATAGTCTAACTATAAATACGATGGTTGTGGTGCAATTTTTACTCGGAGGAACGATTACATTTAATTACTTTCATTTCTAGCAGCCGCGTCGTGAGGTGTTGAGTTCCGTCACTCAGCATGCAATGTATCGTATACCTACAGAAAGTGCAGAACGGAGTGTTTTGACACTATATTCTCTCTGACTACTTATACGAAAAAAAAACTTTAAAAAAGAAAATAATAAAATGTTACCCGTTGCAAGTTTTCGCTGCATCCGGTTCACAGATATCAAAGAAGGTAGGCCTGGGACTTCCGGTAATGCCCTTCATGACCTCCACAAGGCCGAGGTTAAAGAACATGCCGTAGACGTAATTCCTATATAATATGGCCGTCCTCCTTGCAGAGTAGTCAAGCTTTGTTCTTATTGAGTAAGTAGAATCGAAAGGTAAGAGCTCTGTGACGAAAATCTGAAAAAATATGATTTGTAAGTTATGTCGTGGAAATATATTTAATATAATTTGTAAATTTTCAAGCTTATCGAACAATCAAGCTGTGGGTTCGATTGCCATTGCCGCGTCATTGAGGAAACGGTAATATCCGTAAAATATAATTAAATCAGTTTCATGTTAAGATAAATAACAGCGTTGAGTTACACATAACATCTCACTGCAATTTGTTTTAGTTTTTTTTTTTTTTTTTTTTTAGCTTCACGCTGTATCCCGCACACAGCAGGGTAGGCAGAGGGAACCTAGTATTAAGATACTCCGTTCCCCACTTTCCGCCGAATTCGGAGGCATTGCGTGTTAAGTGGCGGAACTTAACGCCGCGCTTTACCTCGACACCAGAGCGAAGAAAATGGAAATATTAAATATTTCCACTCCTCAGGTGGGAATCGAACCCACAACCAGTCGTTTACAGTCACACGCTTGTGCCACTGGGCCACGACTGGCCACAATTTGTTTTAGTCGGGCTTAAAATCTAAAACCGACTGTTACTTTTTGTCTACTCTTTGAAATAAAGGGATTGTAAAGCTACTTAATACATTCTCTATACTTACAATAATAAAAGGCAGCAAAATTATCGTAGATAGTATAACTCCCATAGACACTGTGTCTCCCTTGAACGGGAACGAGAGGGCGGGATCGTTGCAGTAAAAACCATTTTTATAGTGAGGAATCACTCCCAACTCGAACAATACGACGAGAACAGAAACTGTGAACAAAGAGAGAAAATTAAGGAATAAGTATAAGAATTAATTATTTACATTTACTGGAATCCAAAGACAGCTTACAGGAGACAGGATAGAATCTTGCTACGAATGTTTTCTAAAAATATTTTACATAAGGAAGTGTAGCTATCCTGTCGCAGTTGAACAGCGCCTGACTGTAAACGCCATTGGTTGTGGGTTCAATTTTCACTCAGGGTAAATTAAATTGTGTAATTTTTTCGCTCTAATAGCTCTAATAATAGAATAATGCGCTGCGACTGAGCTATGCTTCTGCAGATTTAAACTACGTCACGTAACCAAAACATATAATGCACAAAATGGAAGACAGAGTGTCTTGGCACTAAGTGTTCTCTTACTGTGTGCGATAACGCGTGAAGCTACTTATGTACAATAAGACATAATAATATTTTTTTATAATTCTTATTTTTTTTTTTTAGCTTCACGCTGTATCCCACACACAGCAGGGTAGGCAGAGGGAATCTAGTGTTAAGACACTCCGTTCCCCACTTTCCGCCGAATTCGGAGGCATTGGGTGTTAAGTGGCGGAATTTAACGCCACGCTTTGCCTCAACACCAAGGCGAAGAAATTGGAAATATCAAATATTTGCACTCCTCGAGTGGGAATCGAACCCACAACCAGCTGTTTACAGTCACACGCTTGTGCCACTGCGCCACGTCTGGCCCCTTCTTAATTCTTATTTTCAAAGTACTCGTATATAAGAAAATATCACTATCAGCCAGTCCGAGTGCAAATTTTGTAACCAATTACGCAATTGTCCCATCCGGTGTTCTCGACATTGACTTTGAACTGGCTTGGAAGGAGGAAGCGAGGGTTTCTGTACAAATTGGCTAACGACCAATGTCAAAAACCTGAGGATCATCCATCTCTTGATTATTATTTTAAGGTCTTTTTCATTTGTTTCGTCTATTTATTATGTTTTCGTTGGTCTGAATGTCATTGTAAATTACTTCCTTAAAGGACAATACAATAGGAGATACTAAGGACTGTTATTGCTACGCGTTTGCCAAGGTTTGTAATTAAAATTATTATTGGCACAAGGTCCGGGTACGGCGTTAAGATCCGCCAATAAATACGTAACAAATTGAACAGTGTCTTGACCGTAGGTTTTTGTATTACACTTTTTTTTTCTTTTCTGTATCCCGCACACAGCAGGATAGGCAGAGGGAACCTAGTGTTAAGACACTCCGTTCGCCACTTTCCGCCGAATACGGAGGCTTGCGTGTTAAGTGGCGGAACTTAACGCCGCGCTTTACCTCGACACCAGAGCGAAGAAAATGGAAATATTAAATATTTCCACTCCTCGAGTGGGGATCGAACCCACAACCAGTCGTTTACAATCACACGTTTGGGCCACTGGGCCACGACTGGCCACGATATATTTATTTATAATACACTAACTGTCGCCCAAAATTTAGTTTAGACAATTCTATATTTTTCCTGTTTCCGCAGGTATTGCGGAAAATCCACTTTATTGTTAAGCACAAAAACAGCCTACGTGCCAAATTGCAGCTTTCTTCACCAAGCAGTCTCGATTTTTCTTTGTCTGTCAGTCATTTATTAACGTAAGTTTTAAATATTGCAAATATATGTATTTCGAAATATTTTTTATCCATCAATCACCTTCATGTATTCCCCATACGTTACATTGATGAGAGCTAAATTTGCAGGTTTTATTTTAATTATTTTCTACACTATGGATATATCGTCTTTGCTTTTTTTTAAATATTGATCTTTTTTATAATTTACAATTATAAGCAACTAGCGGCCCGCTCGTGCTCTACGTGACTGTTTCGGTATGTTTTTAACCTTGGATTATCAACTATATATGTACATGCCAAAATTCATTACATTCGGTTAAGCGGTGTATATTTTTCAAATAAACTTTCAACCCTAATTTCAACCCTTTAGAAGTTGATTTTTGAAAAACTAAGTAGCCTAAGTAAAACCCAGTCATTTTTACTACTTTTATTCTAAATTTCATCCAAGTCCAGTAGATTAGCCGTGAAAGCGTGAAAGACAAACACAAGAAGACATTCGTATTTATAATATAAGTATGGATATCAGTACTTAAAAGTAAGTTTTATAAGATATCCTAAGAGAGTTCAGTATTTGTGAATGTCAATTGCTTTTCTTGAAATTCAGTTGAATTCTTTATTGAACTGACAGACTTAGATAGCAACGTAAACAAAGCAGTAGGATATTGCATAACATATACAGGTGGGCTGAATTGTCCTTCCCATGTCATCTCAGTAGCTCCTGCATTTAGTCCCCGTTTAGTCGGCCAATTATTTAATAGATTTAATTTATTGTTTTATTACTGACATTGTTCTAGTATTGTCCCGTACATAAATATATCTTTTCTAAAGCGTCACTGTTTTCCTGTAATATCATATCAAGACATTCCGTTCTCCTCTTTCTGAATCTAAGATATTGCGGGTTAGTGGTGGAATTCAACGTCGTGCTTGCTTTGTATTTGGTACCAGGGCATACCAAAGATAAAGCGGGAAGTAGCTACAACTGGGAAACGAACCCACGACCAATCGAAATTATAATTAAACGATGTCCCACAATGGCGGTATTTAAAAAAATATAATAAGAAATAAACATATATGAATGAATTATATAAAATATGCTATTAAACAATTATGTTTAACATGTTAAAGTGTTTTTAAAAAATGCAGTATAAAAACATCAAAAATTCAAATTTTCACACGCATTAATTTCAAAATTCAAACTTAAATAGTATTATATAACTTTTGATCTAACAATTGAATAAACAACAATATCCTACCGCCTGTTCAGATTATGCAATGAGCAGTCAACGACGCAGGTATAACCGTACTTCTATAAATTTCAGTAGACTTAGTTACAACTTTACTGGCCAGGCGTGGCTAATGGGCACAAAGTGTGACCGTAAACGCAACAGATTGTGGGTTCGATTCCCACTCGAGGAGTGGAAATATTTGATATTCCCATTTTCTCCGCTCTGGTGTCAAAGCAAAGCGCGGCGTTAAATTCCGCTCTTTAACACTCAGTGCCTTCTGAATTAAGTGGAAATATGGAACGGAGTGTCTTAACACTAGGTTCCCTCTGCCTACTCTGTTGTGTGCGGGATACAGCGTGAAGCTAAATAGCTAGTGACAACTTATGTTGCTCTCTGTACGCACGTGGACTTCAACGTGGCGAGAGTAACATTGCAATTTGCATTCTTAACGTTGCGTCATATGAAGCATCCTCTTGGATCACTGTAGCTAGTGGACTTGTAAACAACTGAAGGAGTGACTGTTTTAGGCTTTTATTTAGGAAGTGGGTGGTTAGTGACAAGTCATTATATTTTTTATATATTTTTTTGGAAAAATAGAAGAGAGACAAAGGAGTATAATATGATTTTTTCCATGGGCACTGTTTCGAAATAACTATTATTGTAAACAAACTTTTGAATCATCGAATGAACATAAAGTTGAAAGGCAGTTTTTCGGAGAAGAACGTTTACAAATATAAACATCACCAATTCATTATTTAATACAATAAGATAAGTGGCCAGTTGTGGCGCAGTGGCACAAGCGTGTGACTTTAAACGACTGGTTGTGGGTTCCATTCCCACTCGAGAGGTGGAAATTATATTTCCATTTTCTTCGCTCTGGTATCAAGATAAAGCGCGGCGTTAAGTTCCGCCACTTAACACGCAAGTCTTCAAATTCAGCGGAAAGTGGGGTACGGAGTGTCTTAACACTAGGTTTCTCCTCTGCCTACCCTGCTGTGTGCGGGATATAAAAAGATGAAATGTTTAACCAACTTATATTAAGTTCCACACATTGTTATCCTATCTGTAGGACTAAGACACTAAGATTTAGTTTTATAATATAAACTAAAAAGAATAAAATGAAATAGAGAATACATAACTAAAAAATAAAAATAAAAAACATTTTAAATGATATTCCCCTAAATCTAAAATCTAGATTCCGCTAACGATATCAGTTTCATACTAATATTATATTTATAGTAAATCTCACATTAGGCATTAAAATAGAGGCTATCGTGACGGAGTGGAACAGTGTCTGACTGTATTCACGACTGGTAGTGGGTTCGCTTTTCACTCAAAAAAATGATCATTACTTATTTTTATATCTCCGTAGAAGGTTAAAAACGGAGTGTCTTAACACTAGATTCTCTATGAATACCCTGCTTCAGGGGAAAACCATGATGCTACTGTATATTTGAGTAAGTTTGTATTTATTTATGTAAGTTGTAAACAATAAAAGTGTTTTCCCTTTTTTATGTTATCATATTTTATCTTTATTATCTATATACTTAGACGTTATCAAATGTCTTCTTTGACACTTGAGATTTACTCTTGAATATTTATTCTGTATATGTTCTGAATTTACTAATTAATTTATTTAAACGAATTCAGTGGGACAGCGTCTTACTGTAAGCGCGGCGGTAGTGGGTTCGATCCCAACTCGGGAGAAATTGTATTTAAATTATTTTCATTTATGCGTTCCAAAATAAATTGTGGCGTAGAGTTCCGCAGAGAGCAGTGACCCGAGTGTCTATAGGCTAGGTTCTCTCTGCCTACTCTTTACCTGACACGCGAAAAAAATAGATTGAAGCTAGTTGCTAGAACTAACAAATCTAAATACGTATATAAAAATTTAATAGTTAAGGAGAACGGAGTGTCTTGACATGGATTTGAGAGAATTTGGTTTATATATAACTATGTATACAGTAGGTGCTGGTAAACCCAGCTGATTTTTAAGCGGAGCTGAAATTTAATCTTAGTTTGCGCTATTCGACAACAGATGGCGATACGTGTGCTGTATTTTTTATTATTGCAGTATCCAATAATAATAATATATTAAATAGTAAACGATTTACAAATAATAGGACCTACCAAATGAATATATAAATTTCAGTAATACCCTTAACAATGAATTATTCCATAAAGTATATACATAATATCTGATATATAATATTTTCTTAGCTAATATTATATTTGGTCAAAATATGAATCAGAAACAGTGAAATACCGTAAGAATCATATTAAAAATCAATTACAATAAATAATATCCATTAAATAATTATAATATAATAAATTAAAGTATTAGAAAAGGGCAATAATTTAAAAATATTACGTTGTAAGCGAACGATAAACGATTATACACCGGAATCGTTTAGTGATGTTACTGTAACCTATAATAATAGTTAATTTATACCTTTTAACAGTTATCGATGAATTATTAATGCCTTTTATGATTTTTTTTAGCTTCACGCTGTATCCCGCACACAGCAAGGTAGGCAGAGGGAACCTGGTGTTAAGACACTCCGTTCCCCATTTTCCGCCGAAATCGGAGGCATTGCGTGCTAAGTGGCGGAACTTAACGTCGCGCTTTACCTCGACACCAGAGCGAAGAAAATGGAAATATTAAATATTTCCACTGCTCGAGTGGGAATCGCACCCACAACCAGTTGTTTACAGTCACACGCTTGTGCGACTGGGCCACGACTGGCCACTTATATTGAAAATTATACCGTGTTTTATGTTAAGGTGTATAGCAGGAAATGAAAAAATATAGTGACGAGACACTCCGTTCTCCGAATTTGAGATTGCATGTTAAGTTGCAGAAATCAATGTTGGAAAGTGGAGAACGAAATATTTTAACACTAGATTCTCTTTGACTACTTTGTTATATGGGAAAAAAATAAGCATTGTTTTATCAAAATATAATTTCTTTTCTATATGCTAAGAAGTCTTCAAATATTTTTTTAAGTCTTTAAGTAAGTCTAATATGTTATAGGATATGGTGACAGAATGTAGTGACAAATTGTTTAATTTTGACTCAATTAGAAATTTATTTAAGATTTTTTTAGACTTGTAAGTCTAATGTAGGAAGAGAGAAACTTAAAGATACATCTTCATTCCACCTTTATTATAATATTAAATAATTCTTTGTATACTATTCAGTTCGTTCACATCGTCATTTTTAATAGTTTTTGTTTGAATACGACTGCGATTGCGTGCATTCTGCCACATGCGTCACGGTGGGGTCGACACATGGGCGGCATAATTACTGTTTTAAAAATGTATTTATTACACTGTTATGGTACAGTGGTTACGTTTATTACCTGGTTTAATGGTTTGGGGTTCAGATTTTAGAAAAATATATACATATATGAATTTAAGGTATGCTGGCCAGACAAACGCAACGTTGAGTTCCGTAACATACCAAAAATAGCAAAAATATACTTAATATATCCTTGAAGCCATCGTAGCAAAGTGGGACTTTTGATTGTAAATTCGATGGTTGTGTGTTATGTGATTACATTTAAATATTTATTTATTCTATTAACATAAAGCGAGGCGTTGAGTTCAATCAATCTTTACGGAGTGTCTTAACACTAGGTTCTCTCTGATTACCCGGCTTAACAGGCGACACTAACGCACTTTTACTACTTGATTTAATGGTTTGGGATTTGAATTTTAGAAGTATATACGCATTCTGTATTTTAGTTTCAATTCATTTTAAAAGTATACTTAAAATACCCTCGCGGCACAATTAAGATATTACTGACTGTAGGCAAATGGTTGTAGGTACAGTGTGTTTAACGAGTTGTATACATGTTACTATAGCAACGTGCGTCCCTTTTAAAAAAAACGTTAATCAAACATACTGTATTTATTTTATATATTTTTAATTTATTGTTATTTATAACAAAATTTTGCATTTCTACCATTTACATCTATAAACTTGAAATATCTCAAATTTCATACTACAAAAATTAAAGTTAAAAAGTTGAACTTAAAGCCTTTTCTTAACGCCTTCCCCTGGTCGCCAGAGCAGAGAAACGAAAAGAATTGAATATAATCACTACCCCGAACGAGGATCAAACCCACAACCAGGATGGACCCAAACCGAGGATACAGACAGACACTGTCACACTGTGCAACGATAAACTCAAAATATCTATTTTAATACAAATATGATTTACAATTTCAAAGTACACTTAATATTAATAGTCAAATGTAAGAGATTTATTATTCACTAAAAAAACTAAGTAACGACTAAAGTTATTTATTCCAAAAACTAATTCAGTTCTTGATGACTTAATGAGTGACTTGAAATATCGTGCGTTAACATTTTGAATATTAACATATTGATGGGTTAATTTTTTGTTGTTCCTTTTTATATCCAGTTTGTTCTATAGTCAGTTATTTTTGGACTTTTTATGACTATCTTTACGTATTGTTACTTTTTTTTTTAGCTTCTCGCTGTATCCCGCACACAGCAGGGGTAGGCAGAGGGAACCTAGTGTTAAGACACTCCGTTCCCCACTTTCCGCCGAATTCGGAGGCTTGCGTGTTAAGTGGCGGAACTTAACGCCGCGCTTTACCTCGATACCAGAGCGAAGAAAATGGAAATATAATTTCCACTCCTCGAGTGGGAATAGAACCCACAACCAGCCGTTTACAGTCACACGCTTGTGCCACTGGGCCACGAGTGGCCACCACTATTGTTACTTAAACTATTAATTGTAACTAAAATTTTTTTTAAAAAATATTATACAAAAGAAAAAAAAGTATGAAAGTCTATTCTTGTACTGGCACAGTGTAAATTAGATAAGTGACGTATCACTTTGCTCTTTTCAAGATTAACTTTACTTTTGATAAGTACTAAAGAATATTGACAGAAGTTTTCGTCGAATTAAACTTGTAAATGGAATCAAAACTTTGTTAAACTAAAAGTAAAATAAATATTATATATAATCCACTATATTTTTTTTTATTTTTTATATAAACATTATTAACATTTCTTTAAACAATACTCATTAACTATGAAATGCAAAAAAATGGCAAAAAAATTATGGCAATGTCAGATCGCAATGTTTAAAAATCGGATGGAAGGTGGATGACGGAGTGTCTTAACACTAGGTTCTCTACGCGTACCACATAATTTATTATTAATATATTTTTCAGAATTTTATTCAGTATTTTTCTTTTTGGATATTGATCATCCACAAGGAAAGATACTCAGTCTTATTCCTACTCAAAGTCAAAGTCAAAGTGAAAGTCAAATAATTTTGTTCAAAATAAGAAGTTACATGCTTCACTTCTTGAACATCAAACAATTTACCTTACTTAAATCTACTTATATAAAATATCATTAATTATATTTGTATAAATTTATAGCTTACCTATTATAAACAATGGTAAATCAAATCCTAAGGCCCAGCATAACTTGTGCCTACTTCCGTTTTCATCTTTCGTACCCTGCGACTCCAGGTCTCTTCTCTGAAACAAATAATATATAATTGAAATAAAATACATTAATATAATAAATTACAATATATCAGAAGGTCTTAGTGGTGTAGTGGGACAGCCTGAAAATTGGCTGTGGGTTCGATTACCACTCGGGGGACCGATTCTTAAAGATTTTTTTTCTTACCCTCTAGTAAGTAAGCAAAGCAAAGTGTTGAATTTCGACACTCTACTCTATAATATCTCGATTTCGGGCGGAAAATGGAGAGAAAACGGAGTGTCTTGTCACTACGCTCGTTCCAACTACATTACTACTGAAGAGAAACTATTTTTTAAGACAAACTGAAATCTCTAAGCTTTATATTAAAAAATATCATTTTTATCAGCAGAGATAAAGAGAGAAATACTTTACAAATTAAACCAATATTTAAACAAACAAACAAACATTCATTAAGTAATATTAACCTTGAAAATTCAGTTTAACTTTGACAAAGACATGAAACTTAAAAGCTAACTCAAGGTCACTCACTCAACCTTGGCTCCGCGTCCTTCTACCGAATCCTTTCAAACGCTTTATTATAATTTCAACGAATATATAATACATAACATTTCTATGTTTTCATTTTCACGTGTAGTTTATTGTGTAATATGAAAAAGGAAGAGGTAGACTTGAAAACAAGACAAAGCCTTTAAAGTTATTATTTTAGTGGCCAGTCGTGGCCCAGTGGCACAAGCGTGTGACTGTAAACGACTGGTTGTGGGTTCGATTCCCACTCGAGGAGTGGAAATTATATTTCCATTTTCTTCGCTCTGGTGTCGAGGTAAAGCGCGGCGCTAAATTCCGCCACTTAACACGCAAGCCTCCTAATTCGGAGGAAAGTGGGGAACGGAATGTCTTAACACTAGGTTCCCTCTGCCTACCTTGCTGTGTGCGGGATACAGCGTGAAGCTAAAAAAAATTTTTTTTTTTTGCATAAAACTAAAAAGTTGAGAATTAAGGAACCTTGTTAATTTTTAGACTTTTTATACATTGTTTGTTAAGTTGCGGAATTAAACGCTGCGATATGTTTCAGGAGAACAGAGAAATGTAAAAATTTTAGCATCTCTTAAGATCTAATTACTGAACATGACAACATGGAATAAATAATAGTAGTAAAACAATTGTAGGTAAGCATTTCTAAGTAACTATATTTGATGCAATCATTATTATTTATATAGCAGGAACCCAGTGTCAAGAATCTCCGTTCTCCACTTTCCGCTCTGAATTCAGACATTGCATGTTGAGTGGCGGAATTCAACGCAACGCTTTGTCTTACACTTATGTACAAAAGCGAAGAAATGAAAATAATTAAAATCTATTCAATTGCTCAAGTAGAAATCGAACCCATAATCAACATATAGTCTTTACAGTCAGTCACTATTCCACTGCACTACGATGATAATTAGAAAGAATGGATGAAAAAGCAGCTTCATGCATTTTTTAGCTTCACGATGTATCCCGCACACAGCAAGGTAGGCCCTCTGCCTACCTAGTGTTAAGACACTGTTCCCCACGCATCGCCGAATTCGGAGGAATTGCGTGTTAAGTAGCGAAACTTAACGCCGCGCTTTACCTCGACACCAGAGCTAATACAATATAAAATAAAGAATAAATTCCATATTATTATTTCGCTAGACGTACGTACAGTTGTTTTAACAGAAAAACAAAATACGTAAAAGAAATTTACAAGCACTTTATCAACTTATATAAGTTATCAGAAGGGTCGTGCTGACCTTGGCTGGTTCGTTTCGCCCTTAGATCATTGACCTTAGGGTCTAATGACGACCGTTTATCTTAAGAACAGGGGAAAACGAAATAAGTATAGAGAAAGAAACTTTTTCTTCACTAAATAAATGAAGCTTTTTGGAAGTTAAGGCGTTTCGTCGGAATTTCTTCCTATTTCGTAAATTATGCGATCAAAAGTTAGTCGGAGTAACAAATTATTTGGTTATTTAACTTTGGATGGCCCTTTTTTTTGTATAATGCACTTCATTCAGTTTGTATTTTAGTTATATTTTTAAACAAGCTGTGTTTGCGACTTCGTTTGCGTTCAATTTATCAAAAAAAGTATACATGAATTTAATTCTAAAATTACAGCCTAAGTTATTTCCTATTATATCAGCTAAATCCCAGTGAAAGTTCTATTAAAATCGATCCAGCCGTTTTAGAGATCAGCCGGAACGACCAGATAGCCAGAAAGGCAGGCAAAAATTGTGTAAAATGTTAGTCTAGTATATATTCTGTAATCATATGTACGAATATGTACCATTTAGAAAAAAACATTTTTTTAAGTATTACAAATGGACTTTTTTTATATTCAGGTTAGCCAAAGGCAATCTAGTGTCAAGAAATATCGCTTATTAGTTACAGTAGCGTAAATCAACGCCGCTTTTTGTATAATCATGAAGGCGAAATGAATATAATGTAAATAATTAATTATTCCCCGAGTGGGAATCGCACCCACAATCAATCATTTAAAATGAATGATATATGTCACAATATATGGCGAAAAAATAGCAACTTTTTCTATTAGCTTCACGCTATATGCCGCACACAGCAGGGTAGGCAGAGGGAACCTAGTGTTAAGACACTCCGTTCCCCTACTTTCCGCCGAATTTCAAGGCATTGCGTGTCAAGTGGCGGAACTTAACGCCGCGCTTTTGCCTCGAATGGAAATACTAAATATTTCCACTCCTCGAGTGGGAATCGAACCCACAACCAGTCGTTTACAGTCACACGCTTGTGCCACTGCCCCACGACCCTAATCGCAATCATTTAAAATGAATGATATATGTCACAATATATGGCGCAACAGTAGCAATTTTGATTAACAATTTAAGTGCATTGTTAGGTATATCTATCTATCTGTACACAGATAACGTTATCAAGTTCATGACTAAACGATCAATAATCTAAAAAAATATATTATCATTTTACGTTTCTTATAAAAACTTCTGATTCAATATATTTTGCTGATTATTGATTTCTGTACTATGACTAAACATGACTGCTCTCTCTTGCCAAACGATTGTTCGTAGAATAATCTTTGGGTAGCAGAAATTTGTAAAAATCTCGCTACAGATATGCTAACAACATAAATAAGTTGTAATAAGTGTATAAGAATTCCGATGGAGCTGGTAGTAAAACGCATGGCTTAGCGGTTGGACGGTTTCCGAGTAGCGCGGGTTCGAATCCCGCTGCGTTCAAATTTTTATATGTTTACTAAACGTCTTATATGTTTACTAAACGTCTTTTTAAACATGTTTGGTTCGATTCCCATTCGAGGGAATATTTAATTAATTTTCATTTCTCTTTATTCTTGTGATAAGACAAAGCGCGTCGTTTAGTTCCGCCACTGAACACTTAAAGTCAACCTAATGTCTAGACACTCCGTTCTTTATTTTCCACCAAGACATTGCATGTTAAGCAGCAGAACTTAACGCCGCGCCTTGTTTAAGGTAAATAATAAAAATTAAAAATGAAACTTATAACATAATCGTTGAAAAAAAGAAAATATATATTACCACATTACTTCATCAAACATTGAATTTACTATACAAATTAACTCATTAACAAAACAATTAATACCCAATCATCGGCCCTGGAAAGTGTACATTCATTTACTACAACACTTCATGGAAGTATTGTTGTAGTTCTACGAAACTACTACAAGGTTTACGTCATGAAACGTAAAGCTTACGTTTGAGTTAAGTCCTTTTTACTTAAATATGGGTCAACTACTGACGTATTATGATTACTTCTAATTGGATTTGACACAGTTTTTGTTTAGGTTATAGTGGCGCAGTGGGACAAAATCTGACTGTATAGGGTGGATTGTGGGCGCAATCTCTATTCGGGGGAACGATAATATATAAATGAATGTCAATAGATTAATGTAGAAGGAATTTTACTTTCTGAGCGGTGGAAAATGCGGCGTTTAACTCTGCTACTTAATATGCAATGTGTAGATTCTAGGCGGAAAGTGGAGAGCTGAGTGTCTTAACACTTGTTGAAGTCTTTTCAAGCAGTCAGAGATAATGATTGCTTTAAAAAGTACGTCAACATGTTTTTTTAAATATTTTTAAGCAATTTAACACTCTATATCAGAATAAAATTGAAAAAATCTCTACTTTCCTCAATCTTAGTTTCATCATAAACATGTAAACTTTTGTAGTATTAGCTTTATAACTTAAGCTATATAAGACTGGCGGAACTCAACGCCGCGCTCTGTCTTACCCACGTAGAATAATATAACAATATAATAATAACCTGCATAGATCCATACGTAGCACAACACTGCATTCTAACGTTTCAAATTCAACTTGAACACCACAAAAGATTTTCACAAATATTTCACAAAGACAACACTATTGTAGGGTTTTTACATATCGACTGCAAAATACTGATTTAGTGTATGTGACTAATATATTAATCATTTAGTACATTATCTTATCGCAAATAACATTACATGTTGCGAAATCGCCAAGTTCAACATGTATACTATTTTTTTTTTAATTTCACGCGTATCTTAGTTTTACAACTCTATACTACGATAGGTAGAGTGTGCTTGCCGCCCAGGTCTACAGACGATTGGGACGATTGGGGCAGTTCCCAAGACCTGGGCTAGTGGAGAGAGAGGAGCACCGTCAGGTTTTAGTGGGTAAACGGAGGCGTACCATCTTGCCGAACCGGAGTCCCACATATCCGCGTCCCGGGTCCCCACTCGCACGGGATGGGGGAAAAGAAAGAAAGGTAGAGTGTGGCTAAGGGTTACAATAGGGTTTACTCTCGTTTGTCTGTTCTATGTTATAATCATGTTTATCAAGTTACGCAACTTAGCACTAGTGGCCAGTCGTGGCCCAGTGGCACAAGCGTGTGACTGGTCGTGGGTTCGATTCCCACTCGTGGAGTGGAAGTGCTCAATTTTTCCATCTCCTTCGCTTTGGTATTAGAGCAAAGCGCGGTGTTCCGCCACTTAACGATGCTGATTGTGAACTCGAAATGCTTACGAATTCGGTGAAAAGTGGGGAACGGAGTGTCTTAACACTAGGTTCTCTCTGCCTACCCTGCTGTGTGCTGGATAATGGAAAAAAAACTTAACACAGATTTTCTTTAGCAAAGCGGAAGTATGAAAATATTTTTAATGTTATTTAGATATGAAATCCGCAGACAATTTTTTTTACCATAGTAAGTTGTATAAGGTTTAATTTTTAAAATTAAATATATGGTACAATACTAATATAATTTTTAACTTGTACTTACACAAAAATAATTATTTTATATGAACTTGACGTATGCTTCTTTGTCAACTCAACAGTTATTGATAAAATCATGTACGTACGAGTATATCGCAATTCAATAAAAGGAATTACGAATTACATATGAGGTTCTTGTATCGGTCATTACTATTTAAACGTACAAATATGAATATTTTTCAGCTTAACGCTTTTTCTTGCATAGTATGGTTTGTTATTTGGCGTAACTAAACGCCGTGCAAACACAATTTGCGACTTAAATTCTCTCGTAAACGACTGGTTGTGGGTTCGATTCCCACTGTAGGTCTACCCTGCTGTATGCGGGATACAGCGTGAAGCTAAAAAAAAAAAATAACTATTGTATCTTAAATAGGAATCGAACTCACAACCAATGGCATTTACAGTCAGTCAAGACACTGTCCCACTGCACCAAGATGACCTTTGGTCTTTTAATGTATATATAATTAAAAATGTAATATTTCTAGCGAGACTAAAGTCATACGAAATAATAAAAAATACCGGAAATAGAATTTGAAATAACAAATTGTACAATCAGGCACGCTTTGAACGCGTCATGTTTGCGTCAAATTGCGTAACTCATATATAGATAAGAAAGATTACTTACTAATATATTTTTGTTAGTTATACCTTTTATTATACATATAACTGTAGACATAGAGAATCACAATTTCATCGCCAAATTTTCTCTAAATATTAATTAAATTACAATTAAATTAAATAGCTTCACGCTGTATCCCGCACACAGCAGAGTAGACAGAGGGAACCTAGTGTTAATACACTCCGTTCCCCACTTTCCGCCAAATTCGGAGGCTTGCATGTTAAGTGGCGGAACTTAACGCCGCGCTTTACCTCGACACCAGAGCGAAGAAAATGGAAATATAATTTCTACTCCTCGAGTGGGAATCGAACCCACAACCAGTCGTTTACACTCTTATGCCACTGGGCCACGACTGGCCACTATATTCATTAGCAAAGTACAAAATTAAAATTTATGCATTAGCAAAGTACTGTAGACACAACCTAGGGGCCGTTCAAGTATTACGTGAGCGTTATAGGGGTGGTTGCGTCTTTGCTTTGCTTATTTTGGACCACAAGGGGGGTAGGAGAGTCTAAATAATGCTTACGTCATCAGTAGTTATTTACTATTTTACATTAAACTTTTATAATATAATAATTATTAAATATAAACAATACATGAATTGAAACATGTTAACGTAAGCATGGGGGAGGAGTAAGCTTAAGCGTAAGCTTTGCTTACCTTTGCTGACATGGGGGATGGGAGAGGGTTAAATAATTGTAATAAATCTGCTTACGTAATACTCGAACGGCTCGCTAGTGTCTAGACACTCTGTACTTTAATTGCCATCCAAAACGGAAATATTGCGTGTACTATTAAATATTCTTATATACATTTAGGTATTTATGCATATATTGCTAAACTATTTACTTGCATACGTGACTTTTAAACATGTTTATTTCCCTTAAGTTATAACAAACGTAAACAATTTGTAATTCATTCATGTCATAAATGTTGTTTCTAATTCGAATATTAATTATAAACAGACACCAATATGGCCATTTAAAAGGAAAACAAGTGTTATTATATATTACTAGCGGCCCGCTCGCGGCGTCGCCGCGTGGACTGCCTGATTGTTTCGTTATGTTGCAACCCTCGGGTGTGGATTTTTGAAAAATAAAGCCTATTTTTGACCTTCAATTATCAACTATATTTATGGCAAAATTCATTACAATCGGCCAAGCGGTTTAGTTTTTTCATATAAACTTTCATCCCCGGTTAATTTTTGAAAAAATAAGTAGCCTATGTTAGACCCATAGTTAATTACTTTCATCCTAAATTTCATCCAAATCGGACCAGTAGATTAGCCGTAAAAGCGTGACAGACTTTCTCATTTATAAAACCATATAAGTATGGATTACGCTTAGAATAAAATTTGTTATTGCCTGCCTGCGACTTTGTTCTCTTGGAATTTCAAAAAAAATATAATAGCCTAAGTTACTTATTATTATATCAGCTATCTGCCAGTAAAAGACTCATCAAAATCAATCTAACCGTTCCAGAGAGTAGCCCGAACTAACAGACAGACAACAATTGTGATAATATTATTTTTATATAAACATAACATAATATTATTTTTATATAACAGCTAGGCTGTTACCCGCGACTTCGTCCGCGTGAACCAAGAAAGATATGCATTGAGTTTCGATCCGGTTTTCCCATCTTCGAGTAATCTGAGGATCATACGTATAAAGAACCTCCTCCTTTTTTGCAGTCGGTTAATAAAATGAGATGATAGTCAGATACAGATCTCCCAATCGCGTTATTATACAAAAAAACCGCATGCCTTTCAAATTTGAGGGTTGCCCTCGATTTCTCCAGGATTCCATCATCAGATCCTGATCTCCTTACCATGGGACTAATTGTGAAATATACCCCCTCGAACAAAAATAAGAATTTTGAAAATCGGTCCTCCCATCTTCGAGTAATCGGGGAACACACATAAGAACCTCCTTTTATATGTCGGTTATATATCCCTATAAATTTTAACTCATTATGTTATTCTAATATCAAACCTACATTACTGCTAAGTTTCATGAAAATCCGTTCAGTAGTTTTTGCGTGAAAGAGTAACAAACTCACACACATCCGTACAAACTTTCGCATTAATAATATATATAAGATATTAGATATTAGATTACTAAGAAATGGTTATTTTATTCATATTACAAACAGACTCCCATTTTATACTATAATTGTAAAGTTTATACGTAAGTCAACGCGGTAAACTAAGTGGGTAGCCCTTGACACTAGATGTCTTTGCCTGCTTTGCGGGAAGAAACGTAAGCTATGGTAAATAATGTTTCCTTTTGACGTAGGTTGAACGAGGGATCTATCATTTTTTGAAATAATTGCAAGTTCATATTTTACGTGAGTAATGGAAATTATTATTTTGTCTCAATTAATAACCGTTAATCTACTTTAGCTGTTAGTACATATAAGACTAAGGCATTAGTATATCTTAGAATCAATAAAGTTAAGCCCTATATATATATAAAACAACTATTTTACCAAGAAGACTCAAAATTCGTTTGAAAACGAACGAAAATATAAGAAATATAATACAAATTTTCTAAATATATATCTTCAAATATATACAATTTATACTTGATATAGTATATACCTTATAAAGTATGTTTTCATGAAGCAATCGTGGCACAATGTGACAGCCTCTGATACAATGATTGACAACCGTACAATTACGCGAGGGAATTTTAAAATAATATTCATTTCTAGACTTTAGAGACGAAACAAAGTTCGGCGTTAAGATCCACCACTTAACACGCAATATCATTGATTTTTAAAGTGGAAAACGTAGTGTCTTCACACTAAGTTCTCTCTGACTATATAAAAAAACGTTATTAAATAACAAATATTAATAAAAACTTCATTAAAAAAAGCTTAGTGTAAAATCACTTACTTGCACTCGTGGCATTGTCATTTTTTTAATTCCTTCAATGCTCGCACGAAACAGTGTTTCTTGAACCATTATATTTAAACTTCACTTATTTTTAAGTTAAATTTGAACCAAAACTTAAACTGTGCTAACTCAACGAGTAAAATTGTTTAACTGGTATATTTAACTGAATAATGGCCATTTAACTGGCAGAATGACTAATTCTGTAGAGGGAAAACCGCGCTTTTGTTTGAAGTGTATCACTTTATAATAGGTTTAATATAAAATTAATATAATACGTACATATTCCGTTATTTAATTATATTAACGGATGTAACCGTAAATAGTCATCAGATATTTGACGCCGTTCAGGCGCACTGTTGTGACTAATATTATAAATGGGAAAGTCTGTCTGTTTGTCTGTTACGCTTTCACTGTAAATCTGCCCGATTTGGGTGAAACTCGGAATGGAAATAGTTGAAGAAAGGGATCAAACATACGTAACTTTTAAAAAATATATAATTTTTTTTTATAGCTTCACGCTGTATCCCGCACACAGCAGGGTAGGCAGAGGGAACATAGTGTTAAGACACTCTGTTCCCCACTTTCCACCGAATTCGGAGGCATTGCGTGTTAAGTGGTGGAACTTAACGCCTTCGCGCTTTGCCTCGACACCAGGCGAAGAAAATGGAAACATTAAATATTTTTACTCCTCGAGGGGGAATCGAACCCACAACCAGTCGCTTTTTTTTTTTATGGAATAAAGGAGGCAAACGAGCTGAAGGCCCACCTGGTGTTAAGTGGTTACCTTCGCCCATAGACATCCACAACATTCAAGTTATGGATGCGTTGCCAGCCTTGGGAATGTAGGACAGAAGGAGAGAGGAAGGATGGGAATGGTGGGAATAGGGAGAGCTTTACAGGCACGCTCTGCTCTCCTCCGCGCCACGACTGGCCCAAACATAGGTAACTTTTAAAAAAATTATAAATCATAAATAGTCGATAAATATTTGACGTTAAGGCGCGTAGTTGTGACGTATGTATCCATGCTCCATCCATAATAAATGTTAATAAATAATGTCTGTCTGTTACGCTTACACGGATAATCCGTTCCGATTTTGGTGGAATTTAAAATTAATATAGTTAAAGATCCAGGGTCAAACATTAGCTACTTTTTTAAATAAAACCTAAATTGAAATCAAGGATAAAACTAGTTTTAAATTTTAAAACTAAATCTATTTTTTGTAATTACGGAGGCGAAGCTGCGGGCGGTCTGTAGTATATTATATTCCATTATTTAACAATATTACCGGATTTAACCGTAAATTGTGAATGAATATTTGACGCTATTAAGGCGCAAAGTTTTTTTTTTCGTTCGTTCGTTCGTTTTTTTTTGTATTGCAGGATAGTCAAAGTGTTACTCCATTCTCTACTTTCTGGCTTAAACCTCTGGAAATAGTAAGAAAAACTCCAACTTTGGAAATTTTAATTGGTAATTTTAATTTTCAGAAAGTAGTTTAGTAACGAATAATTTGTTCTTGTCTTTCTTAAATTTTCTTTTATATGGTCTATTTTAACACAAAAAGAAGCTCTTTTTAGCAGCTTTACGCTTCTTCCCGTATAGCGAGGTAATCAGAGAAATCTTAATGTCAAGACACTCCGTTCTGCACTTTCAGCCTCAAATTGAAACATTGGGTGTTAAGTGGTGGAAGGTCTTAAGTACGACAACAGAGAAATAAAATATAATGAAGAACCTTTACCTCAAGTAAGAATCAAACCCAGAACCATTACGTTTACAGTCACATATTGACCTACTGCGTCATGACGACTTCAAAAAAAATATTTCTAAGTTACTGATTTAACAAGTCCTATAATAAGAATAATCTTAAAACTCGATCTTATTTAGTTACTACATAACATCGATAGATCTTATTGTAAAAGATAAATAAACGAATAGAGAAACATAAATTACGTTAGTCGCTAGCGAAGGCGAAAGGTTATCAATAATCTATAACGGATAACGTTATTCAAAAGAGAACTAATAATTCAATATATTGAGTAAATTATTTAAAAAGTAATTGAATCAATGGATCGGGAACTAACGGATTACCTATTCTATAATAAAACAGCAAACCAAAGTATTTGTACGTACACATATTCGGAACTACTGAACAGGTTTGGGTGAAACGTTTTTTGGTGTTAAGCTTAATTATAAACTAACTTACCGCTCGAGGCTTCCCCGTGTGAATTATACAACTTCAGCCCGTGATTTAAGGGTTGGTATTTGAGAAAAATGTCTTCTTGAGAAAATTCATCGAAATCGGTCAAGCAATTTATTTATAAGGTCTGCAAAACATAATATATACGTAACATCACATGAACATATTATATAAATACCAACATTGCAAGGTGTTATTCCATTTACAGGCAGACACAACAATGCACCAACAATATACTTTACACATACATAGATATAAAAAAAATTATGAATAAAAATGTAAATATTTTTCACGTTATAATACCAATGTAGAAAATAAGTTATATAACAATAAATAAAAGAAAGTGGAACAACAAAAGATTTTTCACACAAACTTTCACATTCTATTTCAACTTTGGAAAGAAAAGCCACATATTTTGACCCTGGATCTTCAACTATTTTCATTTCATTTAAATCGGGGTGGTAGAATAGCTATAAAAGCGTAACAAACAGACAGACATACTTAAGCATTTATGATATAAGAAAGAAAGAAAACTGACTCGTATAAAAAAACCACAAATAAAAAAAATACCTACATAGGTTTTGCATAAAGCCATCCTTAACTGCAGTTAAAGCGTAACTCAAGGTATATTGGATAACATCGCGCAATTGATCTCTTGTTATATTGTGATTTAATATTGAAATTGTTTACTTTTGGACATATCATAAGAAATTTATTACTACCCGTGGGGGGACGGGTTAAGAATACAATTCCCCTCCGCCGCTGGGTAGCGTCCCGTAAAAGGCGGGTAACCCAGTAGCTTGGTGGTAGGAGATTCGTTCTCCGACTGGCTCGCGACCACTATCATGTCAAAGACGAACCGCCAAATATCTGAAGATGTGTTCCGGTTCGATGGCATGTAAGCCAGCTTTCCCTATCCTCAACATTCCCATCCTTCCTCTCCCCTTCTGTCCTACATCCCTAAGGCTGGCAACGCATCTACAACTCTAATGTTGTGGATGTCTATGGGCGAAGGTACGACTTAACACCAGGTGGGCCCTCTGCTCGTTTGCCTCCTTTATTCCATAAAAAAAAAAAAATATTGCTTTACTTTTCTATTTATATTATTTAAAGGAATATTTTGATATTATTTTCATAGAGAAAAGATGATTTTGGGTTAGATTCTCACTCGAGGCAATGATTATATTTAAAATTTTTATTTCTTCACTCTCATACCTAAGACAAAGCGCGGCGATGAGTTCCACCACTCAATACACAATATCTCGTTTTCGGGCGGAAAGTGGAGGTTAGAGTGTCTGGACACTAGGTTCTCCCTGACGACCCCGCTATATGGGAAAAACATGTAGCTGCAGCATTTTAGATATGGGCTAGAAAAACTGTATCAATAACTGTAAATTACTGCTCTAAAAACTATAATAAACGACATCAAAGATTGTACGAAATTATACGCTATTGCTTCCTTTTCTCCGTCCTGGTGGCGTTGAAAGGACCACAAAGTTAAGTATTGAGTTTCTTCACTCAATTCACTGAATATCTAATTCTGACAGAAAGTGAAGAACATTATATTCTTTTTGTCCACCCCGCTAAGGCGTTAAATTCCGCCACTTAACACGCAATGTCTCCGAATTCGGCGGAAAGTGGGGAACGGAGTGTCTTAACACTAGGTTCCCTCTGCCTACCCTGCTATGTGTGGAGTACAACGTGAAGGTATGCAGGAAAAGGCGTGAAAATGGAAATGTTTATCAGCAAAAATAATTGTAATTCCCCATAGTGGTCAGACAGATATAGATAACATTTAAAATTAAAAGGAAAGTGTTCAATGAATTTGTTTAAGTTTTTCAATTCGTAACAGATACTTATTGTTTTAAACCATAGGTATATAACAATTATCTTTAATCTTAATTCCATTTTGTTCGCTCTGGTGTCGAGGTAAAGCGCGGCGTTAAGTTCCGCCACTTAACACGCAATGCCTCCGAATTCGGCGGAAAGTTGGAAACGGAGTGTCTTAACACTAGGTTCCCTCTGCCTACCTTGCTGTGTACAGCGGGATACAGCGTGATGATAAAAAAAAATAATAATAATAAAGTAATTTATACTAATTATTATTTATTGTACGTCAATTTACCTGTTTAATTTACCACATAATGCTGATGATAGTAATTAATCGTACATTGATTACTCATTTCATATTTCAAGCCATCGCATAGTGGCGGAGTCGAAGAGAATTTCACTGTAAAGGTGGGTCATGAGTTCGATTTCCACTCGAAAATCGTTATATTTTATTTAATTACATATTCTCAAATACTCAATGTACAATGTCTTGATTTTTGGAGGAAGTACAGAACGGAGTGTCTGGTCACTAAGTTATTTCTAACCATGGTTTGCTAACAAGGAACAATCGTGTAGTTAAAAAAGTGTATTAATTAACAGCTTCCTACTTTTTTTCCACATAGCAGGGAAGCCAGCCTCTCCTTCTTCCTGAATCCGAGACATTAGATATTGGATAACGGAACTCTAACTGTATTTTTTTTATCTTCACGCTGTATCCCGCACACAGCACGGTAGGCAGAGGTAACCTAGTGTTAAGACACTCCGTTCCCCACTATCCGCTGATTTCGGGGGCATTGTGTGTTAAGTGGCGGAACTTAACGCCGGTATTTGCTTCGACACCAGAGCGAAGAAAATGGAAATATTAAATATTTCTACACCTCGAGTGGGAATCGAACCCACAATCAGTCGTTTACAGTCACACGCTTGTGCCACTGCGCCACGGCTGGCCCCACTGTCTTGTAATTTAATTAATTTTACAAATTCTTTCGTATGAGCGCCATCTATCGGCGAATAGAGAGTTTTCACAAGGTGTCCATTATCGCTGTATACAATTTAATTATAAAATAGTAAATCATTGTCAGTCCATTATTTGTAATTAATTAAAGAGATAAGTCAACTATTTATATATGTGGATCAGAATTTATCAATATTGTTGCAAGTTGTAGACCTAATTTATGTTTAGGTACTTAAATTGAAACCTAGGTATTAAAATGTTAAAGTATTTTGTTGAAATTCTTATAAGAATTTGGTTAAGGCTTTTTCAGTGTCTTGCTGCATAGTATAGATAGAAACGAAGTATATAGATAGATAGATAGATGAATTTCTTTTTTGCACACATGTACAAAAAAAAAAAAAATAGAACACATAAAAAGAAGTAGTGTCAAGACACTTTAAATGAGTTGTGTGTTGAGTAAGTTCTGCCTAATAAGCTAAATAACAAAAAAAAATGTGTGTGTATAAACAGACAAACAGAGAGGAATTTTTAAAAAAATAACATTTAATATTAATAATAATATTATTTAATATTAATAATATATTGGGTAAATTAAAGGAGTTGAAAAACAATAATATTTTTCCACTCCTGTAATTTACCCTATGTATAGACAGCATTATTTTCATTGTTTTGCTATAGTCATTCTACAAAGGTAGAAAGAAGAAGTTTCTTTATAAGAACTGGAAAAAGAGTTAAGGAGAGTATTGACATTTGAAAATGGATTGAGTGAATAACGGAGTTTCCGTAATTTACTTTGTGACAACAACGAAAAATGAGAATAATTAAATATGTCTATAATTTTCCATATTAATATTAGAAATGTGAATATCTGTCTGTTACGCTTGCGCGACTAATCTACCTGTCCAATTTGAATGTAATTCGAAATGAAAATAGTTAAGAACCCAAAGTCTAACATCGACTACTTACATCCGTACTTATATTATAAATGCGAATGTCTGTTTGTTTGTCTGTCACATTTTCACGGCTTATTTACCGGTGTAACATAGGCTAATTCTTATTTAAAAATCAACCTTTAAAGGGTTGAAATAGGGGATGAAAGTTTATATTAAAAATTTACACCGCTTTACCGTTTGTTTTGAATTTTGGCATAAATATAGTTGATAATTCAAGGTTAAGCATAAGCTAATTTATTTTCCAAAACTCCACCCCCGAGGGTTGCAATATAACGAATTCGCTATGTAGTAGGCTGCTAGTAGGTACATAAAACTCTTTCCCTTTGATGACATCATATTTTGAGAATTACAAAATTTCAATTAAAATAAAAAACATGCGAAAATTAAAAAAAATGTGTCATACAAACGTAGTAAATACCTGACATATATATAATATATGACATAGAAATAATGTACATAGAAACTAACGTCACCAACTGACCCGACCTGACCCAATAAAAGTGGGGATTTTACTATTTACCTGTCATGACATTTTTTCTAATAAATTATTGAATTTCAACCGCAATTTACGTTGTTAGTAAATATAATGAAAAGTGATGATTTAATGCTTTGTTTATATTAAATGTTATTACTAACTTTTTTGGAGCTTCACGCTGTATCTCGCATAGCTTACTAAGAGAGAATCTAGTGTCAAAACCCTCTTTTTTCCATCCCAATACGAGACAATGTAGCATGCATGTCGGACATCAACGCCATGCTTTGTTCACCAGAAGGGGGAAGCCAAAATATTTATTTACTGTATTTGATTGTTGCCCCGCTTGGAAATCAAACCCACAATCGATCCCGTCATTATCCTCTCTCACTGCTTAATTGATTACACTCGCTGCCATTTGATAAATACTTTAGCATATAAGTGGCCCGTTGTGGCCCAGTGGCACAAGTGTGTGACTGTAAACGAATGGTTGTGTGTTCAATTCCCACTCGAGGAGTGGAAATATTTAATATTTCCAATTTCATCGCTCTGGTGTCGAGGTAAAGCGCGGTGTTAAGTTGCACCACTTAACACGCAACGCCTCCGAATTCGGCGGAAAGTGGGGAACGGAGTATTTTAGTACTAGGTTCCCTCTGCCTACACTGCTGTGTGCGGGATACAGCGTAAAGCAAAAAGAAAAAACAAACTTTACCATAACATGGAATTCACATATATACATAAAAGCAACGTGTATTTTACACGTCAGCAAAGTTACTAGTATATATTGATCGTCCATGAGACATTTATGATAAGAGAACGATGACAAATACCCAAGGTCGACATTCAATTATTACATATATTATAACGACGTCATAGTTCAATCGACTGTCATAACTGTATACACAATGATCGCAGATTCAAATTCTTTGTAACAGAAATTCTTATTATAATGTCTCCAGAATGCACAATGTGAGGAACGGAGTGTCTCAACACTACGTATCGTCTGCCTACCCTGCTGTGTGCGGGATACAGCGTGAAGCTAAACAAAAATTTAAACGTCATCACAATTTTGCCCGGGTTTACATACTTTATACACAACTCGTAATATTTATAAAATAGACTGAAAGTGATAAACGGATAAACATATTACTAACTTCTCTCTGCCTAACTATAAAAATATATACATGCAGCTCTTTTCTTTACAAAACTGGCACACGGTACCTTCGCCTGGGGTCCGTAATTTGGATTTTTACGATAAGTTTAATTCACGTAACATCATTACGAACTGGACTTCGTTTGCGTGGACTATAAAATTCTGTTATTTCCCGTTCCCATAGAAATTTTAAATGCCATTGAAGCCATCGTGGCGCAGTGGATCTGAGTCTGACTGTAAAAACGATTGGTTGGGTTCGATCCCACTCAGAGAAATGATTATATTTAAAATAATGTTCATTCATTCGTTCATTCATACAATTACAAAATGCGGCGTTAAGTTCCGTTATTGAGCATGCAATGTCTAAATTTTCCACTATACTTCTTACTTACTTACTTTCGCACTATGTAGGCAGAGGGAACCTAGTGTTAAGACACTTCATTTCCTATTTTCCACTGAATTTTGGAGGCATTGCGTGTTAAGTGGCGGAACTTAACGCTTCACTTTGCCTCGCTACCAAAGAGAAGGTGGAAATATTAAATATTTCCACTTCTCCAGCGGGAATCGAACTCACAATCAGCCGTTTACAGTCACATGTTTGTGCCACTGCGCCACGGCAGGCCCCAATTAATTTGATATTACTTTTTCCTAAATACCCTCATATGGGGAAAAAAGCTGAAGATGTCAGGAATTTAGCGAAATCCGACACTTCCAAAAGAACTTATAGGTATGTTAAATTCCAAATTTTTACTTTTGTTTTTTCAATAGCAAACATGTCAGTCAGTCAGTCACTAAGTAACACAAGATTTTTTTAATACTATATGTACCTATATATGGATATACGTCGAGACCCGTCGTGGCTTAGTGTCACATAAGTATGACTGTATAAACGCGACTGGTTGTGGGTTCGATTTCCATTCGAGGAGTCGAACTATTTAATATTTCTATTTTCTTCGAGTGTAGAGTCAAAACGCGGTGTTAAGTTCCGCCACTTAACACGCAATGCCTCGGAATTCGGCGGTGCGTGGGGAACGGAGTGTCTTAACACTAGGTTCCCTCTGCCTACCCTGCTGTGTGCGGGATACAGCGTGAAGCTAAAAAGTTAAAAAAAAATATATATATATATGAATAGGATATAAGCATAATCTCTGTATAACTATAGTATAGATGACACATACTTAGAGGCGCCAAGTGATTCATAAGAATGGATTTTTGATGCACGTCTAACCGCACTTAGTATGTACTTAGTTAGTACTTAATACTAACTACTTACAATGAATCATTGGATAAAGTCTTGTGGAAATATAGAATCTTACTAACGGATTCATGGCGCGTTGGAATCTTACCTGACTGTTAAACGATGGTTATGCATTCAAATTTGTTATTCCCCAAGAAGGAAATAATTATATTTTTATAATTATTCTTTATTAAGTATAATTTTTGATTATAATTATTTACTTTAGTTAAAAAAATCTTTTTCTGTTTTCTTTTTCTTTTTTTGTTAGACGAAAGGTAGGTTTGGTATCTATGTATAAGGTGCAATGTGTCCAAAATGCATGAAATAAGAAGGGTAAAGTGACGGGTCACTATGGGAGTTAATTATACGAAAAGGATTTTTCTTTAATGGATAGTTTAATTGTATTATTTTTATTTATCATACAATCACCTTCGTGTGCCATTCATACTACGTGACATTGGTGAAGTGACTTGTACCTACTCTATTAGCACGTACAAAGCGCCATAATTGACGAACTAAGCTGTATAAAATGCAAGAAATATTATTAAGTAGTTACGAGTGTTTTAATATTTTTTTCCTTAAGAATCAACAATGGGTAGAAGAAAAGTAAGTGGTAGTTAAATGAAACTACGATGTGTAATTGACGAACTACTGTTAAAAATAATTTCGAACATACATATCCCTTTTTCAGCTTCACACTTTTTACCATAGCGCAGGGAGTCAGAAAGAAATTGGAGTCAAAATACTTCATTTTTGAAACCGTTTAAATATTACGTATACATTACAATTATTTACCACCTCCATCCCCCTCGGCAGAAAAAGTAAGCAAAGTTCTTACCCCCTCCCCCATGCTTACGTAAACATTTTTCAATTAATGCAATTTTTTTTATATTATAATATTATAAGAGTTTCAGATAACGTAATCACCATCTAGACCCCCTACCCCCCATGTCATTCACAATAAGCAAAGCAATAACCTCCCCTCCCCCCTATAGTGCTCACATATTACTTGAACGCCTTTCCTTTCCGCCCGAAATCGGGAAATGACGTTTTAAGGGACGGAACTCGACGCAGCGGCTTATTTTTGGTTCCAGAGCGGAGAAATATAAAATAACATATAATAACAACAATAAATAATATATTAACCGAGTGGAAATCGACCCTACAACTATCGTACTTACAGTCAGACGTTGTTAAACTTCTATGCCTTGTATATTACATTTTGTTATCATATGCTTCGACGAAAAATATTTGCAAGAATAGATTATCAGTTTAAGTAATTTACATTTATAAGAAGCCAGAATAATCTATGTTTATGAATGATTGACGATGGAAAGATGAAGTTTGGTTGTGTAAGTTTAGACAGGATTTGTCAAAATTGTTATGTGTTATTACATTTTTTCATATTATTTTTTTTTTTAGCTTCACGCTGTATCCCGCACACAGCAGGGTAGGCAGAGAGGACCTATTGTTAAGACACTCCGTTTCCCACTTTCCGCCGAATTTGGAGGCTTGCGTGTTAAGTGGCGGAACTTAAGGCCGCGCTTTACCTCGACACCGAATGAAGAAAATGGAAATAAAATTTCCACTCCTCGAGTGGAATCGATTCCCACCCACCCACAACCAGTCGTTTACAGTCACACTCTTGTGCCACTAGGCCACGATTGGCCACAAATCATCATTTTTAGAAAACGTATAAAAAGTTCAAATATAACAGGAATCGAACCCACTCCTCTTGGAACCGTCCAAACACTGACCGCTATACTATGCGTTCTATGGAGTAGACATAGAACCTGCTATGTTCAACTTTTTATACGTTTTCTAAAACTGTTATTCTTTTTGTTCAATAACACTAAAAAATATTTTAAAAATATCACAAAGTCGACGCAAATTAAATTACGAGAGACAATTTATAACGACACAAAAGCATTATATAAGTTACAGGAATTTTAGTTATTTATATACTTAAGTTAGTACTTAACTTAATTTACTAAGAATTTTATAATTAGCATTCTCTTCTATATCTCTGACGTAAGTCGGTTAGATGCAGTGGTTTAGGCGCCACCTAACAAGTGGTTATTTAAAAAATATTTATTGAACACGTTTAAAATATTTTTTTTAATTCCTAAGTAAGTATGTTAATAACAGTTTTAAAATGTTAAAAATATTTAACAATTAGCACTCACTCTTGCCAAACGATTTCTCGTAGTATAATCTCTCCACAGAGATGCTAACAACAAAAGGAAAATGTAATAAGCTTATAAGAATTTCGACATAGCCGGATGGCTTAGCGGTCAGAATGCTAGGACAATTTCCAAAAGGCATGGATTCGAATCCTAAGCGTATGAATAACATTTTAAAAATGATAAGAAGATAGATATTTGTTCAACTTGTGGATTGAACTGAAAGGTGATTTTTGTCTCACCAGAACGAAATAGTGAAAATAATTAAGATGTAATTCTCCGAGTTGGAACCAAACAACCAATCGCGTTTACAGTCATAATTCAACTGTACCACTATTGCCTCTATTATTTCATAGTATAATTATATAATATTGAGTCAGTTAGTCATTAGTCGCATATAAATTGAAAAATAAAATTTATTATATCAACCTCTACATAATATAATGAAAATGTAACTTTATATAGACTTGCTGTAATGTAATTGCTGTCCTTATATAGACGATATATAAAAGTAATATTATGGATATTTATGAATTTAAGAGAACCCAAATTAATAACTTTTAAATTTATTTTCTAATTGTCTGTGTGCTTGTGCGCTTATCTTAGAAACAACTTAACCAATTTAAATGCAGTTTTGAATATTGTATTTAACTCTGTAAACTAATAACATTTAGTGTTCATTCGAAGAAGTTAAAATAATCAAGAAGTTAAAATAATGTATTTTTTGTTGGACAAAATTTCTATAAAGTACGCATAGTTGCATATTTATTTAAGACCCCTTCCGCGAGTGAGAAGCTGGCGACTTGTAACAAACATAGGCTTAGAACTTATCACAAGTATCAGTCTCAGTAATAATATTTTATATGCCTAAAAAGATGTATTTTTTTATTTATATTATGCAGAGAAATAAATACATATTATAATTATTATTATTAATAGGGTGAAATTCAACAGGCTAGTAGTGGAGCAGGTCCATAAAGTGTAAGTGTAAACGCAACTGGTTGTGGGTTCAATTCCCACTCGAGCAGTGGAGATATTTAGCCCATTTTATTCGCTCTGGTATTAAGACAGAGCGCAACATTAATTTTCTACCACTTAACAGGCAATGCCTCCAAATTTGGATGCCAAACATGGGAAACGGAGTGTCTTAACACTGGTTTCCCTCTATCTACTCTGCTATATGTGGAGCAGGGTGAAGCTAAAAAAAAAGATAATTTACACAAGCGAAGTCACGAGTCCTAATAGTATGATATTAACCACAAGCATAGCTTCTATTTATAACTTAAAACGAACAAAACTGCCACTAAATAGATAAGAGAGTGTTATGTTTCCTCTGCCACTCGATTGGACATTATTGATGCAACGAACTGTCGTGAAATTGTAATTACGAATTGTTATTTGAGAAGTGCAGGTTCGATTTTGTTGAGGTAAAAAAATATATAGTGAAATCGAATTATTGGTGTATATTTGTGGTAGACACAGTCTACCTGTGATCATACGAATGTCGGCTTTTCTAAAAAAAAAATATTTTGAATTCAACTCTTCGACTCTGATACCAGAACAAAGAAATCAGAATGTCTGAGACATATATCTTGGACTCTTTTAGAGAAATAGATTGTAGTGTAACGAGAAAATGAAAATGTAATAATAATGTGGCCAGTCGTGGCCCAGTGGCACAAGCGTGTGACTGTAAACGACTGGTTGTGGGTCCGATTCCTACTCAACGAGTGGAAATTATATTTCCATTTTCTTCGCTTTGGTGTCGAGGTAAAGCGCGGCGTTGAGTTCCGCCACTTAACACGCAAGCCTCCGAATTCGGCGGAAAGTGGGGAACGGAGTGTCTTAACACTAGGTTCCCTTTGCCTACCCTGCTGTGTGGATATAGCGTGAAGCTATAAATAAAAAAAAATGTACAAAAGATAAGAGCACAAAAATAAACAGTAAAAAAAGAACATAATTTTTTACATGAGTGAGAATCAAACCTACAATCAATTACATTCACCGAATTACGAGTTAGTTTTGAATAACTTCGGCTACGGATGTTTGAGGAATATTAATAAATTTCGACAACTTATTTGTCAGTTACTTTTTCTTTGACTTTTCCCTTAGCTTTCTGATATATAATTTATTATTGATAGATAAGATTCCACTTATATCCGAACTTATGCTAAGTTACAGAGCGGAGAAATGTCTTTTTTTGCTTTTCACGCTGTATCTCGTACGCAGATGGGTAGGCAGAGAGAACCTAGTGTTAAAACACACGGTTCCCTATTTTCCACTAATTCTGGAGGCATTGCGTGTTAAGTGGCGGAACTTAACGCCACGCTTTTGCGCAAAGTAAATTGAAGTATCGAATCCACAACCTGCGTCACGACTGGCCTTCTTCATTATATTAACGTTTCGTTTTTCTTTATGTTAACTACATATATTTATTTATTTCATGGTCCTTTGGTAAATTTACATCGTCACCATTTACGAAACGAGGGTATAAACCATGCATTTTATTATTGAAAACAATTGTTATGGGAAGGCCCCTATTTTTACAATGTGATTCAAATGTTATTATTTATTTTTATATGAGCATACGTATATTCAATACTATAAACATGTTTTTGCCTTACTTTTGTCACGTTTGCATGCGGTTTCTTGTTAAAAAACCAACTTCATGCATTTTTTGCTAGTGACGCTAGTGACAAGACACTCCGTTTTTCACTCTCTGACATCTAGACATTGCGCATTAAGTGGAAGAACTTAATGCAAGCAGTCTTTTTTTTTTTTTTTTGTTTTTTTTTTTTTTTTTTTCGCTGGGAAATGCAGTTTACGCAGATCATCCGTACACAAGGAAGACAGAACTGCCTTGTATACGGATGATACTGTGGGGCTCAACGACGAGTCCGATACTACCCACTAAAACCCAGCGGAAACCCTCTCCACCCTCATGAGACGTCGAATGCAAGCAGTCTGCCTTAAATATCAGTTCGGAAAATTAAAAATTTTATATAGTCCCCGACTGGAAATCGAATCCACATCTCTTGTTTTTAATATATTGTTATTAATTATATAACAAAAAAATATTCTTTATTAAGTCATTAATGCGGGTTTTTAGTCAAACAATTTATAAAGTATTATTAAGTTACTATGCATTTGATAATGGATAAATAATTTAACTGATATTAAAAATGAAAGTTATCATTATTATTTCTCGGAAGCGTAAATTAAATTGCATTAAAATTTATATTTATTTATTGAAAACTATAATTGACTTTATTAAATAAATATTTCTTTTTCTCTTAATTTTTTCAATTGCCGCAGACTTGAGTTCCATGTACTTTACTGCATTTGCTTTCTTTTTTGTTTGTGTTTTTTTTAAATTTATTTTAACGTGTCAGTACACTCGGTTAAACATGTTTTGTGTTTCGTAGGTCATTTTATTAATTAATATTATAAACGTCAAACTGTAAACATAACTCCTAGGTTTTGGTGAGACCCAACACAGAATTTTGAGTGAAAAGTGAAGGACGGAGTGTCTTAACATTAAGTTCTTTCAGCTACTCTGCTATGCAGAAAAAGTTTAAACTTTAACTAAAAGGAAATAATGGTAAATATCCCCCTAGGTTATTTATAGTCGACATTATTTCTCCATGAATCACTCTAAGACGAGACTTTGGATAAAAATTTATTCTACAAAGATTCTCGTTAAAACGTTATAAAGAACCTGATGATCGCATAATACGTGACTTTTAATAATGATTTAAAAAAAATAAAAATACCCGTGATCATGATTGTAACCAATATGTGGTGATTGAGGTAAATATTTTAAATATTTAATGTGAATTCGTAATTCTTTTTAAATAGGTACAGTATTTGCCCAATGAGTGTTTAATACCACAGGTAAGTCATAAGTCATAGAAACAGGTTAAAGTAGTATAACGCATGGCTCAGTGGTCAGAGGGCTTGGACAGTTTCCACGAAGCGTGGGTTCAAATCCATTATCTGTATTCAAACGAAAATAAAAATGTTTTTTAGAAAAAAATCAATTTCTATTGTTTTTTTAATATAATTTCTACAACTAAATTTATTTTACCGCATTATAAAAAAAAGGGCGGGGTTAACATCCACTATATATTTCTATATCGGACGGAAAGTAGAAAAATCGTCTTGACAAGTTGTTGAGTATCTTTACCAAGTTTTCTCTATCAGTAGATCTTTTTGCAGAGTATTGTGATAAAAAGCGTGAGATTACAAAATAAATGTTTTATAACGTTTAAATTGTTATTCGATTTGATGTATTGTTTCACAATAAAATAACTGTAGTTTAACAAATAGGAAAATATTAAAAGTATAGGTAGAAAATTATTATCTCCATCCTGATCATCTTGGTAAGGAAATCAAATGAGCAATAACGATGCAAAAATCAATATTACTTTACGTAACAATTTAAATTTTTTACTAAGGTTCCTTGAGCAATATCGACAAATTTTCTTTTACTGTAACGGTAAAAATAATATTTTATAACTTAGTCCATTATGGCGCAATGGGATAATATCTGACTGTACATAATTGCTTGTAGGTTCAATTCCTATTTAGAAGAATTGCCTTAATATCGTCAAAGGACAACCTGACTAAAATTGACTGGTCTGAAAAACAAGTTATTTACTTTAATATAAATCAAGATTTGTATGCATTAGCTAAAAAACTTGATTTATATTCTATGTTTTTTTTATTAGCTTCACGCTGTATCCCGCTCAGAGCTGGGTAGGTAGAGGGAAACTAGTATTAAAACACTCTGTTCCCCACTTTCCGCCGAATTCGGAGGCATTACGTGTTAAGTAGCGGAACTTAACGCTGCGCTTTGCCTCGAAACCAGAGCGAAGAATACGGAAATATTAAATATGTCCACTCCTCGAGTGGGTATCGAACCCACAACAAGTCGTTTACAGTTACACGCATGTGCCACTGGGCCACGACTGGCCACAGAGAACGGAGTATCTTGACACTAAATCATCTTTGACTACCCTGCATTCATGAAAAGGTGAGAAAATACTAAAAATCTTTATAATCATCCAAATCAATCTTATATTAACAACTCAATGTTAAACCGTTTAATACAGCGCCAAGTTCTCTAATTTGCGTGATAACAATCTATATCCTTATTATGTCTAGGTTACATTAATTCACTAGAGTGCAACAAGTAGGTATGTGGGATTGCAGATCAGGTTTAAATAGCTTGTAGATGTTATGTTCATATTTTATAATAACTTTAAATTTAACGTGGCCAGTCGTGGCCCAGTGGCACAAGCGTGTGACTGTAAACGACTGGTTGTGGGTTCGATTCCCACTCGCGGAGTGGAAGTATTTAATATTTCCATTTTCTTCGCTCTGGTGTCGAGGTAAAGCGCGGCGTTAAGTTCCGCCACTTAACACGCAATGCCTCCGAATTCGGCGGAAAGTGGGGAACGGAGTATCTTAATACTAGGTTCCCTCTGCCTAGCCTGCTGTGTGCGGGATACAGCGTGAAGCTAACACTTTAAATTTATGTTTTATTAATTATAAGACTAACGAACTAGCTGCGGTTTCGTCCGTCGTTTCGGTTAAGTTAAGCAGTTACTATTTTTTATACAAAGTTTCATCCCCTATTTTAGCCTCTTAAGGGTTGATTTAAAAAAAAAAAATGGTAATTTATATTTTATAATGTTATGTTCATTTCAAAGCTTTAGGGGTTGATTTTTGAAAAAGAAAGAAGCCTTTAGTTGACTTGAGTCTTCAACTATTTTTATACCGAATTCTGTTAAAATTGACTAGTAAGTTAATATGTAAAAGTGTAACAGACAAACCGACTTTCTCGTTTATAATATTAATATGGGAACTATATACTAAGCCCGGTGTTGAGTTACGTCACTTAATAAGCAACGACATCTCAACCGATATAAATGCAGTTTTAACTATTGTATTACTTTTGACAAACTTTTGGGGCCAGTCGTGGCGCAGTGGCACGAACGTGTGACTGTAAACGACTGGTTGTGGGTTCGATCCCCACTCCAGGAGTGGATATATTTATTATTTCCATTTCCTTCGCTCTGTTAAGTTCACATAACACGCAAAGCCTCCGAATTCGGCGGAAAGTGGGGAACGGAGTGTCCTTAACACTAGGTTCCCTCCGCCTGGCTAGTGGAGGGAACCTACAGCAGGCTTGCTGTGAGCGGGATACAACGTGAAGCTAAAAAAAAACTTAACGTTCCGTGTTAAGCAGTGAGCGAGTTCATAGGGGTATATTTAATTTCGTATGAGCACTTAAGCAACTAAGTATGTATATGTGTTTAAAAAACCATTAATAAAATACTTGGCATAACTTCCTACTTCCTAGTGATGTCATCGTGAAGCTATTCAAAGGCTGCTTATATATTGACGTTTTATTCGGGGGAATATATTTAAAATAATTGACCAGATTTTGGTCTTATTAAACAAAAAGTGCAGCGTTAAGTTCCGCTAATTACGTCATAATAAATAGATTGTTTTTGTAAATTGCGCAATTTTTTTTATTTTGTTAATATGCTAAGAAAAACATTAGTCTCATTTTTATATAAATTTGATTAAATAAGGAGTATTAAATTTGGTATAGTTAAAGTTTAAGAAAGAGACTACATATAGTGAATATTTTTCTTAATAATACATTAGCAATACATTAATAATTTTATAAAATGAATTATTACACACACTGTCATATATTTGACATACACACATATGTTTTTGACATAAAATAACATTGTACGTCGCCATGGCAACGCGGATTTTTCGCGAACGGATCTAGCCTAATCAATTTAAGATGTCTAATATAGTCAATTAAAAATACAATATTTAAGAAATTCCAGAGAATGATATCAAATCAAATTTTAGTTCATTAACTGCACTCAGAGACGTCCATTATCATTAAACAGGCATTTATGTAATTTAATGTTAGCTAAAAGTTAATTAGCGTTTACTAGTGCGGCTGTAAAAGTATTTATGAGTCATTCAAGAGTAGGTAGTCTATTCAGGTTTCTTTGACCTTTATTAAATTTGAAAGTAGACTAATAACATTTTATAATATGCATTTTAAATTCAATATGTGCATAATTTTATAGATTGCATTCACGCTTTCACGCGTTTTCACGCGTAGCCATGTTATCTGTCTCAGATAACGTATTGTCAAGACACTCCATACTCCATTTACGTATTTAATATATAAATACCTAACTTGCAACCCTCGGTAGTGGATTTTTGAAAACTAAAGTAGCCTATGCTTAACCTTGGATTATCAACTATATTTATGCCAAAATTCATTACAATCGGTCATGCGGTGTAGATTTTTCAAATAAACTTTCACCCCATATTTCAACCCTTTAGAGGTTGATTTTTGTATAATTAAGTAGCCTATGTTAGACCCATTCATTTTTAATACTTTCATTCGAAATTTCATGCAAATCGGACCAGTAGATTAGCCGTGAAATCGTGAAAGACAAACACACAGATATTTGCACTTGTAATATAAGTATGGATATAAGAAAAGTAATTTCTACTATTATAAACATGATACCTCATAAGTATTGAAAACAAAACATTCGACAAATGACACTGTATTTACAAATTTGACATTAACACAGAATACCTAACTTAATATAATATTTGCTATAGCATTTTGCTGAACTAAAAATAAAGTTGTGACATTCCAATATATTGTAGTCACTACTATATATACAGGACACTAAAGAAACACAGAGTTGTGTCACTACGTCATTCTCACTGCATTTAAATAGTATTCACTTTCATATATTTGTAAAATAATAAAATTTCACCAATATTTAATTCAACATATCATAAGAAAGCCATTTCAACATCCATATACCTAATTTGGCAATACTAGTTCCATCGATAAAAAAATAATTAACTTACCGGTTCGTTTAATGAGGGCACTGAACCTGCGAACACCTCCCTACTTGACGTTATATTGACACTGACACAATCTAAACCCATTATTATTACAAAAATGTTCACAACACAATCAAAAACTCCTTTAAAATTGATATTAACTGTATATAACTATACTGCCATAGTTATCATCTTCCTCTTTGACCACAAATCGGTCCATTTTTAGTAAACTATCTTAAATACAATAAAAATTTTGTAAAATACGTAAAAACACAATTTTTTAAACGATTTTCACTGTAGCAAGGTACGACTGCTTGTGATATTGTAGTACGACTGACACGTTCTGCGTGTGCGCAGGTTGACTTACAAATGTTTAGACATGACGTTATAATTTCTTTTATAATTAAATTTGATTATGTAATGTTTGATTATGTGCTGATTATATTATTTAAACTGTGTATTTTGTTAAATTCAGTGGTTTTATTGTTTAATTTTATATGTCTTTAAAGATTTTGAAGTGTAATTGACTAGGTCAAGTCAAGGCCACTGTGAAATGGGTTACCAGCGGCAGTGGTCCCAAGTCGATATGACATGGGTACCCGAACCCGAGCGCTCGTTTGTCTTGTTCTTTCTATATAAAAAAAATCAATTCATTTTTAGTTTAATTAAAAGAAAACAGTATCGATGATACTGGAGGAAGGTCACGTAAAACATAAGGACCTCACGTGTGTGAAAAAGGTGATGATAGTCGAAGAAACGAAATAAATATGCAGGTATCGTAGCGTCTGGCGTTAATTTTTTTAACCTATCCCGCTACAGGTTAAATATGACGCAAAGAATAAATTAAATAAATTACAACTTATAAGATATTGTTATTTTCAAAAAATAAATAAATTTATTAAAACAGATTAATTATATATTCGTGGTAACAGAATTACATATTCTAAATAAAATGCTGACACTGTGGGGAACTATCCACTGCATCGAGGTATCATCAATTGTGTTTCCGGTAACGATATTGAAGCTAAGAAATTTATTGTACATATGCTTCGCTAGGATATAAGTAGAAAGGTACTACTCGTTTTTGTTTTTCTATATGTCAAATCAATTTTTTTTTTTTAATATTTTATTATTTTGGTATTATTTTTTCTAAATAATACCCAAGAAAAAAATAAATATAAGAACTACAAGTTGTAATATCATAGAATAAATATTTTTTAACTTTTATTGTAAAATCAAAGATCTTCTCATCTCAGTTCAGTACATTAACATAATAATCACATTGTACCATGTACGTAACAATTTTAATAAATTATTCTAGAAGAAAAAATAAGGAAAAATATAAACTAAAAATATTGAAGTCATATAATAAAGCAAAGGTCCTTGGATTGTATACTGTAATAAATTTATAAAACAATAATTATAATTTGAAGTTTTTATGGATTTCTTTATTAGCTTCACCCTGTATCCCGCACACAGCAGGGCAGAGGAGAGCTAGTGTTAAGACACTCCGTTCCCCACTTGTTTACTTATTAATTTAGAAATCTTATAATTATAAGTTACAAATATAATAAAATAATTTTATAAATTCGTTAAAATTATAGTAATTCACATATTCGCTATTATATGCTTAAAGATAAATTAACATATATTATTTATATGTTTTATTTTAGCACAAAGATAATAACTACAAAATGTTTCTTATATATTTTGTCATTGACATAAGAGTTTCTTGATGTTTGGTGAAGTCTTTAATTAGTGTTTAATACGAGTATATGAAAGCCGAGTTGGTTGCTAAGCCAAAGTCAAAAATTAAATAATACAATAACAACACAATTTTATTCAAAGCGCGCTCTTTTAAGACATATAGTAGCAAATGGAGTATTTTAACACTAAAGGGCCATTCAAGTATTACGTAAGCAGATTTATTACAATTATTTACCCCCATCCCCCTTGTCAGCGAAAGTAAGCAAAGCTCTTACTCCCTCCCCCATGGTTACGTAAGCATTTTTGAATTGATGTATTGTCTTTTTAGATAATATATAATTATAATATTATAAGAGTTTTAAATGACGTAATCATCATCTGGCCTGCCTTACCCCCATGTTACCCAAAATAAGCAAATTAAAGACCCCCCTACCCTCTTCTAGTGCCACGTAATACTTGAACGGCCTCTAAGTTCTATCTGCTGAACAAAATATATCTATACCAATACAGGTGTTTTACACCCATTTTTATGTGATATTCTCTTATATTATTGGGACCAGTCGTGGCGCAATGGCACGAAAATGTGACTGTAAACAACTGGTTGTGGGTTCGATTCCCGTTCAAGGAGTGGCGATATTTAATATTTTCATTTCCTTCGCTCTGGTATCAGAGGCAAAGCGCGGCGTTAAGTTCCGCCACTTAACACGCAATGCCTCCGAAGTCGGCGGAAAGTGGGAAACGAATTGTTTTAACACTAGGTTACCCTCTGCCTATCCTGCTGTGTGCGGGACACAGTGTGAAGATAAAAAAAATCCTATAAGACAAAGTACGGAGTTGAGTTCCGTCACTGCTTAATACGTTATATTCTAAAATCAGACAAAAAGCAGGATATGGAGTGTCTTAAGACTATTTTTTCCGCTGAACACAAATTATTTAGCATAACACAGGTGTTTTCACCCACTTCTATACTTTACAAGTCTATGTACCGCTATCTCCAAGTACAATGATTCACGCACGTGAGCACGAACATTAATATTATTCGTTGATTTCGTTACGTCCGTGTGTTTGTTAGTCTGTAGGTCACGAATTAAGCAATAATAGATTGTATTAGTGAAGCAAAGTCTTTATGCGAATTATGGAGGCGATTAATGGCGCAGTAGAAGTCCATTTAACTGTAAACAATTGGTTGTGGGTTTGATTCCCAATTGAGTGAAAAATAAATATTTAAGTTATTGTCATTTCACTTTTTTCCCGTGGGGGGACGGGTTAAGAATACAAATCCCCCCCGCCGCTGGGTAGCGTCCCGTAAAAGGCGGGTAACCCAGTAGTTTGGTGGTAGGAGATTCGTTCTCCGACTGGCTCGCGACCACTATCATGTCAAAGACGAACCGCCAAATATCTTATGATGTGTTCCGGTTCGATGGCATGTAAGCCAGCTCTCCTTATTCCCACTATTCCCATCCTTTCTCTCTCCTTCTGTCCTACATTCCCAAGGCTGGCAACGTATCCATAACTTGAATATTGTGGATGTCTATGGGCGAAGGTAACCACTTAACACCAAGTGGGCCTTCAGCTCGTATGCCTCCTTTATTCCATAAAAAAAAAACTTTTCTGTTAAGACAAAGCGCGGCGTTGAATTTCGCACTTATCACGAAATGTTTTCAATTCGGGGAGTAAGCGGAGAACGGAGTGCGAGAATAAATATAAAATATGTCATCATGAAGTTTTGTGTATAAATATAATGGAAATTTAATAATAATACTGCATGCGCAAGAACAGGCTGTGAACATTCGTTTTAAATACCGTTACTTTTTTATTATAGTCCATACTATATGAAAGAATTTTTTCTTGTTAGTAATACCTACTTCTTAAAATAATCTCTATGTCGGTCATAATTCGCAGTGTTAAGCTACGTTTTATCAAGCGGAAAGTAAATAATTTAAAAGTATTTCTTAAAATAACCGCTATATCGGTCATAATTTGCAGCGTTAAGTTACGTTTTATTTAGAAAACAAAAAAAATGTTTTTAGTTTAAAAATAAAAAAAATACAAGACATAGTTTCCCTAACTACTGTGAATTTATTACAAATACAAGTCAACCAATAACAACAGTCCACCTGCTACCTACATGTTCATGGTTACGAAGTCATTTCCGGTTGTTTAAATTTTTGCACTAGGTATAGGTAGCGTGTTATTATATTATTTGGTAAATTATATCTAAAGGTGGATTTGTTTGCCACTCGATAAAATGATTTTTTTTGTAATTTTTCCGCACCGGTAAAACAGACAAAATGTGATGTTGATGTCCGCAACTTTCAACTTTTTTTTTTTAGCTTCACGCTGTATCCCGCACACAGTAGGGTAGGCAGAGGGAACCTAGTGTTAAGACACTCCGTTCCCCACTTTCCGCCGAATTCGGAGGCATTGCGTGTTAAGTGGCGGAACTTAACGCCGCGCTTTACCTCGACACCAGAGCGAAGAAAATAGAAATATTAAATATTTCCACTCCTCGAGTGGGAATCGAACCCACAACCAGTCGTTTACAGTCACACGCTCGTGCCACGACTGGCCACATTGGCCATTTATTTAATTTCGATAATTACATTTCAAACATGAATATTAAAACTTAACTAAAAATTGCTCAACTGTGTTTAAAAGAAATATTTTACATGTAATTTCTTAAAAACTGAATCAAATTTGGCGTAAACGAAAAGGTTAAAGTCAGATGTAAGTAGTTAGTTTGATAAGTAATATAAGATAAACTTATCTTGAGATCTCGTATATTATCTTTAAATGATATAAGAACGTGTTGGCTAATAAAGATAACTTCTGGTTTGATTATTATTATAACAGAAATGTTTATTTTTGTCTATATGGTGTGTTTTTGATACACAATAACAAATATTTAAATATTTTTTTAGAAAGCTTCAGGTTTTTTACTGCCTGGTATGACAGTTAGAGAAGACTTATTGTCGACACTCAGTTTGCCACTTTACGCAGTGAATGGCGGAACTCAACGCCGCGCTCTTTCTAAAGTACCTGAGTCAAATAGCAAACGTGATTAGTTATGAGTTCGATCCTTAATCGGAGAAATTAACATCTTTAACATAAAATGCGGTGTTGAGTTCCAAAATCTAATATTCAATATATCTATTTTAGACTTATTTTCCGGCGGTGCGGCGTGGAAAACGGACACTCTGTTCTCCACTAATACTACATTCTACCTGACAACCGTGCTTGTGAGAACAAGCGTAAAGATATAAATACATTAAATTCCCATATTACTCATTCATAAGTTAATTCTACACCATGAGACAGGGGACTGCCATAAGCCATTCAATGCAGATAAAGTGAAAGCCTTTTCTGAGTCATCGTCTATATTTGCCGGTAGCATGACGCATAAATACGTAAGTATTGTATGTCCAAATGTATTGAATCTGGTCTTAAAAGAATTAATATTTTTGTGACCTCCTTAGCACTGAATACTGCATTGTTATTCAGTTTTTTAGCTTCACGCTGTATCCCGCACACAGCAGGGTAGGCAGAGGGGACCTAGTGTTAAGACACTCCGTTCCCTACTTTCCGCCGAATTCGGAAGTATTGCGTGTTAAGTGGCGGAACTTAACGCCGCGCTTTACCTCGACACCAGACCGTAGATAATGGAAATATTAAATATCTCCACTCCTCGAGTGGGAATCGAACCCACAACCAGTTTACAGTCACACGCTTGTGCCACTGGGCCACGACTGGTCACATATGGCCGTTTATTTATTTTCAAGTATATTTTTGAAGTAAACAGTAGTAAGTAGACCAAAGGTGTGAAAAACCAAACCAAACCAAACTTTACGAAAGAAATTGCACGTTGAACGATGGAATCCAAAGCTCCACTTTTTCCCGTATAGCAAAATCAAATTAGTTTATTCTAGTTTCAAGTCACTGTCTTCTTCACTTTTTAAATTCGAGACATGCATATTGACGGAATTTGACGCTGCGCTTTGTCTTGCCACCAAAAGGATGAAAGGAATATTATTTAAATATAATCATTCTCTCTCTCGTCTCGAGGTAAAGCGCGGCGTTAAGTTCCGCCACTTAACACGCAAGTCTCGGAATTCGGCGGAAAGTGGGGAACGGAGTGTCTTAACACTAGGTTCCCTCTGCCAACCCTGCTGTGTGCGGGATATAGCGTGAAGCTATTTAATTTTTTTTTAATCATTCTCTTGAGTGCAAATAGAACCTACATTCATCGTGTATACAGTCAAACGCTGTCATTATACCTCAAGACAATCTTACTTATACAATACAGGGAAAGGTGCAACATGCTTACGTGTGGGCCAGACGTGGCGCAGTAGCACGATCATGTGACTGTAAACGACTGGTAGTGGGTTCGATGCCACTTGAGGAGTGGAAATATTTAATATTTCCATTTTCTTAAGGACGGCGTTAAGTTCCGCCACTTAACACGCAAGTCTCGGAATTCGGCGGAAAGTGGGGAACGGAGTGTCTTAACACTAGGTTCCCTCTGCCAACCCTGCTGTGTGCGGGATATAGCGTGAAGCTATTTAATTTTTTTTTTTAATCATTCTCTTGAGTGCAAATAGAACCTACATTCATCGTGTATACATACAGTCAAACGCTGTCATTATGCCTCACGACAATCTTACTTATACAATACAGGGAAAGGTGCAACATTTTTACGTGTGGGCCAGTCGTGGCGCAGTGGCACGAACATGTGACTGTAAACGACTGGTAGTGGGTTCGATGCCACTTGAGGAGTGGAAATATTTAATATTTCCATTTTCTTAAGGACGGCGTTAGGTTCCGCCACTTAACACGCAATGCCTCCGAATTCGGCGGAAAGTGGGGAACGGAGTGTCTTAACACTAAGTTCCCTTTGCCTACCCTGCTGTGTGCGGAATATAGCGTGAAGCTAAAAAAATAAAGTTCTTACGTAAAAATAAATATTATATAAAAACTTCTTTATCGTTAAATGTTTTTGATTTAATTCATATATTACGTCAGATGTGACATATGTTATAAAAACTATTTAAATAAATATTTTGAGTAATCTTTAACAAATTTTATAATGAATTTGCCGGAAATTAAGTCATATGTAGACCAAGCGATTGATACAGTAGTATCAGTATTAAATAAGGCTAAAGAGGCGATTGGGGAAAGGCAGACTTTAAAGCAACTTGCAGGTATAAATTAATTTATTTTAATAATTTACTTACATTTTACAACTATTCCGTATAAAACTTAGGGATAAGTCACTCCATTTCTTGATATCTTATAGTTTGATTGATCTAGTGAAGAACGGAGTGTCTTGACACTAGGTTCTCTCTGACTACCCTGCTATAGGGAACAAAGCGTGATTTCATCCGCCCCCGTTCGCGTTTTTATCCATCCTAACACTATAAATGCGACTTCTGCGAGTTATAAAGACTGTCTGTTTGTTTGTTCCACTTTAAGGGCTAAACCACTGGCCTTATTTGAATTAAATTTGAAACGAAAATAGTCTAAGACCTGGAGCCAAACATGTACCTAAATGTAATTGTGTAGTTTACTGGAAGCCGTGAGCAGGTCGCTAGTACATTAAAGAATGAATTTTTGTCTTATTTATTACAGGGTATTATAAAGTTATTTCTTTTCTCTGATCAGATTAGACAAAGTACGTACGTACGTACTTACATTTTTTTTTAATTCCTTGAAATACAATATGTAAAATTTGAGGAACTTCAACTCGAAGTTAATAGGTACCATCTAGGCAGGCATGTGTCATTGTAGACCTCATTAATTGCTTAACATTAGGATTTGTGTGGTTAAACGTAAGCTTATTACGTACAAAAATAAAAAAAAACAATATATAAAAAATAATTGTGGCCAGTCGTGGCCCAATGGCACAAGCGTGTGACTGTAAACGACTGGTTGTGGGTTCGATTCCCACTCGAGGAGTGGAAATTATATTTCCATTTTCTTCGCTCTGGTGTCAAGGTAAAGCGCGGCGTTAAGTTCCGCCACTTAACACGCAAGTCTCCGAATTCGGCGGAAAGTGGGGAACGGAGTGTCTTAACACTAGGTTCCCTCTGCCTACTCTGCTGTGTGCGGGATACAGCGTGAAGCTAAAAAGAAAAATGTTTTAAGAAAAACAAAAAATGCCTATTACATTACGAGTTACATCCTTTGAAATTTTATATAAAAGTGATATTGAATGCGGGTAGTATTATAATCTGACACCATTGACACAGCTGTTATCTAACAATTGTTTGATCTTATTACAAGTAATTTTAATAACCATTAAAGGCTTGTGTAACTTAGAAGGCTCTGGATTAATGGCAGTGGTTGCGGGTTCGATTTTCGTTTAAAGATTTTTTATTACTTATGCTGTTAACCAGTTTCAAATAATACTTTTAGTGACAAAAACATATTGTAAAGTAAAAAGACATGTAAGAAAACGTATAAAAATTTGAGTTCGAATCCCGCTGCGTTCAAATTTTTATACGTTTTCTTTAAATATCTTTTTCAATTTTCCTAAGTGTGGAATAACACTTTTAAAAAATGTTTAAAAATATTGTAAGGTATTTTCGCATAATTTTGATCGTCCTCCTGGCAGTGACATCATGTATGTACTGTGAAAGTGAGGAGCAAGTTTTCAATGCAATCGGAGTTATTCAAAATGAGCTTCCTAATATTCTGTGGTTTAGTGAGAAGGAACTTACATGGGAAAAAATGTTATAAGCCTTAGGTTGCTTTCAGGAAATGTTCCTCTGAAGAAATTTGGTTTCCTTATGAAAAGGGTATCTACTCCAAAGTGTGAACTGTGTGGAGTGGATGATGATGTTAACTATTTCTTGGTGGAATGTGTCCCGAATGCCATATCCGATGCTCGTCAGAAACTAATCCGTTGTTATAATTTGAATTTATTAGATGACGGTAGTTTTCACTACTTATTGTCTGATCCTTGTTCTGTAGTGGCTAAAATGCTGTATAAATTTAAGTATATAGTAAAAAAAAATTAAATAGTTTCACGCTGTATCCCGCAGCAGGGAAGGCAAAGGGAACCTAGTGTTAAGACACTCCTACTTTATACATAGTGGTCTTAGAATTAAAAAAAATGTTATGTTTGTGTGTTTTAAATTTGTTTTAGGGAACCATGGAGTTGATATTTTTGTATATTTACTTAAAAAGCCCCTAAATAAAAGCAGATAAAAAAACCCAATCGGACGACAAAAAGTAGGTGATAGTGACATTGTGAGATTTCCTTACATAGATTTTTTTACAGATTTATTCCTTTCAAGCATAGCATAGCATATATGTATATTATAGAGAGATAACTTAGTGTCAAAACATTCTGTTATCCACTGCCACCAATAGACATTGAACATGCATATATGTTGAGTGGTGAATATAGATTGATTGATAAATTGACAAATGAAGCTATTAATACATACAACACTATGGTTTTAGTTTCTTTTTTATATTTCTATTTTATCACTCTACGGACATAAGGTCTGTACCTTTTTTAGCATGATTCTTGTTTTATTATAGGCAATACATTGATTGTTTACAATTTCAGTACTTAAAACTAAGACTTAAAGTATATCCCTAAGAGAGTCCAGTTATTACAAATTTTAAGTTTTCTGTTTCCATCTTAATACAACTTATGATATGAATATGAATAACACTATGGTTTATAAATCGATCTTTTCTGTATGCACCATAATAAGCGGGATTGTGTGAATAAAAAAATACTTTAAAGTTAGTTTTACTATATTACTAGGAACAAGCATGGAGAGGATATGTTTAACTATGATTCATCCAATCGTGATGATCATTGTGATAAAAAAAACGTGATAAAAAACGCTTACGCATGCAGTACTTCGTTAAACAAGATCTGGGAAACAATTATTTTTTAACATTTTTTTAGCTTCAAGCCTATGTTTAACCTAGTGTCATACTCTATTCTATATTTTCCACCCAAATTTTAAAAAATATTGCCACTTAATAGAGTGAGAGGACTTAACAGAGCGGAATAATGAACATAATTGTTTATTTTTTTAGCTTCACGCTGTATCCTACGCATAGCAGAGTAGGCAGAGGAAACCTAGTGTTGAGACACTTCGGTCCCCACATTCTGCCGAACTCGGAGGCGTTGCGTGTTAAATGGCGGAACTTAACGCCGCGCTTTACCTCTGATATCAGAGCGAAGAAATTGAAATATTAAATATTTCCACTCCTCGAGTGGGAATTGAACCCACAACCAGTCGTTTACAGACACACGTTCGTGCTTCTGCGCCACGACTGGCGCAAAAAACTTTGTAGAATAATTTTAATTAAAGCCCTTATTCTACTGAACCACGATGATCTCATTATCGCCTACTCATAAGCACAGTTTAAATATGCACTCTTTCATGTTAAATATTAATTCCTTTATTAATTATTAATTCACACGGCGCGGCGTTGAGTGCCACCACTCAACACTCAGTATCTCATTTGGGATGGAAATAGAGAACGAAGTGTCTTGACACCATGTTCTCTTTGGTTTGGTTCAGCTATGCGGGAGAAAGCATAATGATCTGCATTTTAAAAAGTCGTTATTTTTTTTATTTAAAGTATTAACAAAATTATCGCTTAATTGACTAAAATGATAGAATCATTATTTTTCCATACTAGTTTTATAGAATCTATTGATTACTCAGTCATATCCTTTCACTAGTACCTAGACTTGCTCACTCGTAATACGCTTTGCCGTTGCAACTTTTAATTATGTCATTTTATATACAAAAGTGTATTTCAAATACATGATAATGTGTAATATTTATTTTATTAACGTAATATCTGTCTAATATATTATAGGAGGAAGTATTAACTTTAAAAAATAAATTAAGAAAACGTATAAAAAATTTGTTCTACGTGCGTAACGTATAAAAAAAGTTTTTCAAATTTCGTAAGTGTACTAAAATCACTTTAAAGTGTTAAAAAATATTGACAAAAGGCATGTTTTCTTCTTTGCATAATTTGCATAAAAAGCGTTCCAAAATTTGTCTTTCGCGTATATTTTCTGTACCTACAAGTACCTACTAAGTATACAGCTTCATGCTATATCAGATACTATATTTGTACCAAAATTCATTACAATTGGTCAAGTGGTTTAGATTTTTCATATAAACTTTCATCCCCTATTCCAATCCTTTAGAGGTATATTTATGAAAAATAAGTATCCTATGTTTGAGCCTGGATATTTTACAGCTTTCACTCTTAATTTCATTCAAATCGGACCAGAAGTTTAGCCGTGAAAGTGTGACAGACAAACAGACAGACTTTCGCATTTATAATATAAGTATGGATTGTTAAGTGGCGGAACTGAACGCCGTACTTTGCCTTAGCCTTAGGTTCATAACTATATGATTCAAGTAAATCAAGTTATGTAAAAATTTCTTCATACAGTTGATCTGTTTTCCTTGTACAACGATTTCCCCACTTCAAAGTAAGGTACGGTAGTTCTAGTAACACTTCCGTGTAAGCTTTTTCTTAGTAATCGTGTTTCCTCAATTATTAGATCAAACGAATTTATTTATTTATATTTTTAAATGTTTAAAAATACAATGAATTATAAACTATACATACATAAATATTATGTCATGTTATGAAGGTGGAGTTTAGAAGTGTGCATGTGAAGATTGTAATTTTTTTAAAACTTGTTGTAGTAACAATGAAAAAATAAGTAATTAAAAAGTATTTTTTTTTATAAAACATAATTTTTTAAAATATGTTGTTTTTTAAAAAAAACACAACTCGTTACTTTCTTGTGGCGACTGCGATAGCAAGAATTTTGTGACCCTTTACCATATTATTTTCATTTCAATCTGTCGTAGATTAAGTTATAGTATTACTGTAATACCTTCTTATAATGTTCTTATAATGTTATTGGGGCCAGTGGTGGCGTAGAGGCACAAAGTGTGACTGTAAAACTACTGGATGTGGGTTCGACTCCTACTCGAGGATTGGAAATATTTATTATTTCCATTTCCATCGCTCTGGTGTCGAGGCAAATGGTGGCGTTAAGTTCCGCTTAACACGCAATGCCTCCGAATTCAGCGGTAAGTGGGGAATGGAGTGTTTTAAGGTTCCCTCTGCCTATCCTGCTGTGTGTGGGATACAGGGTGAAGATAAAAAAAAGAAAAATATTGTTATTCTTCTCCGTCGTTACACTCTTGATAGAGCGGTCGTGGTCGTTTGTTAGAATTTCGTGGTACGCGTTACGATCCGACGCGTTTCTTCAAGATGGCTGCTTTACTGGTGCATTATGCTGGTGCTGCTGCGGGTACTGGTAGAGAGGGCTATAAAAGGCAGATCTCATCTGATCGATTCAACGCATTGTAGCTCTGCTGCGTGGCCTGTTGCCTTCCATTTCGCTCTGAATTAGTTATTGTTTTATGATATCATATCCTTAGTGACAGATGTGTCCGAAGAGCAAAGGACGTGGGTTCAAATCCCGCTGCTTTCAAATTTTTCTACGTTTTCTAAATATCTTTTTCAAGTAATATAATATTTGAAGATTCAAATATATTTATATTTTTTCTTTTTAAGCCAGTCGCGATTTTCTGACGCCTCAAGCCAAGGTGGTACTGACCACTCTAGAGTGCCCTCTCGCCATAACCAGTGAACAACTCATCAAAAATACTATCGAGAAGAAATGGCATCTGACTGACACATTTCTATACGATCTCAAGTATTTGGGCGGTTCAAAGGACGAGTGCTCCCAATATTATTATTTTGAGGTAAAGTAATGTTAATATTAGACGTGTTACGCTAGTATAAGTTTATGAAACATTTAACGGTGTTAAGTTGCGGAACAGAACGCTGTGCTTTGTTTTATCAGAGCGGAGAAATTAAAATTATTTTATTTTTTATTTTAACCATTCCTACGAACGTGAACCGAACCTGTAACCAATCGTATTTATAATTGGATGCTGTCCCACTGCGATGTATTAGTAATATTAATTATATAAAATTATAATAAAATTATATAAATAATATTATATAAAAAAGAAATTAGAATAAGGAAATTAGAATCAAGGGGCCAGTCATGGCGCAGTGGCACAAGCATATGTCTGTAAACCATTGGTTGAGGGTTCGATTTCCACTCAAGGAGTGGAAATATTTAATATTTTTCGGTCTGGTTTCGAGGCAAAGCGCGGCCTTAAGTTCCGCCACTTAACACGCAATGCCTCCGATTTCGGTGGAACTTGGGGGACGGAGTGTCTTAACACTAGGTTCCCTCTGCCTCACAGCAGGGTACTGTGAGCGGGATTCAGCGTGAAGCTACAAAAAATATATATATTAGAATATAATATTAGGGAATAAGTAACTTTTTGCTCTTACCTTATAATTAATCTTTCAAACTGATAGTGGCCTAAATCAAAATATCTATAGTACGTATAACCTTTTCATGATACTATAGTGATTTTCTACAAATAGTAAATATTTAATAAAATATAAATAAAATAATACGTCATCGTAATCTAATTGAGAAGATTTTCACTGTACACACGGCGGTTATTAGTTCGATCCCTACGCGGAAGAATATTAGTAGGTAGGTGTATATTAAAAATTGCTTCCAATTTCTGAATCAGGTTAAGCAAAGTGCGACGAGCAGTTCCGTCACTCAGTTCGTGCACTCATATTTCAAAATAGTGTAAAAGTGTACAAATGATGATTATCACTGGGTTCGCTCTTACCTGGCCTTCTGACAAGACGTATTCCATCCAATTAAGCAACACGTTCTTATCGGAAACTACAAAAGTTTTAACAACCGTACAAAAATTTCTACATGGCTCGATAAGAACGGTAATTAAGTTTAATTGGCTGCATCGTTTGGACGGATTCCAAGAGGCGTGGATTCAAATCCTGTTGCGTTCGATATTTTTATCTGATACTTTTTTGTTTTTATAATCCAAAATGTAAAAATATGTACCTATATCAATATGGCTTTAGAAAATGCTGGCAACAAAAGCTAAAATTTTTCTGCTGTCATCAGCGTGATCATGCAGAATATGGAAGTATTCGTTTCTAGCTCTGTAGTGTCAATAAGTGACAAGACACGGGCTCGTTTTCGTATATCTTGCAAACAAGCGGCCTTTGGCAAGTGTTTTAAACCTATGACTTGACACCAGTGCTAAATTCACTTTTTTATATATTTATATATTCTTCATTGTCAACTACATTTACAATCAAAAAAGAAGAAATAATTACAAATATGTGAAACAAAAAAGGTTGTTTTAACGATAAGCAGCGATTTACTTCAGCTGTCAAGTCTCAGATTTCAAACTCGTGGTAAAACGTTTTGATCAGCCACCGCCTGATTCTGAAGAAGGAAAATGACACTATCGTTATCACCTTCTCTCTCTTCAAAGCAATGTAAAGCAGCTTAAACGTCTGCGGTACGATAGCATCTAGCTATTTTCTATCAATTAATAATATGTACATCGATTAATAATAAAAGTTTATAATTGAAAGTTAAGATAGTAAAAGATTAAAAAAAATAAGGCATTATTTAGACATTCCGTCCAGTGTTTAGATATTCCGTCCTTTTTTTTTTAATTCTTCGTCAATAAATGCTATTTCTCTTTTTAGGCTATATTTAGCCAACCCACAGCCGCATATCCAATACCTCAAGCTACAGCTTCAGTTTACTTTCGAGTGGAAGATAAACTTATAGAACCACCAGAAATACGGGCATTACCTATGGTAGGTATAAATTTTTATAAATTTACTCTTTAGTCAGCATACCAGAGTATGCAGAAAGAAAGTAGTGTCAAGACACTCCGCTATTTCTGAATTTGAAACAGAGTGGAAATAAAATGAAATTAAATATAATGAAAGCAACATCTAAAATCATTTAATATCCTTGGGGTGGAGATTGAGCCCAAAATCGTCCTATTTAAAGACAAACGCTGTTCCATTGCTTAATCGATTATCATTTAATTGATATTATGTCGACAATATTAATTCGAAAGCATGAATTAGAGGTTAGAGCGTTTGCAAAAGGTGCAGGTTGGAATCCCACTGCGTTCAAATGTTTATACTTAATCTTATTTAAACGGTAATGAAGTTCTCTGTGGGCAGCTTTAAAAATTTATAAGTTATTTGTATATTTTCAGATATCATTTCGAATAGAAGGTCATAGAAGCGATCACGATGTACGCTATATAACTTTGATACCAGACTGGATACTTGCTGTTATTCAAATGAAGATTAAACTTTTCAAAAGAATTGAGAACCTTGTGCTATTTTAATACACAATCTATTATATTTTCTTCGCTCTCGCATCTAAGACAAAGCGCGGCGTTGAACTCCGCCATTCAACACGCAATATCATCGATTCGGGCATAAAGTGAAGGACGGGAGTGATGTTAAGCTTGTTTCTCTTTGACTACCGTGCTATGCCTGAAAATGCGTGAAACTATAAAAAAAATATTTTTAGATGCTTTTAACGGATTTTTTAATTAATAATAATTATAGTAATATTATATTATATTGAATTTGTTATTTTTTGCCTTGCCTTATAGCTTTTCTTTGGAATTAGGTGATATCATATCACCTGACTGACGTCTTTGGCGAACATCTGTGTAAATAACAGTATGTAGATAAATAGTCAAAATAGAATAAAAACTTTTTTTAAAACTTCACGCTCTTTCCCGCAAACGCGAGAGGGCCAAATTCAGAACTCAATATTTCATCGTCATATTTTAATTATGTTAATGTCTCTGTTCTGGCGCTGAATACCATCATTTGAGATATAATATGACGAATTCGGGGGAGAAAGTGAAAAACGGAGTGTCTTAACACTAGCTTTCTGCTATGCGGAAGAAGGAGAGTCAAAAATAAAACATTTTCTCTACAGAATCAAAGAAGCCGTTCAAGTATTACGTAAGCAGATTTATTACCATTATTTAGCTCCCCAATCCCCCCATTGTCAGCAAAAGTAAGCAAAGCTCTTACTCCCTCCTCTCATGCCTACGTAAACATTTTTCAATTAATGTGTTGTTTTTTTTAATAATTAAAAAAAAAAATAAATAGCTTCACGCTATATCCCGCACACAGCAGGGTAGGCAGAGGGAACCTAGTGTTAAGACACTCCGTTCCCCACTTTCCGCCGAATTTGGAGGCTTGCGTGTTAAGTGGCGGAACTTAACGCCGCGCTTTTACCTCGACACCAGAGCGAAGAAAATGGAAATATAATTTCCACTCCTCGAGTGGGAATCGAACCCACAACCAGTCGTTTACAGTCACACTCTTGTGCCACTGGGCCACGGCCACTTTTAATAATTATAACATTATATTTTTTGTGTAAAAAAGTAAATGACTATCCGATGACGTAATCATATTCTAGACTCCCCTACCGCTCATGTCATACAAAATAAGCAAGCCAGAGACCCCCCGACCCCCTATAGTGCTCACGTAATACATGAACAGCCCCATATCAAAAAAATGAAACTTCCAATTATATATAAGAATAACTCATAATTTATAAATTAAAGTTTAATTATACGGCAGAAAGTGGGGAACGGAGTGTCTTAACACTAGGTTCCCTCTGCCTACCCTGCTGTGTGCGGGATACAGTGTGAAGCTAAAAAAAAAAAGTTTAAAAATAAATAGACTACAAGAAGCGATTCCAAAATGAATCATTATGTGCATTCTCAGAAGAAACACGGATGCCGATAATTTATTTAAATCAACCGAATATCCTTGAGTTTAATTACACGAACTGTTAAAATTGTTAGTAAAATATACAATTTATAGCTTACCGTTGTTCTTTTTTACAATACTTCGTGAGATCGTAGGTAGAAGAATTAGCTTTAAATAAATATTGAAATTATTTAGCTGAATGGAATAGATCTTTTGGTCACCATCTTCGCGCAGTGGGTCAGTAGCTGACGGGTTGTGGGTTCGATCCTCACTATCAAGACTATTTCCATTATTTTGTTTTTATTTTGCAAATTCTGTAGAGTTTTTGGCAAATATTTTCTTAAAGCTTCCCTAACTAAAGAAAATATGTTCTATTTCAAACTTCTACGAGTAGAATATTGGAATTAATATGTATTTATTGATTTTTTATTACAGTTTAACGCTTTTTCCGCATGGCAGAAAGTCGGCAAAAACCTAGTGTCACAACACTCCGTTCTCCACTTTCTGGCCGAAATCGAGACATTGCGTGTTGATTGGTGAAACTCAACGCTGCGCTTCGCCTTTGTTACCAAAATAAAGCTTTTAGATTTTTTTTTTCTTTTTTTTTTTTTTTATTTTAGCGTCACGCTGTATCCCGCACACAGCAGGGTAGGCAGAGGGAACCTAGTGTTAAGACACTCCGTTCCCCACTTTCCGCCGAATTCGGAGGCTGGCGTGTTAAGTGGCGGAACTTAACGCCGCGCTTTACCTCGACACCAGAGCGAAGGAAATGGAAATATAATTTCCACTCCTCGAGTGGGAATCGAACCCACAACCAGTCGTTTACAGTCACACGCTTGTGCCACTGGGCCACGACTGGCCACTTTATTAGAAATTCAAATATTTTGGAATACTATTCATGTACTATTAATTAATAGTAAGTTCATAGTTCAGAAAAATTGATATATATGCTTCAGACGAGAATGGAACATACTACCTACACCAAACGCTAAGCTGGTTTATATTACTCCACATTATAAAACCATGGTTGGTTTCTCATAAACATAACCATAAATCAGAAACCATAGTTCACAGTAAATATTTAAAATGACCGTAATAAATTATTGTATAGATGTTGTTCTTAATTACATAAGAATTTTACGATCTTATTTCGATATTCTAATTAGTAAGAGGAATCGTTATATAAATTTTAAGATACAAGCATACTTTAGCCCATTTCAATGTTATTTCTTTATCGATTTGTTCCCATCTTCAATATAATGAACCCGTGGTGTATTGGCATAGACCCATAGATGGTTATGGGTTCATTTAAAAAAATATAATAAGCTAAGAAAAGCACGCTTCTTGCCTTATTTATTTGAAGTTATACCGCTTAGGAGTTGATCAGAATGTTGTATGTGCCGTCTGAAATAATATTAGTTAAACGTAGAAAATTTAAATATTTCCCTCAAAAGGTAATCGAATCCACAACCATCGCATTAACAGTCGACCTGCCAGTTTTTTTCAGTTTTTTTTCATTATATTAAATATAATTGATAAATACTTATTATACATTTAATAATTCTGTAAGGATGTTTTTCTAAGTTTTGAACGTATATATACCAACACTTAGAAAGTTTCTCATGTAAACATTGGCTATTGTCACTGTTTCACTTGACAATCGTCTCACCATTCAATATCACATCTAAGAATCACGATAGAAAGCTTAATAGACTACTTACTATATTCATATCTGTTAATATCATGTCAGTAAGTACAGCCCGGCGTTGAGTTACGTCACTCTTTTTTTTTTGATTCACGCTGTATCCCGCACACAGCAGGGTAGGCAGTGGGAACCTACTGTTAAGACAATTCGTTCCCCATTCCGTCACATAACATTGCGTGTTAAGTGGCGGAACTTAACGCCGCGCTTTGCCTCACTTTGTTACGCCACTCAACACGCATTAGGACCGAAATTGGCGAACGTGGTACTAAATTTTCTATGACGACACTGATAAGAGGCAGAAACGTTAGAGTAAGAAAGTCGGTGATACTTTTTATCTTAGTTTTTGCCTTCTTTGATTTTGTATCTAAAATTAAGCATACCGATCTAACTCCATATTTTTTCCATATTGAGACACTACGCGCAGTTCAATAATGTAGAAGTCACCCAAAATCTAGCGTGAAGTAATCCGTTCTCCACTTTCTGCTAAAATTCGGGACTTTGCGTTTTGACTGGCGGGCCTAAGCGCTTTATCTTGTCACCACTCCGTAGAAAAGATTGTTTAGAAAATTTATTAAATATAACCATTCCACTAGATGGAAATCGAACCCACAACCAAACCACAATCGTGATTACTGGGAAACACTGTCCCACTGCCCCACGTTGCTTTTTTTATTTTTTTTATTATTTAGATTCACGCTGTATCCCGCACACAGCAGGGTAGGCAGTGGGAACCTACTGTTAAGACAATTCGTTCCCCACTTTCCACCGAATTCGGAGGCATTGCGTGTTAAGTGGCGGAACTTAACGCCGCGATTTTCCTTGACACCAGAGCGAAGAAATGGAAACATTAGATGTTTTCACTCCTCGAGTAGGAATCGAACCCACAACCATTCGTTTACAGTCACATAATTGGCTTTTATGTAAATTTCTTATATAAATATAAAAACAATATTAATAATAACTATGAATATATAGTATCGACTTAGTATGTCAACATATACCTACGTTTGCATAACAGCTTTCACATGCACGCGTTCACAATGCTAATAGAGAACTGATCGGATTTGCTAATTTATTAAAACGGAGATTTTATATTAGGCTGTTTGCTTATCGTTGATTAGCTAAATAAAGACATTTAATTGAGTTTCTTTATATAGATTATTACTAAATGTTGCCCGTATTTTTGTCCGTATTGTAACGAGTCTCAAGTTAATAAGGAAAATTATAGGACTTTCGTACATACTAGACCTTTGCCGCTGCGCTTTGCCTCGACGCCAGAGCGAAAATGGAAATAATAATTATTTCCACTCCTCGAGTAGGAATCGAATCTACAACCAGTCGCTTTATAATCACACTTTGTGCCTCTACGTTTCGACAGGCTCCTAAGTAAGTTAATAGATAAAAAATAAAGGACTTTCCTACATACTAAAAACACTCTACTAATACTAACTCTTTATTGCGGGATTCATTATACATTTCCTAGTGGACATTTACCAACTATAGATTTCCTGCTAAATTACGTCTTCGTACGTCAACCCCCACATGGCTGACACCGACTCCTAAATTGACAATTTTTATTTAGGTTAACTGTACCTATATATTTTGATAATTGTATTTTAGTCTTAACCATATTTTGAGTCATATGTGAAGTGTTAGTGGCTACCCATCTGGTTAGGAGATCATATTTTGTAATTACAAGCAAATTGATAGGAAGTTGTAGACATAATTATAAGTAATCACTTATTAAAGTAAAAAAATAATCATTTTTTTAACTTTTAATGGTCTTCTTTTTTGTGAAAAAGGAATTTCATATTGGTAATTTTCTTTTATGTTCCATTCGATTCCTTACCATGATGTATTTATAAGTAGTGGATCCTAATGATGAAATACGCCACTATAAAAAAAATATATTTATAGTGGCGCAGTGAAACAATAAATGCAATGATTGTGAGGTCGATGCCCACTTGGAGGAATGATTGTATTTAACATAATTTTCTTTTCCCCGTTCTAGTAAGATAAAAAGCAAGGTCTTGAGTTCCGCTACTCAATACCAAATTTTGCGCTCCAAACAATGTCGAGTTTTTACTCTTTATTTTAAAAGAACGGAGTGTTTTAACCGATCAATGTATGCTAGAATAGTCGTAAAGCTAAAAAAATCTGGCCTAACACCCCTACAGTATATTATGAAATTAAATTAAAGAAGAATTAAGGCAAGAATTAAATTACAGTGCATGAGCTGTAAGTTAATGGAATATCAATGCTAAGTATATCAAGACCCGCATTGTCAAATAATTAATTGTTATAGGGGTAACGAAGATGTTTGCTTTTCCATTAAAATTAAATAACACCATTGTGGCACAGTTCAACGGTTGTTTTTTAAACAATATGATTGTGAGTTCGATATTTTTATTTAATTTAGTTTAATTACACGTTGTTGTTCTGATAATCGTAAGCAGCTTAACGCTTATCCCCCATAACATTGTAGTCATAGAGATCCTAGTGACACTCTGTCCTCCACTTTTCTGCTAAAATAGAAACATTGCATTGAATGTAGAAATTTAATCCCGCGCTTTATCTTAGGTACCTGTGCCGAAAATTTAAAAGTATTTAAATACTAGCGGCCCGTTCGCACCTTCGCCTCGTGAATTACATAATTACATAACTGTTTCGTTATATTGCAATCCTCGGTGGTGAATTTTTGAAAAATAAAGTAGCAAGTAGAAATTTGAATAATATTTATGCCAAAAAAAATATTACAATCGGTCTAGCGGTTTTTCATGTAAACTTTCGTCCCTTCAACTTTGAAAAATGACCTTTAGCGAAATCAAAAACGTGATGATTTTTCAGATCTTTCCTTCCTTTTTATTGATAATAGTGTTTTTATTTTACACTATAAATTTAAACACTGTTATCAATAACAAAACATGAAAAAAGCTGAAATATCATTTCGATTTTTAGTTTGATCAGGTGATTTTGCAAAGTCGCAATCATGATCCTTTAATTTTCTTCAAAAGTTTTGATCGAATGAAACAAAAAAAACGGCTTAATGGATTTAATCGAAACCTTGTGAGGTTTTTGTGAATATATTGAACTGTAAAACGTACAGTCAACATTACCAGTTTTCTTGATATATCCAACTTAGCGCCTGATTTTCCCAAAAGCCAGAAAAAGTCCTTTTTTTAATGATTTTTAAAATTAATGTAAAGAAGAAGATATATATTTTTTTCAAAAATCCGTAGCTGGTTTTTATGGGAAATTTACTGAAGATTTTAAAATACTCCTTACATTTCTTGTGCGATCAACGGTTACTGAGATATTTATGGTTAAAGACAAAAAGATCGTTTTCCAGTCAGAGTTCGATATCTCAGTGAGAAGTATATGTAGCGAATTTTTAACAACAGCAAGTTGAAGCTAGATAAACAAGTTATCCGATCCATATAGTAGTTAAGTAAAAAAAACGTTTCAACTTTTTAGAGCAAAAAAAAGAACTGAAAAAATTTAGATTTTTTTCTCTCTCGGTATTCATCAGGATATAGCAGAACACGTTGCTTCAAAGTAGATTCTATTTAAGGATCTCAAAACTAGAAACTTTAAGCTTTAATATGCTTGTCTTTTTATTTCAATGTGACCATTTTTGAGGAAAATACAGCCACTTAAAGAACGTCAAAAAAATTAAAAAAAAATTCCGATCCTTTAATTAATTCCGCTAGTATATAATATACCTTATACATCACAATATGCTACAATTTATAAGGATATTCTGCCAAAACTAAATATTTAAATTTCAAGTAAAAATCGATTAATCATAATTAATAATGTTAATATTTTTATATGAAAATAATTAAACATGAATTATGAGTGCCATTAAGCTTAATTAAGTAATAATAATGAGTCTAATCGTAAAAGCATACGTAAAGAAAGGGCAAATATATGAATAAACTTTAATGAGCAATATGTTCAAGTTTAAATTATACAATTAGTATAATATTGAAATTTACTAATTTGAAAACTATACAAATAATGACGCCGTAAAATTTCCATTTTTTTGGAAGTTTCACGCAGGTGATTAAGAGAGGCATTGGGAGACCTCGGTTGACCTTTGAAAACACAGTATCGACGACACTGGAGGAAGGTCACGTAAAAAGCATGAAGACCCCTCGGAGGGCGTGTATAAAGGGGTTGATGACAGTGGAGGAGGCGAAAGAAGTATGCAGGGACTTCCCCTCAAGGGATACAGGATGTAGCTAAAAAAAAGAAGTTTCACGCAACAGGTTAATTAAAGAGAACCTAGTGTTAAGACACTCCGTTCTCCACTTTCTGCTCGAATAGGAGACATTGCGTGTTGAAAGGCGGAACTCAATGTTGCACTCTGTATTACTAGAGGGTAAAACATGATATTAATCTTACTAAAGCCCCGAGATTCCTTCGAATGGAAATCGAACCCATAATCTATGGTATTCATAGTTTTATTGCGCCAAGGTGGTTTAATATAAAGTAAAATTCTGTAACTCTATACTATTTGTCAATAAATAATAGAAATTCGAAACCTTCGGTTAAAGTGTGTAAGGAGAAATGACATATTATTGTAAATTACAAATCATATCACTCTCACATCACTTATCAGCAAAAAAAATAATTTAAGCCTACTGAAAGAACTGTTCATAAGTAAAATACGCGTTGTCTTAGCAATGTATCTATATACAGGTCAAATTCATGCAAAAATTATGACAAACGCATACTGTATTTCCAATATAAATACATACTTTTTCCAAAAAGAATATAATTTATAGAAACTCCCGCATTCCCTTCGCCATACAAGCTTATATGTGTCCCGACTAACTTCGACTTCCTCAGTCTCCAAAATATATATAATAAAAAGCGGTTAAAAGTAACCTTTAAATATTCATTTTCACACATTCTCTATAGCAGGGTGGGCAGAGAGAACGGAGTGTCAAGGCACTACGTCTGAATAGAGATATATAAATTATAACGCAAAGCGTGAAGAATAACAACAAATCGTGTTATCAATTTAAATAATTAACCAATCATGCGTGATGGACTCGTATATGTATATTCAATATGCATATTTCAAACTCTACTGCGTATAACGAACGATAATTTAGAATCTAGCAAATTTCTTTAAAATCATGTTAAAGCAATAAAATTACCTACATTACCTTTTATTTTTCCACGTATTGTCTAATGTACCAGAGTGTAAAATCGATTTAATTTAAATATAATTATTTTCACGACTCGGAATCGAACCCACAACTATTGCGTTTTCAGTCAGACGCTGTCCCATTGCGTCATATCTTTTTTGATTCAAATACAGACGAAAAACGAAAAACGGAGTATCTTGACACTAAATTCTGCGTGAACTTTAATAAAACAATTTTAGAAAACATGTAAAAATTAAACGAAGCGGGATTTGAGCCCATACCTCTTGATAACCGTCTGTGCGCACCGACTGCTAAGCCATTTGGTAAGCCATTCGTTTTCTAAACGTGTATTACAATTTTTAAATATTATATAATCATTCCTTAAGTGGGAATCGAACCCACAAGCTACAATAATACGCTGTCCCACTGCACCAAGACGGCTTCACATCAAAACATACTTTATAAATATTTAAAAAGTAACAATATATATATATATATATATATATATATATATATATATATATATATTATATATATATATATATATATATATATATATATATATATATATATAGATATATATATATATATATATATATATATAAATTTAACAAAAATCTATTTATTTAAACAATAAATTATTAGAAAATCAATACATAAAACAACATTTTTTTCCCACCATCATAAACAAAAGGCAAAAAAAACCTATATCAATTGTAAGTATTTCTAACACCTAAGCTCTACCTGAGTCATTCGCATAGAATGACCCAAACCTGTCATTCTGCCGCGTTGTATTGCGCGTACGCACGTGTTTTAACTCCATTTAAATGAAACTAAATCGCTAATTGTGGTTTCTGTGTATAAAAATAACTAATTGTGATAATATTTAAGTGTTAATTTAAGTTATTAAAAAGAGTTAACTCTATTTCTAACTGTATTTAATCATAACTAAATAATTAATTGTGTTTTTTGTGTTTAACAAAATATATGTGATTTTTAATATAAATTTTAATTATAATTAAGTGTGGTTTTAAGAAAATAGTGAAATGGTTCTTCCTAGTGGGATTGGTTGTTTCAAAATGCCTAAAAGGTCTAAAGTGGTTCCAGCCCCTAGTGGAGAAGGGGTGTATACGATTGATCTTTCGTCTACCTCTACTTTGGATATAGCTGTAAGTAATATATGTCAAATAAAATATTATATAATATAATTTAAGGTTAATAGACCATCGTGGCGCAGTGACTGTGATCGCCATTGGTTGTGGGTTCGATTACTAATTGGGGGGAATTATTAAATAATTTTCATTTTGTCGTTCTAGTACTTAAGGCAAAGTGCGATGATGAGTTATTTAGTTAACAAGCAATGACTCGATTTCAAGTGGGTAGTTAAGAAAAGAGAGTCTTGACAAAATTTTTTCTCTAACTACCTGCTAAATTATAAAAAGATATTTAAAGAAAACGTTTAAAAATTTGAACACAGCGGGATTGGAACCCACGCCTCCTGAATACCGTTCAGGCGCTCTCACCACTGAGCAATGCGTTTAGTCTTATATAGTCAATATCTTTTTCAATTTTCCTAAGTGTGGAATAACACTTAAAAATTATTTAAAAGTACCTGCTAAATAAACGGGAAAAGTACAAATTAGTAAGTTAAGATTTTTTGTTTTCGTAATTTAAACTTATTTGAAATAGAATTATTTTAACCGGATTAATGTACGTATGTTTAGAAAAAAATCATTTCAAAATTAGTAACTTTCCTTTTCTTGAAATGAATAATATATATATTTTTTTAAAAAAAAAAAAATATTAAAATTACAATAATTATTTTATTATTTAAAGGATATACGAGTACATGTTTCTTATCTGTTAAAGTGATGGTCATAGCGCAGTTGACGCATGACGGTTAAGAGTTTTGAATTCAAATTTTATTTAGGGGAATGTACCATATATATGTATTACTAGCGGCCCGCTCGCGGCTTCGCCGCGTAGACTGCCTAATTGTTTCGTTATATTGCAACCGTCAGGGGTAGATTTTTTATAAATAAAAAAGCCTATAACCTTGGATTATCAACTATATCTATTTATTCCAAAATTCCTTACTATCAGTCAAGAGGTTTAGATTTTTCATATAAACTTTCATCCCCTATTTCAACCCTTTAGAGGTTGAATTTTGAAAAAGTAAGTAGCCATTATTACACTCAGGGTGATTTACTTTTTTCATTCTAAACTACATCTAAATCGGACCGGTAGATTAGCCGTGGAAGCGTGACAGACAAACACACAGATTTTCGCATTTATAATATAAGTATGGATAATAAAATGTTAGCCAATAATATAATATTGTCTAACACCACTATACAAATTTACTATTTTAAAATGAATAATGGTTATACGTCTTCTGTTCTCTTTAAAGGATGCAATATATAAATAACTTTTTAAAATATATATTTTTTTCAAATTATAATTTTAATTTAATATAACGTTTATTATTATTACTAAGTAATAAAATATCTCAATTCAAGCTCTTTTAATATCGCTCTTATTTTTATTGTAGTATGTTATGTAATCGTTTGTAACTAAACAAAAAAGCTTTTGTAATATTTCAAAATTACAAAACTTTAATTATATAGAAAATGATAATAATGCAATTAGGTATAATTGCATTGACGAGATTTTATGCAAAAAATCTATAAATAATAATTATATTGTTATTGTTAAGTAATTAATTGAAATAACGTTTTTTTTTATTTATTTTTAGCATTTTAGGGGCCAGTCATGGCGCAGTAGCACAAAGCGTGTCTGTAAAGCGAATGGTTGTGGGTTCGATTCTCACTCGAGGAGTGGACATATTTAATATTTCTTCGCTCTGGTGTTGAGGCAAAGCGCGGCGTTAAGTTCCCCCACTTAAAACGCAATGCCAGAATTTGGCGGAAAGTGGGGAACGGAGTGTCTTAACACTAGGTTCCCTCTGCCTACCCTGCTGTATGCCCGCACACATAGCGTGAAGCTCCGGTCTCTAATATTAAAAATATATAAAAAGCATCTTCTGCATCTCAAAAAAGGATAATATACTTACTATAATATCGTACAGGTCCATTTTTTACAACTTTGTCATTATTAAAATAATTTACTAATTTCGACTTTATTTTCTCACAATCAGAAGCTATATTTGCTTGGCATTTTCAAACTGGTTTTACTTCTTTTGTTAAGTGTATGAGTAAATGCCCTTTCAAGGCTAAATACGGTCAGCAAAAACATTTCTTCCTTTTAAAATAGTATTATAATAATGAGTGAGTATGAAGTCATCGTGGCCCAGTGGGTTAGCGTCTGACTGCAATGACTGTAGGTTCGATTTCTAATGATTATATTTAAATTCTTTTAAACATTTTTAAAGTGTTATTCCACACTTAGGAAAATTGAAAAAAACATTAAATAATAAAAATTTGAACGTGGCGGGATTTTTATACATTTTCTTTAAATGTCTTTTTTATATTTCAATTTTTATTTCCTTCGCTTTGGTACTTAAGACAAAACGCAGCGTTGAATTATAATAGCTTCTCGCTCTATCCCGCACACAGCAGGGTAGGCAGTGGGAACCTAGTGTTAAGACACTCCGTCCCCCACTTTCCGCCACTCAATATGCATTGTCTCAATTTCGGACAGAAAGTGGAGGACGGAGTGTTCTGACTCTAGGTCTTCTCTGACTACTAAATGAAGCAGCGTGCGTAAAATCAGCAGAAAATAGAGAAACTGCTTTTGATTTTTTCTTGTTTTTTTTTGTAATCTATACTTCTAGGTAATTACTATATAAGGTTACATCTTACTACTTCTATTAGCTTAGCAACTATCTATATATCGATCTTTGGAAGATAATCTTGTAACAATATTTTGAATTCCTCATTGATGATATCCCGCACACAGCAGGGTAGGCAGAGGGAACCTAGTGTTAAGACACTCCGTTCCCCACGCACCGCCGAATTCGGAGGCATTGCGTGTTAAGTGGCGGAACTTAACGCCGCAATAATCTTGTAACAATATTTTGAATCATTCCTCATTGATGATACGTTTGAAAATGTTGATAGGACAAACTTAATAGCATTGCAATATTAATTTTAAGCGCATTTAAAACATTATTTAATATTTTCAACTTTACGCTTCTTTCCGCACAATAGAGTAGTCAAAAGATACTGGCTAAAACACTCCGTTCTCCGCTTTTTAAATTTTAAATTTATATATATATATTTTTTTTAACAGAAAAAAATCTCTCTCTGTGCCTCAAATTCTTAATAAGAAGTCTCGCATCTCGTATTGCGTGTACAAATTTTGCATCTGTTGCTCTTAATGTGAGCAATGTTTGTCGTACATAAGCAATTACACTATCAGTGGTGGACATATGCTACTTTGTAATGATAGAATAACATTTTTATGGCTTTTTCTGATTATTTTTTAATAATTAGTAATTTTTTAACGTATTTTTTGAATTATCACAATTTAATTTGACTTTAAAGATTTAAATATTTAATAAACTGTATTCCTTGGCTGAATGATTGTTCGTAAAAAAGTCTTTGGATAGCAGAAATTTGTTGTATTTATCTACAGGTGCTATAATAATTAGTTGTAATAGGAATATAAGAACTTCGACGCATCAGGTAGATGAACGTATGGCTTGACAGTTAGAGCGCTTAGATGGTTTCTAAGAGGCGCGGATTCGAATCCCGCTGCGTTTCCTAAAAGAAGTGGCTTAAAAATGTTTTCGTAAAGTTTTTCGATATAAGTTTTTTTTCAACGTCAAGTTCTATCCCGCACACTTATCTATACGCGCACTTATCTATCCCGCACACTATCCATATTTATATTATAAATGCGAAAATCTGTGTGTTTGTCTGTCACGCTTTCACGGTTAATCGGTCCGATTGGGATGAAATTTAGTAGTAAAAGTTACTGGGTCTAACATAGGCTACTTATGTTTTTCAAAAACCAACCCTCGAGGGTTGCTATGTAACGAAGCAATTACGCAGTTCACAGGGCGAAGCCGCTAGCGGGCGGCTAGTATTAAATATTTCCACTCTTTGAGTGGGAATTGGACCCACAACCAGTTGCGTTAACAGTCACACCTTGTGCCCACAGGCCACGACTGGCTTCAACTAAGTTAATATTATATTTATCATTATACTATAGTGAGGTCTTCATGGCATAGTGTTACAGCGTCTGACGGTACACGATGGCTGTAGGTTCAATTTCCGCGCGAGGAAATGATTATATTTTAGTTATTTTCATTTTTCCCTTCCAATTACAAAAAAAAGGAATATTTCTGATTGGCACGGAGAGTGGAGAACGGAGTGTTTAGTCACTTGATACTCTGTGACTAAAATAATAATACTTATACAATACAAAATCAAAATTTCACAAAGTGTGTATATATATGTTTAGTTATTGGTAGTTTCAACGTATTGCGCAACATATTTATGTATAAATCAGTATTTAAATTGGTAAATTATTAAAAATGGTTATAAAATTATATTTTTAAAATCTCAGACGCATTTCATTTAAATATTTATCAGAAATTATAAAAATGTCAAATGCTATTAAACATAATATAGTCACTAACTACGTACTAGAACGTATAAGAAAAAGTAATTTATATTTTAGATAGGTTAGATTGTATTATGGTCATTTTTTTAGCTTTACACTGTAACTCGCACACAGCAGGGTAGGTAGAGGGAAACTAGTGTTAAACACTCCGTTCCTCATTTTCCGCTGAATTCTGGAGGCATTTTGAGTTAAGTGGCGGAACTTAACGCCGCGCATTGCCTCCATAGAGCGAACAAAATGTTATCAATGTTATCTCCATACATCTCTCAAGTTATGATAGAGGGAAGTAGTGCACTCTCTTCTTCATTGTCCTTTTAATCACTAAAGATAACTTTAGTTGATTAAAAGGACAATGACACTATTAATATCCCTCCTATACCTATATAACCTCTTGCCATAAAAAGACAACGAAAAGCAACCTTGTTGTCACAAAGCTCTTCTGTATGTAAAAGGTATAAAGAGAGAACTTAGTGTCAAGACACTGTGTCTCTTTCGGTATGTATATTCAAGACATTACTTGTTAAGTGGCGGAGTTCAACGCCGCGCTTCGCCTTACCAAAACGAAGAAAACCTCTGTAGTCTCATATCTTATTACGTTTCATCGAAATTTAAACCTAAAATTACAGTAAATATTTTTTCTATTGTGCCAAGAAGGCTTTTTTATTCTAGTTCCTAATTTTAATTTATTATGTTAATTATTCTAGTTTTTATTTCAATGATATCAAGGTGATAGAACCTGTTTGACTTTTGAAACCAGGTTGTTGATCATAAAATAATAAAAGAATTGCTGCTCGTTAGTATAATATCCATCTAACGTGGCACAGTGGCGTGGGATAACGTTTGACTGTAAATGCGACTGGTTATGGGTTCGACACTTAACCCGTCGTGTGTCTTAGCCCAGATTTGTCCACCGTGCCCGGATGCCATAGTACATAGGTACATGCCCGTAAACGACACTGGTTGTATTATATCCACTTAACCACTTAACACACAATGCCTTCGAATTCGGGGGAAAGTGGGGAACGGAGTGTCTTAACACTAGGTTCCGTCTGCCTACCTTGTTGTATGTGGGACAGCGTGAAGCTAAAAAAATACATCTTTTAAAATACAGTTATAAAATACTTTGCATTTTAATCTGGACGTACTTAAGACCATAAACAACAAGTTTTTCTTTTGGCACACGACAGGTTAATTAGAGGAAAGACCAAATATACATAGATTTTCATTCCTTCGCCCTGGGAAGACAAAGCGCGGCGTGGACTTCCGCCATTCAACACGCAATGATTCGAAGTCGGACGTAAAGTGGAAAACGGAGTGTCTTAACACTAGGTTCTCTGCGTCACTGAGTGGCGGAGGGATAACGAAAGTACTGGAGGGTACAAGCCGAAATTTTGGTTGGGTTGCTTGGTCCTTGTAAATGCCCTAGAGAGGCATTAAAAAATAATTTATTGAAAATCGTTTAAAGATACGGGTAAAGGCAGTATTTTACGTTTTATAATCACGTATAAAGTACATAATATACATATAAGGATTTTACCTAAAATAAATATTTAAAGTCGTGATTACTTCTCAAATACTAAATTTACTCGACAAATATTACGTAATACAGTATAAAAATATTAATAGACTGATCGTTGAAAAAACTGAGTATATCGTTTATTTTTAATAAATAATGAAAATAATTTTGTTATTTACTTTATTCTTATTACATTATTATGCGAAAGAAAAAAAATACACCACTTTTTACGTAACTTATTCGAACAGAGGATTACGAAATTCAACGTAGATTGACATATTTAATCTATGCAGAGGAAATGGATAATGCAAATATTTTATAGCACTGCTTTAGATATTCATTAAATAAATATTATGTATATATTAATTAAATATTATACACGTATATATAATATTTAATTCATATATAATACCAGCGGCCCCTTGCGGCTGAGTTTAGCACATTAAGGAGGCTGAAGGAGGAGAAGTCAATATATTTCAATGATTATTATCAGAAATAAATTAAATTAAATTAAATAGCTTCACGCTATATCCCGCACACAGCAGGGTAGACAGAGGGAACCTAGTGTTAAGACACTCCGTTCCCCACTTTCCGCCGAATTCGGAGGCTTGCGTGTTAAGTGGCGGAACTTAACGCCGCGCTTTACCTCGACACCAGAGCGAAGAAAATGAAAATATAATTTCCACTCGTCGAGTGGGAATCGAACCCACAACCAGTCGTTTACAGTCACACTCTTGTGCCACTGGGCCACGACTGGCCATATTATCAGAAAATGTGTATAAAATTAACATATCAACTTAACATGTACGTATATACATAGGTATGCATATTAGGTTGTAATACGATCTTCTTTCATATCTTAATTATTTTTTATCTTCACGCAGTATCCCACTCACAGCAGGGTAGGAGAAGAAAACTTAAAGTTAAGGCACTCCGTTCCCCATTTTCTGCTGAATTCTGGAGGAATTTCGTTTTAAGTGGCGAAACGTAACATTGCGCCTTACCTCGACACCAGAGCGAAGAAAATGGAAACAGTAAATATTTCCATTCATCGAGTGGGAATCGAACACACAACCAATAGCTTATCTCCCCGCGCTACGACTGGAATGATAATATTAAACAAAAACTATGGAAACCATTGTAGCTCAGTGGAATAGCGTATAACTTTAAACGCGATTAACAAGCGCTTTGATTTGCACGAGGAGGAATGACTATGATTAATTATTTACGTTTCTACAAATCTGTTCACTGTTCTTTTGTCTCTCCTGCTCCAGCACTTAAAATAAGAAACCGAAAAACCTAAAAGTTCTCTGCCTACATTTTCTTTGAAATGTGTTAAGAAAAATATATATTATAATATAAATATATTACTTAAATGTTATTATAAAAATAGACATTATCAAGTGTTTACTACAATGCTAAATCTATATATAACTAAAATTGTTTTGACGCCCGTACGTGTGGTTAAATGGTTAATTAAATTATATATTTTATTATGTGCGCACAATGTTACCATTATCACGCCAATAGAGGTACTGTTCGTGTAAAAATTATTTATATTAAATTTAGTTACGTTTCTGAAAGTACAAATAAGTATTTAAAACATTTTTAAAGTGTTATTTCATAATTAGGAACATTGAAAAAGACATTTAGAAAATATATAAAAAATTGAACGCAGCGGGATTCGAACCTGCGTCTCCTGAGCCGTCCAGGTGCTCTCACCACTGTGCCATGCTTCCTGCCTCCTGCTGCCTTTTACAAGTAATTTTATTAAACTCAAAGATTATTACGTGATTTAACCACGTCTGACTAAAACGCGAATGGATGTGGATTCTATTCCCGTTTGGGGGAATGATATGATTACATTTGAATATTTTTTATTTTTCTATACCTAAGACAAAGCCCGGTGTTGAATTCCTCCACTCAACACGTTATGTCTGAATCGAGTGGAAAATATTAAATGTGTAAGTATTAAACGTAAAATTTAAGTACAAAAAAATCGTAAATGTAAAAATCTGTAAGTACTAATGATAACTGTAGGTAATAAATCTCTCTACAGAGATGCTAACAACAACAACAACAATAAACGTAAAGGAATTTCGTTGCAATAGAACGCACGGTTTAGCGGTCATGGCTTGGGCGGTTTCCAAAAGGCGCAGGTTCGAATTCTGCTGCGTTCATTTTTTATATATTTTCAAACATTAATTTTTAACTTTCTAAGTGTATGGAAGACCACTTTAAAGTATTAAAAGTAATTAATCATCTCAATTCAAAATAATTCTAATTGCTTAATATAATAATGGTATAAAATAATCTAAAATACTGCTGACTGTACATCAACCTTCACTTAACAGATATTCGCGCGAAATGAACCATTTGCTCAAGTTATAGCGCCTTATGCCCTTGATATTGATTGTCTCTGACAGTTTGGTTTATTACTATATATTGTAATGAATAATTATAATGCAGAATAAATTATGGCCAGTCGTGGCCCAGTGGCACAAGCGTGTGACTGGTTGTGGGTTCGATTCCCACTCGAGGAGTGGAAATATTTAATATTTCCATTTTCTTCGCTCTGGTGCCGAGGTAAAGCGCGGCGTTAAGTTCCGCCACTTAACACGCAATGCCTCCGAATTCGGCGGAAAGTGGGGAACGGAGTATCTTAATACTAGGTTCCCTCTGCCTATCCTGCTGTGTGCGGGATACAGCGTGAAGCTATAAAAAAAATACAATAATTTCTCATCAGAGCTATGGGGCAGTATCATGCTATAGGCAATGAGGATGGATTCATAACCGCTTTATTTAAAAAAGGGCTGAGTGAGACAGGGCTTGCATATAAACGCAATGGTGGTGTGTTCGAGTCCCACTTAGTGAAATAATGAAATGTCATTTTCATTCCGTCATTAAAAAATTATAGCGCTAAGTTCCGCCATTAAAACGTAATGTCCCGATTTGGATCAAACGTGTAGAACAGATAGTCTTGACACTAGATTCTCTCTGACTACCCGGCTGGAGTGGAGTGAGCAAGTCAAAGTCAAAGTCAAATAATTTTATTCAAAATAAGAAGTTACATGATTCATTTTTTGAACGTCAAACAATTTACCACAGGTTCACAAGAGTTAATGCCTCAGACCTGAGAAGAACCGGCGCAAGAAACTCAGTAGGATGATATTTTTTTATTTTTGTTTAAGTCAAGCATTTACGTTTCATTTATTCTACCTTCTTCTTTTCTGTTTGTCTCTTCTATCCTGAAGGTTGGCTGTCAGCTTCTTAAACTCTGCTGTGTCCAATACTAGATGAAATAGTTATTTCACAGAATAGGTACTGGTTCCCTCTTTGATATTATTCAACTACTAGTTTTTTCTTCTTCCAACGCGCCTTTTGCCATCTTTACCTAGTAATCACAAAAAAACACAAAATTAGTTAAATTGCAAAAAAACTGTTTAAACTTAAATGATTATAATTCTAAAGAACTCTTTTTAAGCCACAATTATCACGAAAATTTTTAAGTATAAGACAATCAATCTCTTTTTCTTAATATTTCTAACAGTTTAAAGTGTTATTAACACAGCTCGTAAACTCAAGTTCATTTTTAAAAAAATCTCCGAATTCGGCGGAAAGTGGAGAACGGAGTGTCTTAACACTAGGTTTCTTCTTACTACCCTGCTGTGTGCGGGATACAGCGTGAAGCTAAAAAAAAATAAGAAAAGGCATAAAATATTGAACGTAGCAGGAGTCGAATCTGTCTCTGGGAAAGCGTCCAACTGCCCTAACCACTAAACTATACGCTATATTCAGCTTCATCAAAATTTTTTGCAATCAGAGAGCTTGAACTGTCTCCAAAAGGTTAAAATCTCGTTGCCTCCATTTTTTTATATGTTTTCTAAACAGTTTTTAGAAAACATATAAAAAAATTGGAAAAAACATATAAAAAAATTGGATTTTACCTAAATTATTACAATTTCAGGCCATTTTACATAAATTAAATGAGTTCATTGACCTCTGAGATAGTTGTGAAAGGGGTTCCTTGAATATTTAGACCCTTAGATCTTAGTTGTACATTCCTCAAATTATATCTTAAGCTTTAAGTAACAAAGAAATTCCTAGCATTGCAAGATTTTACCACAATAATGTGTAGAGAATATCAAAATTGAATTGTAAGTCTTAACGTTAAGATTCATTTTACTATAAAACTTATGTTGAATGCAGGTAATATATTTATTACTAGAGGTCCGCTTGCGGCTTCGTCAACAACTATAGCCGTTTCGTTATATTACAACTTTTTAACGTGGATATTTAAAAAAAATAAGTAGTCTATGTTTAACCCTGGATTACCAGCTATATTTATAACAAAGTTCATTACAATCGGTCAAGCGGTTTATGATTTTCATAAAAAAAATCAACCCCTATTAAAATCCTTCATACATTGATTTTGTACAAAAAAGGAACCTATGTTTGACCCTAAACCCCCAAAACCTTTCCGGTAGATTAGCTATGAAAGCGTAACAGACAGATAGACAGACAGACGTATACACTTTTACAAATATAATATTAGTCTGGAGTGTAACTAAAATAAACTCTACGTAATTAAAAATAAAGGCTATTTTCATAGGAAAGTTAAAAATATAGTATTATTGAAGACGACAAAACGACAAAAAAAAATTAAAAGGTGTGGGTTCAATTATCATTTCTTTAATCCATATATTAGTAATATTAGAAATAGCTATAATCTAACGGCTCGATTTGAATGAAATTTGGGAATGAAAATACTTGGCGACCCAGAGACAAACATAGATAGGTTACCTACTTTTGAAGAAACCAACTTCTAATGCTAAAATAAAGGATAAAACTTTGTATTAAAAAATATACGGGTGTAGCCCAGTGTTGGGCAAAATCTAATTACAATTAATAATTAACAAATAAATATTAACAATTAACTATGTGGCCAGTCCGTGGCCCAGTGGCACAGGCGTGTGACTGTGAACGACTGGTTGTGGGTTCGATTCCCACTCGAGGAGTGGAAATTATATTTCCATTTCCTTCGCTCTGGTGTCGAGGTGGACCGCGGCGTTAAGTTCCGCGACTTAACACGCAAGCCTCCGAATTCAGCGGAAAGTGGGGAACGGAGTGTCTTAACACTAGGTTCCCTCTGCCTACCCTGCTGTGTGCGGGATACAGCGTGAAGCTGAAAAAAAAATATATATATTTGTTTTTGGAAAATTCACCATTAGTTGAAAATTTATAAAATGTTAACACTGAATCCGTATTTAATTGTGATTTTCATAAAGAAATGATCAATTGTTAATATTTAGTGTTCTTGGTGGTAGGAGATTCGTTCTCCGACTGGCTCGCGACCACTATCATGTCAAAGACGAACCGCAAAACATCTGATGATGTGTTCCGGTTCGATGGCATGTAAGCCAGCTTTCCCTATTTTCACCATTCCCATCCTTCCTCCCTCCTTCTCTTCTACATCCCCGAGGCTGGCACCGCATCCATAACTCTAATGTTGTGGATGTCTATGGGCGAAGGTAACCACCTAACACCAGGTGGGCCTTCTGCTCGTTTGCCTCCTTTATTCCATAAAAATAAAATAAAAAAATTAAAATGAATTGTTAATTGCAATTAAATTTTGCCCACCACTGGTGTAGCCGCGAGAAGGTCGCTAGTAGGTATATTATGAACTAAGGCTGCATAAGGTAAGAAATGTGTGTAACCTTTGTATGTCATACACAACTTAGATTAATTATATATCACCTTGAAATAATATACCTGTTGAGTAAATAACTTTGTACATGGCTCACTTTTGAATCAATATTTTTACCTCTTTAAGGTTTTAAACGTTTCTTTAAGTAATTAAATATGTTATAATCTTTTACAAAGATATGATATGTACCTATATAGATTGTGGCCAGTCGTGGCCCAGTGGCACAAGAGTGTGACTGTAAACGACTGGTTGTGGGTTCGATTCCCACTCGAGGAGTGGAAATTATATTTCCATTTTCTTGGCTCTGGTGTCGAGGTAAAGCGCGGCGTTAAGTTCCGCCACTTAACACGCAAGCCTCCGAATTCGGCGGAAAGTGGGGAACGGAGTGTCTTAACACTAGGTTCCCTCTGCCTACCCTGCTGTGTGCGGGATATAGCGTGAAGCTATTTAATTTTTTTTTAGCTATATTGATTGATGCAAATGCAGCTTCACGCTTTCTCCGCTCCTAGGCAGAGAGGAAATAGTGCCAAGAAGTAGTGTCTTGGCACTATTTCCTTGTATTTTTTTACCTTTTTAAGTTTTATTAACTTATTATTAAGTTTTTATTAACTTATTTTTAAGTTTTATTAATTAAGGAAGTTTTACTAACTTGTATTGAACTGCGAAACTCAACGCTGCACTATGTCTAGCCAAAACAGAGTCTAACTCATACCGTCGCTACAACGGTCTGAACAATATTTACATTTTTATTTATTTATTTAAAAAAAAGAGATTTAAAGAAATAGTAGACGCATGGCTCAGTGGTGAGAGCGCCTGAACGGTATTCAGGAGGCGCGGGTTCGAATCCCGCTGCGTTCAAATTTTTATACGTTTTCTTTAAATGTCTTTTTCAATTTTCCTAAGTGTGGAATAACACTTAAAAATGTTTAAAAGTATTTATTTTTATTTATTAACAATATTTAGTTTCAATTAAGAATGCAAAGCGACAGCACTCATATTTTGGCCAATGACGCTCTTTGTAGAAAAGAATAAAATACTATTTAGCTTCACGACTATTCCCGCGTAGCGGCCAGTAGACACAACGTAATGTCATGACATTCCGTTATCCACTTTCTGTTCAAAATCAAGACATTTGACATAACTTAATATAAATAACAGATTGGAAAATTAATTAATTCGGCGGAAAGTGGGGAACGGACTGTCTTAACACTAGGTTCCCTCTGCCTACACTGTTGTGTGCGGGATACAGCGTGAAGCTAAAAAAACAAAAATTAATAACATTGTGGCCAGTTGTGGCCCAGTGGCACAAGCGTGTGATTGCAAACGACTGGTTGTGGGTTCGATTCCCGCTCGAGGAGTGGAAATAATTAATATTTCTATTTTCTTCGCTCCAGTGTCGAGTTAAAGCGCGGCGTTAAGTTCCGCCACTTAACACGCAAAGCCTCCGAATTCAGTGGAAAGTGGGAAACAGAGTGTCTTAACACTAAGTTCCCTTTGCCTACCCTGCTGTATGCGGGATGCAGCGTGAAGCTAAAAAAAAAAGTAATAAATACATAATAATTCCCCCGAGTGGGAATCGAACCCACAACTATCGCACTTACAGTCCTCCTCGTCCTAATATAATGCATGTTATATAATCTATATATATAATAAAAGAGTAGAAAAGTCAATTCTGTACATGAAAAATTTCAGAAAAATTTTAATTGGGTATGTTAATATATCGATAACAGAGGCGAAAAAACCACTCAGTAGAATTTTTGTCTGTCTGTCTGTCTGTCTGTCTGTCTGTCTGTCTGTCTGTCTGTTAATTTGTTCGCCAATCACGCAAAAACTACTGGACAGAAATGAATGAATTTTGGTATGGTGATAGCTTATAGTCCAAAGGTACATATAGGATAGTTTTTATCCCGGATTTCCATGTAGTTTTTTTGGAAAAAATAAAAAACCGATATAAGTAAATCATTTATATACTGATATCTACCGGGTAGAAATTAATGAATTTTTGTATGGAGTTAGCTTAAAGGTTAGAGCAACATATGGGATAGTTTTCATCCTGGTATTCTATACAACTACGGCAGAAAAATAAAATAAAAAAAAACATTTAAATTGTGTTGATAGTTCACGAGTGAAACTAAATTTGTTTTAATATCACTAATATTACTTAAAATAATTATAAAATAAATTGAGCACAACATTTATTGAAGATAATTTGCTATTAAAAATCTTCTATAGGTTTTGTTTTCACGGGTAATCTACTAGCCCGCTTTAGATGAAATTCGAAAAGAAGAAGTCGTAAGGTCAAATATAGGCTAATAAGTTATATTGATTATTTGCAAGTAAAGGATTTTTTTTAATACCAGTAAGTAACACAATTGTAAAATAAAATAAAAAGTCTAAAATTTATTTAAGATATTATGACCAGTTTATAATACTATATACCTGATGGTATATATGTACGAAATCTGCTATCATATAGATATATGATAGCAGATTTCGTACGTTTTCTTACTAGATCAGTTATCACTATACGTTATCAAATAGTATAGACATTGTACTAGATGCATCGATGATTTTCGCAAGAATGTAATTAGTGACGCAAGGTTAAATTTAGACCATCCCCCTTTTATAAAAAAAAACCAATTCCAAAGAGGCAATAGTGGATGAAAGTGGTAGTTCACGTGGCGAAGCCGCGAGCGGGTCGCTAGTAGTAAATAGAATTGTAGCTTTTGTTTAAAATAAATAGAAAATCAGAAATCCATTTGCCGATGCGTGACGACATTGTGAGTAACAGGATGCGCTTTGTCACTTTAAATTGTATATAAATGCAGTTTATAGTTGACTGCAGATTTATTTCTGATTATTTATTTAATTGTAATATTTCTGTGTTTATTAACTTTTAGTAGTATATAGGTACATTTTTTTAGCTTCACGCTGTATCCCGCACACACCAGGGTAGGCAGAGGGAAGCTAATATTAAAACACTCCGTTTCCCACTTTCCGCCGAATTTTTGGAGGTATTACGCGTTAAATAGTGGAACTTAACGCCGTTGAGTATTATCAATAATGAAAAAAGCGATCAAGCGGTTAAGGCTTTTCATACAAATTTTCAACCCTCATTTCAAATTTTTTGCGGTTGATTTTTGAAAAAGAACGAATAGTCTTTATTTCATCCTGGATCTATTATATCTATTTTTATAGAGAATTTCCATTTCCAAATCGGGCTGGTTGCATAGCTGTGAAAACGTAACAGACAGGAGACTGCCTGTAGAGTGGTAGATTTTCGCATTTATAATATAAGCAATTTCTACAAGATGGCGCATCAAACAATGTTTCTAAGCTTCTAAGTAGTAACAGGTTCAATTTGACCACAGAAAATAGCTAAATATAAAAGAAAAATATGCTAAAACATTTGTTTCTCCATGATGTTTTATAAACACGTACAGTTTAAACAATGTACTCAAACGTACACGACTGTAGTCGCACGCGATACTTAGCGTGACTGCCTTGGAAATGGCCTGGAAATATGAAATATTTTTAAATATTTATACATTTTTAGGGTAGGGAGCCAGAGGGAACTTAGTGTTAAGACACTCCGTTCCCCACTTTCCGCCGAATTCGGAAGTATTGCGTATTAAGTGGCGGAACTTAACGCCGCGCTTTACCTCGACATCAGAGCGAAGAAAATAGAAATAAAGGTAAAGATTTTGACTGTAAACGCAAATGGTTGTGGGTTCGATTCTCACTCAATGAGTGCAAATATTTATTATTCTCATTTCTGCGAAGAAGCGAAGCGAAGAAAATGGATTTCTTCGCTCTGGGGCCGTAGCAAGGCGCGGTGTTAAATTCCACCACTTATCGCAATGCCTCCAAAATTCGAGGGAAAACGGAGAACGGAGTGTCTTAACGCTAGGGTTCTACCCAGAAATTTCATTTTCTAAGAACAATCATTTAGCAAGAGAACTATGACTGCCCTGCCACACGGAAAAAAAACGTGAACTTGTAAGAAAATAACTGTTATTTTAAATATAACGTTATGAGATTGACAGTTAAGTATAAAAACGAAGAATAATTATTAACATAGCTCTCTGATGCATATATAATACCTCAGCGTACTCATCGAAACGTGACGTAAACAAATGTATGCATATATAATATGTTGGAATATTGTCTATAAGGCATAGCCATTATGGTCCAGTAGGCCAGAATTTAGCTGTAATTGCAATTGGTTGTGGGTACGATTCGGGGGGAGGGGTGTGAGGGAAGAGGGGTACTCAGTCCCTGCGAAGTGCAATGGCTGCTCAATAGGGCCTGGCACTATTGACTTGCCGTCTTTTATAGTTTACAAAATAACTCAAATCAGCAACTATATAAACAATTACTATTTAATACAAAGTACGTCAATTGTTTTTCACAAATCAAATCAGCAACTATAGTCAGTAATACAAAAAATATAATATAATCTATAATAACAAATCGTTATAAAATTCAATAAATCATTATAACATTTATTTAAGCTAACACGTATCAGCGGGAGAAATCGTGAAGCTGTTTTTTCTTGCATAATCTATAAGCCCAATAGTATTATTACTTAGTTAACAGTTGATGATTCTGGGTTCAAATACTAGTTCTGTTAATGAGTAAAATAGGCGTTGCCATGGTAACTTGTATGTCACTTTATACTAAAGTGTATATTTAGTGCATAATAGTGTATACAATATTTATTATGCTAATTCAATGTTATTTCTAATGCATTATTATGTTAAATATTGGTTTTATACACTTTTCTATATAAAATTAATATATTTTGTCCGTCAAAATAACTATATTACTTATTTGAATCAATGTATATAACTTGTTTTGTGACTTTTAATATCTATCACAAAAGAGACATTTTCGATTTCTAGTTTTCTATTGTAGTGAAAGAATCTAGAAAGATAACTTTTTGCTAATACATATACCTATGTACAGACAAGCTCGACCGTATAAGTACTGATGCGATTTGTAATATTACGAACAGCTTTTTAGTTTCTCTATTGAACCTCATATGAACGTGACATAAGGTTCCGCGCCTCAAGTCTCTAAAGCAATGGAAAATATTGCATTTTATATATTTTTTTTCTTTAATGGAATAAAGGAGGCAAACGAGCAGAAGGCCCACCTGGTGTTAAGTGGTTACCTTTGCCCATAGACATCCGTAACATTAGGTATGTAGGACAGAAGGAGGTAGGAAGGATGGGAATGGTGGGAATAGGGAAAGTTGGCTTACATGTCATTGAACCGGAACACATCATCAGATGTTTTGCGATTCGTCTTTGACACGATAGTGGTCGCGAGCCAGTCAGAGGAATCTCCTACCACCAAGCTGGGTTTTTACGGGACGCTACCCAGCGGCGGGGGGGAATTGTATACTTAACCCGTCCCCTTACGTGTAATATTAGATATTAATATTAACCGTAATATTAAAATAATATTATTCCCCTATTTTATACGCCACACAAATATTTCTTTTCAATTTTTAAGTTATTTGGAGTCCACTAGTGCACTGCTTCAGTAATATGACTGTAACTGCGATTGATTACAGGCTTAACCCACCATCGGAAAAATCGTAATTTAATTATTTTCAATCACCAAAAAAGTCCAACGAAGGTATTTTTTTAGCTTCACGCTGTATCCCGCGCACAGGGTAGGCAGAGGGAGGCTAGTGATTTTTTTTATCACGCTACGGACATAAGGTCTACCTTTTTTAACACAAATATTGTTTTATCATATGCAATACAATTTTTTTGTTTACGATTTCAGTACTGAAAACTAAGACAAAGAATATACCCTAAGAGAGTCCAGTTATTACAAATTTAAGTTGCCTGTTTTCATTTTATACAATTTATGATATGAAGTTAAATGTAACCTAACTGGAAGCTACTGTTAAGACACTCCGTTCCAAAAAAAGGGAAACATTAAATATTTCCACTCCTCGAGCGAGAATCGAAACCGCAACCAATCGCTTTACAGTCACACTTTGTGCCACTGCGCCACGACTGGCCCCAATACGAAGGTATTGTCAAATTTAAAAATATATTAATATATTTTTTATCTGTCAAGTTTGACATTTAGAATCCCAAAGTTACAGTCGTGGGAACGTCAAATCGTTTTAAATGTTAATATTAGGCACAGATAACTATACAAAGGAGCTATTGTTGTTTTTTTTTTAGTTAAAAGATACAATCATGAAGGCCAATGGGTAATCTTTAGGTTTTAGAATTATGGAGCGCTATAAATTATCTGTGTTATTATTAGGCAAAGGTGATGTTCCATTCTGCCAGTTAATGCGTGGAGAGAAAAATCATCATGTTTTTGTTCCGAACCCCTAAAATGGTTTTATAAACTTGAAATTTAAAAGCATTTATACTAACGTCGAAAATCAATAACCAATCCTAATTCAAAAATTCATTTTTTTTTACATTAAATTATGTTTTTAAATTAAATAAATTAAATAGCTTCACGCTATATCCCGCACACAGCAGGGTAGGCAGAGGGAACCTAGTGTTAAGACACTCCGTTCCCCACTTTCCGCCGAATTCGGAGGCTTGCGTGTTAAGTGGCGGAACTTAACGCCGCGCTTTACCTCGACACCAGAGCGAAGAAAATGGAAATATAATCCACTCCTCGAGTGGGAATCGAACCCACAACCAGTCGTTTACAGTCACACTCTTGTGCCACTGGGCCACGACTGGCCACTTATGTTTTTGAGTAAAGAATATATATGCATTCGAAGAATTGTTTATTCTATTGAATATTCAACTGTTACTTTACTTAAAAATTGGAATTACTTAATATATCTAACGTTGCGGGTTAGGATCGATTATTAATATTAGGCAATAGAAGACATCGTGGCGCAGTGGGTTAACAGTACTCTAAACGCGATGGTTGTCAGTTCGGTTCTACTCAAGGAAAGTATAATTTTTAAATTAATATAATTTCCTCTCTCGTATTTACAAAAAACGTGTAGTTTATTTCCGTCAACTGTCTCGATTCCGAACGGAAAGTGGAGAACGTAGTGTTTCGAGACTAGTATCTCACCAAGAACTCTGCTTTACGAACAATGCGAAGTGAAAAATTATAATTATAATTAAATATAATTTTATTATAATTATAATTTTAATAATAGAAAAAAAAAACAAAAAACAACTTTAACTCTAAAACTAAAATCTCCATTTAATTCAATAATGATACATTAATTTAACGCTCCCATATATTAAAATCAGTAATAAATAAACAATAAAATGAGCCTTATCTCTTTATAACATTTGTTTATGTGATTTACGACACTTCCTGGAAGAGTCGATTGCGATAACGCGTTGGGAGTGGCGTCATCTCTTGACGGATAGACAAATTTAAGTTTAACGCCATCTATTGGCGAGTAGCTAAAACATTAAAAATATATAATTTATTAACTTTTATTATACATTTCATTTAAAAAAATACTTATTAATAATTTAATTATTTGATAACATATTATATTTTTAAAAACGAAAAAAATAAATATTCTAAATATGAGCACAAAGTATAATTATTTTTTATATTAAACCTACAGTAATAAACAATATTAATTACAATAATAAAGGAATTTTCAAATTAACATTCCACTAACGTCAAGTCATTCGATTCTAAAAACAATAGAAGCCAAATTGTTGTAGATAATAATCGATATTACAACGAGTCGCTGTTCTAATCGTAATAACTCATCAGATTAAAAGTTTTATAAGCGTCAATTAAATTGAAAGGCGTTAGAGAAAAGTTGTTGCGTGAGAAATCGACTTTACCAATTATGGATACATACATATATATTATCTTATATAACAAAACAGCTCTTTTACTAATAATTTTTTAAATTATAATCAAAAGTAAGCAAGAAAAATCAAATGAAGACTATAAAATAACCAATAATAATGAAATATTTTAGCTTTACCCTTCTTCCCTTATAGCTGGGTAGTAAGACAGTAGTGTCATGACACTCCCTTCTTCACTTTCCACCGGAAACCGAATCATTGTGGGCTAAGCGGCAGAGTTAAACGCTGCGCTTTGTCTTATGTACCGGAGCGATGAGAGCTGAGGAATGAAAATCATATTTAATCATTCCCCAAAATAGGAATCGAACCTAGAACATCGCGTTTACAGTCAGACTTGAACGACGACACATTAAAATGAAATAATTTTATAATGCATCTTGTATATTATTTAATAAGAATATATGAAAAAATATAATATTTAAGTACAATAAACATTAATAAAGCAAATAAAAATTAAAAAATTAAGTGACTTTTAAAATAACATAATATATATAAATGAAAGCTTAAAAAATCATCTTTATTTTGGCAAAATATGAACTTACCTTATAACTAGAATTAAATAATTGACACTTTATATGGTGGTTTATTTTTTAAATTATAAAAATAATAATATACACAACATTTCCTAGTACAATATTAGAATATTTACAAAACTTCTCATATTAATACCAGCTTGTTTTGCTACTAACAAATTCTAGCTTAAATATTTTTTTTTTACAAAAAGAATAAACCATGTAGGAGGAAAATAAGAGAAAAAATAGAGATGAATCACTTCGCTTCTCATAAAAAGTGGAGTGATTCTATTTTTAAAATAAAACTTGTCTCTAAGCAAGTACAATTATCGAAAGAATATATCAAAACCTTATCAATTCGCTATAATTTGAAACATTGTAAGTTACAAGCATTTTGTTTGTTAAATTTAAAAAAAACTGAAATACAACATATATATATATATTAATGTTCTTTGTGACAATTCTCAGAAAGTAATCAAAAATGATAACTTTTGGACATTTTACGTAATTGTGTATTGAATAGTGTAGGGTCGATTCCCGGAATGTGTTCATTTTCGTATCGGTCATATACTAAATAATAATATATAGTTAAAGATAGACATAGAAAAGATTTTAAAAAATCTAGATTTTAGACTTGTAGATAGAAAATATATAAAAAAAAAAGATTAAACGCATTTAACATAAAAATTAAAACAATAAAATTATTATATCTATACAAAGACTTTATAAATTTAAATCAAATGTTTTTATTTTATTCATTAACTCTTGCATTATTTAAATTTGGGTCCAAAAAAATCTAATAAGAAACCTGCATTAGCAAAAACGTAAACGTAGTGTTTACGTTTTTGCTATAAGTAAGCATACATATATAACTTTTTAAGTAAAAAAATGTCATATTAAATGCTAGTTAACATATCTGAGCTAAGACTAACCAATTTCCAAAAAAATATATCAATGTTTTGTAAAACTTTTAAAAATTTTATCCTTTCGAAAATTTCTGATAGAAATCGCTTAAGTCATATTTAAGTTATAACCTAACCAAAGGAAATAGAGAATCATTTTTATTTTATATTAATCAATGAATAAAATATATTATTTAACTAAAAATGTCTTATAAACTCTGAATATTTACGAAAAATAACATGTAAGAAATCGTTCAAGCCGTTTTTCAAATAACCAAATCAAAGGAAATAAAGCAAAAAAACATTTTTATCTCACATATTTATACCATTTAATTAAAAATCCCATACATACTCTTATATATTATGAACAGACATACAAATATACAATATATACATATAATATATATATATACATATATTATATACATTTCATAGTTTAGCCAGCTACGGTCAGTCAAGTAGCTCAGTGTCGCTTCAAACGGCGTAGAGTCCATACGTCAGTTCAGTTTGAAAACACGAACTTTACTACGATAATTATTATAAAAAACTTTTATTTTTCAATATATTAACTTTATAAAATTATATTATATTTTATTTGGTGATTTATTTTCTATTGTTTTTGTTTTATTGGATTTTTGGAAATTGTTTTTGTTTTATCTGTGTTTGTGTTTTTGTTTTACATTTTATTGTTTGTTTTATTCGAAATGTTTACGCGTAAAGTGGCTGTTTAGCTGTTTGGGCACTTTTTTTGGTAAGTTATATATTTTATTATATAATAAAAAATTAATTAAAAAAAAATAGCTAAAATTTCATTTAATTTATATAAAGCCTTAAAAATGAGGATAATTTGAATAACTAAATTTATTTAAAACATATTTTATATCATATGTTATTTAATTTAAGGAAATGTTATTATTAGAGTAGGGAAAATTTTAAATATTAACTTGAATTATGTAAATGTATTCTTTTTCAGATAATTTTATTTTAAATAATATATATTTTCTGGGATAATAAAAAAAGTATATTGAAAATAACAGTATTTAGTTAAATAAATAATATTTAAATAAATTAATTTAATTTAAAATATTTATTATAAAGTAATTAGTATTAAAGATAACAAATATACAGGTAAAGAACATATAAATATATAAAAAAAATTAAATCTAAAAAAAAACGTTCTGTGTTTGAAAAGTATCGTTCTGTATTTGTATTTTGAAAAGTTAAATAGCCCTTATCATATTAAACATTTATTCGTTAAATATATTTTTTATTATAATATAATAAAAAAAAAATTAAAATACCATTCATTTTCCATTTTCCGTTAATTGTCTACATTAATTAGCTCTAGATTGCGGAACTCAACGCCGTTAGTACAAAAAAAATACTTACATACTATTTGAACCTACTACGATCGTATACATAAATTCCACTGCACTATAAAGGTATTTTTAAAAACATTACGCAAACATTTTATTTACTTAGATTTGTAATATTTGCCCAAATTAATCTATTAATAGAGATAAAGGCTAATCGTAATTAAGAAATAAATAGGACAAGTTAATCCATAATTAAATAAACATTGGGCAATATCTTATAATATTATTGAGTTCTTTAATTTTCGTACGAAATTAAGGAATTGCATGTTAAACGGAACTCAACGCCGCGCTTTGTTCCAGCAGACCAAGAAATGTTGATAAATTTAATATAATTATATAAAGTGGAAATCGAACCTACAACCGTCAAGATCGCATTCACTGTACTACGACGGATTCATTTTCTTTGCATTATTATATAATGTAAAATATTGTGGGGAACGGAGTGTCTTACCACTGGGTTCCCTCTGTCTACCCTGCTATGTGCGGGATATAGCGTGAAGTTTAAAAAAAAATTGTTACTTTTTGCATTTTTTATATATCTAAATTTTATGTAAGTCAAATTTCATACTCCTACGTCCATATACTTTACGTAAAAAAACCGGCCGAAAGTTTATTTTCACTTTTTAATATACATACATAAAGTATTACCTCATACAGGATTTGAATTGAATACCAACGCATATATGGGAAAGTACTAATTAGTCACATTCCTTTGCAAAATCCTTTACGATCATCGATTACAAAATCGAACCTGCGATATGCGTCACAGAAGGAGAGAGCTTAGGTGTACTAATAATATAAAATATATTTTACTTAATACTAATTTATCGTAAAATATTAGAAAAACGGGACTTCTCTTAATTATAATTAAATATGAATCGAACTCAGAACTTTGGTGTTAACAGTAAGACTTTACCGGTTGGCGTTAATTTTATAATACTACTACTAACTGTGTCCGTGACTTTGTTTGCGTAGAATTCTAAAATAATAGTCCTGTCAAAATCGGTCTAGCCGAACTTAATGTTAAGACACTCCGTTTCCAATTTTCCACCGAATTCGGGAGGCATTGCGCGTTAAGCAGCGGAACTTACCTCCGGCTTTGCCCTGATACCAGAGCGAAGAAAACAGAAATATTAAATAATTCCATTCCTCGCGTGGAAAACGAACCCATGACCAGTCGTCTTTACAGTCACACTTTGTGCCACGACTAGTAGTATAAATATACACTTAATAAAAAAAATATTTTAATATTACAAACACACAATCATATTTTATATATGTGTATAGATTATTTTTTTTTTTAGCTTCACGCTGTATCCCGCACACAGCAGGGTAGGCAGAGGGAACCTAGTGTTAAGACACTCCGTTCCCCACTTTCCGCCGAATTCGGAGGCGTTGCGTGTTAAATGGCGGAACTTAACGCCGCGCTTTACCTCGGCACCAATCATATGTTATATATTAGTATAGATTATATTATAAAAGTTATATATACTTTGCAGTAAAAGTGACCCGTTTCTTTTACTGCAGGCAAGTACTGGAGCTTAAAGCTTACGTCATACGAAATGGAAATCATTAATTTGAAAGTTTTATGCAGCTTTTACATGTGTGTGACATTATATGTATAGTAGATTTTTTTTTCAACTTCACGTTGTATCCCGCACACAGCAGGGTAGGCAGAGGGAACCTAGTATTAAGATACCCCGTTCCCCACTTTCCGCCGAATTCGGAGGCATTGCGTGTTAAGTGGCGGAACTTAACGCCGCGCTTTACCTCGACACCAGAGCGAAGAAAATTGAAATATTAAATATTTCTACTTCTCGAGCGGGAATCGCACCCACAACCAGTCGTTTACAGTCACACGCTTGTGCCACTGGGCCACGACTGGTCACAGTAGTAGATTTTGAACTTCAGATTCCTTATTATTCTAATCAAATTCAGAATTGGTGCCAGTCGTGGCGCAGAAGCACAAGGTGTGACAATAGAGCAACTGGTTGTGAGTTCGATTCCCACTCGTGGAGTGGAAATACTTAATATTTCCATTTTCTTCGCTATGGTGTCGAGGCAAAGCGCGGGGTTAAGTTCCGCTACTTAACACGCAATGCCTCCGAATTCGGCGGAAAGTGGGGAACGGAGTGTCTTAACACTAGGTTCCCTCTGCCTACCCTGCTGTATGCGGAATACAGCGTGAAGCTAAAAAAAAAAACTAACATGATATCTTAATATTATTAATATTGCATCCATTACTTCATTTTAATATAATTTTCATATTCTATAAACAGATCGTAACATCAGTATCGTTCTTAACGCAACATAAATTATTAAGCTATAAAACTATATATAGAATACATATCCATACTTATATTATACATGCGAAAGTCTGTCTGTTTGTCTGTCACGCTTTCACGACTAATCTACCGGTCCGATTTGGATGAAATTTAGAATGAAAGTAGTAAAAGTTACTGGGTCTAACATAGGCTGCTTATTTTTTCCTAAAAATCAACCTCTAAAGGGTTGAAATAGGGGATGAAAGATTATATGAAAAATTTAAACCCCTTGACCGATTGTAATGCATTTTGGAATAAATAGTTGTTAAATTAAGCTTAAACAAAGAATAGTGAATAAAGTGTTTCCATATCCTAAGTAGGGATATAATATCCCTCCTTCTGTCCTACATTCCCAAGGCTGGCAACGCATCCATAACTTTAATGTTGTGGATGTCTATGGGCGAAGGTAGCCACTTAACATCAGGTGGGCCTTCAGCTCGTTTGCCTCCTTTACTCCATAAAAAAAATATATATATATGATAACGTAGCGGGAGTCGAACCTGCATCTCTTAGAAACGTTCAAGCACTCTAACCGCTAAGCCTATCCAGCTTTGTCAAATATCTTATACCTACGATAGTTACCATTTCTTTTATGCCAAATATTAAAGAAATTACATTAAATATATTTACCTACAGTATATAATATGTATAAAACGAGTATATAATAATTTTGAAAGTGGGGAACGGAGTGTCTTAACACTAGGTTTCCTCTGCCTACCCTGCTGTGTGCGGGATACATCATGAAGCTAAAAAAAACAAAAAAAATTACAGTGCCACGTAGTGACTATTCTCTATTTTTCATGCAAAATAAAAAAAAATAAATAAATATATAATATTATATACGCCTATATAATAGTATAATAATTTTGTAGTATAAAAATATGCGTAGGCGCATCACAGTTAGACCATTATGGAGTTAACCTGCATTTAAAGGGAACAGGTCGTTGACGGTGCAAGTGGTTTACTAGATACGGCCTTGTGATCATATAGAACGAATTTATTGTGGTCGCAGGTTCGAATATTGATGTGGGTAATTTTCAAAAAATATGGAGAATTTTAATGTTTATACATATTATATAATAAATGTACATTTAATATATGTTTTACATATTTGAAAGTTCTTACTTTATTTATTTTTTTAGGAGAATTAAGACTCATGTCAAATTCGGACATAATTGTAATTTTAACACTTTATTTAAATTTTAAAATTTCAAAAAAACTAAACAACTATATACACAGCAATGAAAATCATTCCTAGGACAAAAATTTTAACGCAGCAAAATATGAACCCACGCCTCTTTGAAACGGTCCAAGCGCTTCTTGCCTTTAACCACTAAGCCATGCATACATTGCACATTAAAATTATTAAAAAATATATTACAAAAATGAACTACCGTGGGCCAGTCGTGGCTGGTTGTGGGTTCGATTCCCACTCGAGGAGTAAAAATGATATTTCCATTTTCTTCGCTCTGGTGTCGAGGTAAAGAGCGGCGTTAAGTCCGCCACTTAACACGCAAGCCTCCGAATTCGGCGGAAAGTGGAGAACGGAGTGTCTTAACACTAGGTTCCCTCTGCCTATCCTGCTGTGGGCGGGATACAGCGTGAAGCTAAAAAAAAAAGAAGAACTAGCTTACCTTTTAGTCATAGTATATATATGTACTTACAATATATTTGCTCTGTTAAGAATTCTTAAACCGGGTTAAAAACCGTGTTTTCATTATCTAAAGCGTTAACCAAATAAGCATTACTTTTATCAAAGGAGGACTTCTACCTATTGTGTATGATTTACATATGAATTCTATTCATTTGGTATTTTTTGGGAAGTTAGTGATTTGACATTCCGTGTCACTCCGTTTCTGAATAATCAGAGAGATCTACTACTGTCAAGATACTCCGTTCTCCTACTTTCCGCCCGGACTCGGAACATTGCGTGTTGGGTTGCGGAACTCAACGCCGTGTTTTGTCTTTGGTATTAGGTCGTATAAATAAAAATTGGAATATAATCTTTCCCTCGAGTAAATCGAACCCACGCCTATTGCGTTTACAGTCAGACACACTCCCACTGCTATATACATAATATATAGTTAAGCGCGGCGTTAAGTTCCGCCATTTAACACGCAATGCCTCCAAATTCGGCGGAAAGTGGGGAACGGAGTGTCTTAACACTAGGTTCCCTCTGCTTACCCTGCTGTGTGCGGGATACAGCGTGAAACTAAAAAAAAAAGAAAAAATATAGTTACATAATTAAAATCCGTGATTCTAAAAATACTTGAATAAATTATTAAATGTATTTCTACTGTACTTTTATATAAAACCTTTTTTATTTTAAACTTCCATAATAAAATATCTATATTTAAAATAGAAACAAGTATATATAGAACAAAGTCATTATAAAAAGATTATTCAACGAACTGTATAATTGACCTTTACATTAACTAAGAGGGATATCTATCTATTTTTGTACTCTTTTTTTTTTATTAACTTTTATTAAAATGACGTTTCAAACGTAATTTTACTAAAAGTTAAACCATCTTGACGCAATGGAATATCGTCTGACTAAAAAAGACTGGTTGTAGGTTCGATTCCCACTAAAGGAAACTAAGTAAATATCTATTTCAATTTCATTTTACCGTCTAAAGCCACTAAGATATCATCATCATTCATCAGGTCATTTATTTAGATGTAAAAAAATCGAAAAATCATAGACTAACTAACTTTTACTATTTACTGGAAAGGACTTTCAGGTTTTCTTTCATATATCATTCAGAGAGAATCTAGTGTTCGAACACTCCGATTTCCACTTTCTGCCCAAGTTCGACACAATGCAGTGTTGCGGAACTTAACACCGCGCTTCGTTTTATCAAACCGGAGTAATGGAATAAAAAAAAAAAAAAAATAGCTTCACGCTATATCCCGCACACAGCAGGGTAGGCAGAGGGAACCTAGTGTTAAGACACTCCGATCCCCACTTTCCGCCGAATTTGGAGGCTTGCGTGTTAAGCGGCGGAACTTAACGCCGCGCTTTACCTCGTCACTAGAGCGAAGAAAATGGAAATATAATTTCCACTCCTCGAGTGGAAATCAAACCTACAACCAGTCGTTTACAGTCACACGCTTGTGCCACTGGGCCACGACTGGCCACAACGGAATTAATTTAAATAAAACCATTTCTCAAGTGGAAATCGAACCTTCAACCATTGCGTTGACAGTTAAGACTCTTATATAATTTATTTTTTTGTTATCCAAGTCATGTTACATAGTGTTTATAAGTCATCTAGGTACCTTGAACTTCCCACAAAGGTTATCATATAATGATAATTGTAATATTTTGGCATCATTATGCGTATTATTCACCTATATTTTTAAAAAATTAAATCAATATTTGTAATGCGCCAATCGTGGCCCAGTGGTACAAGCATGTGACTGCAAACGACTGGTTGTGGGTTCGATTCCCACTCGAGGAGTGGAAATATTTAATATTTCCATTTTCTTCGCTCTGGTGTTGAGGTAAAGCGCGGCCTTAAGTGGATAACGGAGTGTCTTAACACTAGGTTCCCTCTGCCTACCCTGCTGTGTGCGAGATACAGCGTGAAAATAAAAAAAATGTACAATCTTGTTTAAAATAATACAAACCACTAAGTTAGTGGTCATAAGCAATATTATTCCCATTACCATTCAACTAATAGTATTTTTTGACATTAACGTCAAACGTTAAACATCTTAATCGACAGATAAACATTTTTATATATATACATATAAATAAATATAATATCTTTTGGACGGAAGTAGTAACATTTTTATGGCGTCAGTATAATACCGGCGATATAGTAAGGAAATGTACTATTACGAAAACCCATTGTGAATTCTACGCGTAGGATTTATTGATTTAAAGTGTGTTTCAAAGTAGTTTTCTTGTTTAAAAACACTTTTTAAGTGACACTTTTCTCTTATATCAGGTACGTAGTGATTTAACACTTCTTTATAAATTAAAAAAAATATGTTATGGCCAGTCGTTGCTCAGTGGTACAAGCGTGTGACTGTAAACGGCTGGTTGTGGGTTCGATTCCCTCTCGAAGAGTGGAAATATGTAATATTTCTATTTTCTTCGCTCTGGTGTCGAGGTAAAGCGCGGCGTTAACTTCCGCCACTTAACACGCAAAGCCTTGGAATTCGGCGGACAGTGGGGAACGGAGTGTCTTAACACTGGGTTCCCTCTGCCTACCCTGCTGTGTGCGGGATACAGCGTGAAGCTAAAAAAAAAAAATTGTTATGCTTTTTTTCTTATTTTATTTAAATTAATTATCTTTTTTCTTATTTTTTTAAGTTAATTAATTTTCATTTGTGTCTTTTTTAAGTTAATTATCTTGTGTTAAAACACTTTGTAAGTGACACTTTTATACTAGTAATTTATCACTTCTTTAAAAATACAAAAAAGTTCTTATGTTTTTTTAAATTCCTATCTATGGTATAGTGTAAAGTGACTCGCACCGTATCTTTATTACTATTATATCTTTAAAAAGATATTGTAAAACTTTCTTCTTAAGGCTATCGTAGCACAATATGACGGCATTCGATTGTAAGCGCGGTTGGTCATGGGTTCAATTCTAATTTGGGGGAACTTGAAATATATATATTTTTTTTCAATTATTTTCATTTCTCCGCTCTGGTGTCAAAGGCAAAGTACACTGTTAAGTTCCGCCACTAAACACGCCAATTTAATTTTGGGTGAAAAATGGAGAACGGAGAAATTTTACACTAACGAAACCCTTTCAGACTATATCACAATAAAACGGATGGGAATAAATGAAAAAAAAAAACATATATCTTGAAACATTGCAGCCACTGTAACAGAAACGCTGAAATGACCTAATTAGCATTAATTAACTACTTTACTGATTAGACTGTGTGACTGTATGAAGTATGCGGGAGACACTAAAAATATAATTAAATGTGTTATTTTTAATTTTGAAAAACTGCAAATATTTACTTTGTTCGGTATTTTACCTATGTTAAGGTACTAAGTATGTACTGAAACGTTTTTCTGAAATATTTAACCTAGTAAAATTAGAACCCACTACCATCGAAAAGTGACTTGGAACATTCAGAACATAAATTATACATTCCAATAGTGTTGTTCCAATTGTGATAAAAATATACCCGTCATATTTTAAATTTTTATTTTATTTAGGAAATATCATTTTAACATTTAGTACATCTTAAAATTTATGATATATTTTCATGCTCTATTCGTATACCAGGATAAGCAGAGATCATCCAGTGTTCTCTGTTTTCCGCCCAGAAAAAAATAAGACCAAAAGTCAAGACACTCCGTTCTCCAACTTTCGCCCGGATCCGAAAATGCGCGTTAAATGACGTAACTCAACGCCGCGCTTTGTGTTTACACATTACCAAAATATTCTTAAAAAAAATTTACAATTGATCTTTAAGATTTTCAAGTTCCTAACACGATGCACCCGCAGCTAGTAATAATTGCTTTACGGGTATTCTTCGACAAGTGTAAATTCGGCTTCCTCAGTAACAAGTTCTTTGGATACAGGGACGTACTTTATATTTGAATTTCATTTTTTTATTTGTTTTGGTTATATTTTTATGTTAAATCCTACTACTTACTACTAACTTACTACTTACTACTAACTTACTACTTACTACTAACTTACTACTTACTACTTAAATAATGTATTTATGAATATGAAAGATGAATGGGATGTCTTGATAATAGGTTATTTCTGACTAACTCAGAAAAAACGTGACGCAGCCAAAAACACAACACAATTTCTTTGTTTGTGTTTCCTATTTTTGGAACTATTAAAACAAAATCTATGTCCTAACTAAGCAGTTGCAACTTTTATTTAAAAAGTTTAAAAAAATTAAAAAAAACTATCATCTTCGTAGTTAGTAAACATAATAGTTGTATGTTGAAATCGCACTAGATTTTTTTTAATATGGCTAATATGGGATAGCATATTATTAACATTATTCTACCCATCCCTTATAAAATATCAGAAGAGACCTACCATCACGACACTCCGTCCTCCACATGCATTGCCTTTAAGCTACTTTCACAATTACAAGAAAAATATGAAATATAATAATAATAATGACAAAAAAAAGGAACTTCGCGATAGAAAGTCGAAATGATTTCTACAATACATCAAATGGCATAGAAACCTGCTTGTTTTTTATTATCCATTGCATTACAACGGTATATTTTCTTACTGGAGTGAATAAAATAAAATGAAATCAGTACGTAGTTTGTACGACATTGGTCAAATTAAAGTCCTCCTACGCTGTCTCCGAACAGTTATCTTTCACCAAACATGATATATTAAGTTGTTATCTTAATGTATGCACTGTATTTTTTTTATTAACAATGAGATTCTAGCGATAAATCACCTACTTTTGCTCTATGTATATAAAATAATGATATAAATATATTTTTTTTGTCTGTCTGTTTAATGTTGTTTAACGGCGAACTTAAGTAATAACATCAAAAACGGTCATAGGTTCTATTCTCTCTCTAGTAAATTGATGATGTTTTTTTTTAAATTTCATCTCAAATTTGATTCTTTTGTCCATTCTAAATTTAATTTATATTAAACTTAACCGGTTAAAATTAATTATACCTGTTATTTTTAATTTTCAATTATTTTAAAACCATTCAAATACCTCCCTGGAGCACTCATCTATATGTAAATGATGTCAGTTTGTGCAGCTGTTTGACATGAGTATTTGAGGTGCATCGGAAATCGAGTTATGTATTAGGTTGCGTAACATGTTAATAGTATACCATCTTGATTAAGATAAAAAATTAGGAGGCATTTATTTTTTTGTTTTATTTTTTGTTTCTTCTCACAAAAGTAAAAGGAATAGAGATCTCTCCGTTTTTTTATCAGACTTGGAGTGTGACCGAATAACGTTCTTTCAGTCAACAATACATATAATATAATAAATAAATATATTAACTAGAAAAATAATACATTTAGTTTTTAATATTCGTAGATTCATTTATTCAATATGTTGTAAAATTGAGTTAACTTATTCAAGGGAATGAGTTTATTTAAATTAAATTAATTATTTTTAATTCCTTACTCAGGCTAGACAAAACGCGGCGTTGTGTTCCGTCAATCAACACGTAATGTCTCGATTTCGTGAAGAAACGGAGAATCTAGTGTCTCGATACCGAGTTTCTAACTTATTCTTTATGTGTCAATAATATTATTTTAAGTTAATAATAATATAGTGGGGAACGGAGTGTCTTAACACTAGGTTCCCTCTGCCTACTGTACTTTGTGCGGGATACAGCGTGAAGCTAAAAAAAATATGTGACAATAAGCATAAAACTTTACTTAATAAAAGTGACTTATTTAAATTGAAAAGCTCATATCTAATTATGTCGTCACACATAATCGATACCACTTGTGTCCGACAGCTGTTTAAAGCATTGATAAAGACGTCTTATAAGACAGTATTGCTATTCTATAATAATATAATTGACTATATAATTTCTGTACTATGCAAAGAGAAACGTATAAGGGAAGTAAAGAGAACTTAGTGTTAAGACACTCTTAAGGATTTTTTTTTTAAGTACATTTAGAGATATTGCGCATTGGAACACTAACTCAATTTAGCTATTATTCTTAATTTCTATATTTTTCGGTTGAAAAAGCAAATAAACGAAATTTTAAGAGCATTGGACACTAAGACGGCGTCTGATTGTAAAACACGAATGGTTGTGGGTTTAATTCCCACTTGTAAAAATTGATGAATTTTTAAAATGTTCTCCATTTCTCCGTTCTCCGTTCTCAGAGCGAAGAAAATATAAATAATAAATATTTTCATTCCTCGAGTGGGAATCGAACCCACAACCAGTCGTTTACAGTCACACGCTTGTGCCACTGCGCCACGACTGGCCCCAAATAAAAAAAAATATGAAAAAAAGTCACACACAACATTATTTGTAAACTAACTAATTTACTAACTAACTCAGGTTATATTTAACAAAATAATCTAAGTTAACAATAACTTTCTTCGAAGTTAACTAAAATAAATGCTTTCAAGAATGCGTTGTATGTAATTTAAAGTAAACATTCAAAGCTGTTTGTTTGTATTACGTTAGTTATAACTAATTGTAGAAGGAAATTGACTTGTAACTTGGAATATTAATTTTAATATCACTTATATGCTCATTGGCTTTTACTTACGTATTATTACTGCTTTCTATATAACGGGTCAGAGTGAACTTAGTGTCATGACTCTCTGTTCGTCACTTTTGGCCTGAAATCGAAACGTTATGGGTTGAATGGCGGAACTTAACACCGCGGATATATGAGATGTTAGAAGATACTTCTTTATTATTTTTTATTATACATGGTTTTACTTTGGGCCAGTCGTGATGCAGTGGCGCAAAGTGTGACTGTGAAACGACAGGTTGTGGGTTCGATTCCCACTCGAGAAGTGGAATTATTTAATATTTCCATTTTCTTCGGTCTGGTGTCTAGGCAAAGCGCGGCGTTAAGTTCCGCCACTTAACACGCAATGCCTCTAGAATTTAGCGGAACGTGGGGATCGAAGTGTCTTAACACTCGGTTCCCTCTGCCTACCCTGCTGTGTGCGGGATACAGCGTGAAGCTATATACAGAAATAATCAAGCATATTTAAATCCGTCTCTGCATAATTTAATAGCTTTAAACATCTCCCGTAAATAATAGGGTAAAAATACTTAGTGTTGAGACACTCCGTTCTTCTCTTTCTGGACATTTTAGACTCATTACACCTGGCGGAACTCAACGCCGCGTTCTATTCTCTTAAATGTGTATGATTTTTAATACCATATACTATATTATTTTTTTTTAGCTTCAAGCTGTAGCACACAGCAGGGTAGGCAGAGGGAACCTAGTGTTAAGACACTCCGTTCCCCACAATCCGCCGAATTCGGAGGCGTTGCGTCTTAAGTGGCGGAACGTAACGCCGCGCTTTACCTCGAAACTACAGCGAAGAAAATGGAAATATTAAATATTTCCACTCCTCGAGTGGGAATCGAACCCATAACCAGTCGTTTACTGTCACACGCTTGTGCCACTGGGCCACGACTGACCACAATAAACACGTTCAATTCCCTACTATATTAATAATTTAAAATAATCATATTTTTCGAAAAAAAATCATAAATTAATAGATCTGTTCACTGTACGTTGTAACTATTGCTTAATGACTCTCTTAACGTGTTATTATGTCGGCAAGTTGCATAGCTTTTTGTTAGTTAAGTTACGCTTCGATAACTCTAGTACTATTAGTTCCCTTACATAATTACTTGAGGTAGAAATGTATGAAATTAGACGCTACTACTATACTTAAAAATATAAGAGTTTTAAGCTTTTTCAATATATAAAGGTAGGCGGAGAGAATTCAGTGTTAAGTCACCACTTAACACTTTCGTACCACTACGTAACGGATAACGGCTCAATAACGGATATTAATATTGTAGATTTCCGTCCAAAGGTCTGTTTGCGGAACTCAACGCCGCCTTTGTTTACCTAGGGGTGTGAATTTTTTACATTTATATTCTACATACAATTATATTATGTTACTAACAAAATGACTTTATAGTATTAAAGAATTAGAACTGATAAATTGTAGTATATTCCATGACTTCCCTTATAGTAAATGTATCTTTAAAAGCTTTAAGTGGAGACGGTCTGACTGTAAATTATGTAGGTTGTGGGTTCGATTCCCACCCGAGGAAATATCTCAAATATATCTGTAACACGATATGGTAAAAAAAATCACGGTGTTTTGATTCGCTTTAAACACGTTACATCTTAAAATCGGTAGCAAAATGGAAGACGGAGTGTCCTGTCACTAAGAGCTCTCTGTCTCTCTCTGTTAAACACAAAAAGCATCTTCTTGATGCTTTAAACATAGAAAAAAACTTGAACCATTTTGAAGAGATCACTTCTACAGATAAATACAGTACAGTAGCCAAGTCCTTTCGTTTTATGCGTTTTTTACGAGTGCAATATAAAGTATATAGGGCTTTAAGACAGTACTTTTGTACTTCAAAGGTAATAAAGCAAGTGCATTATTTGCATACGCGTGTAGTTGTGGGGTAAAACCCTACTTGAATGCTAGTGATGGTAAAATCGATGCTGATTCTGCCTGAGAATCGATTCTTTAGTAAAAATCATTTATTTATACTAGATTGTTAGTTGACAGAATCGATATTTACGATTACGGATCGATTATTCGATTACATTTACAGATAACAACCACACAATCGATATATACAAGACTTAATTTAATATTTTTAAATAAAACTGTTTTTAACATCGTATATATTTTTAGTATCTGAAAATACATTTTTGGAAAACCTGACGTTTTTACCACTTTACAGTAGTCCGTGGTCACAGGTAACCTATATCTGTAATAATCGCAAAAACAAAAGATCTGATTACGATTTTATTTAAATTGATTAATCGATCCCACAAAACGATATTTAGAAAACCAGAAATGGAATCGAAAAGCGATTCTTCATATTACATATATATACATAGGTACATCCCTATTAAATGCACCCTTCAAATTGTGCACTTAACTTAGAAAGTTTCTACCCCACAACGATTAGTCTTTGTACGCAGTCCTTTTGTTATTTCCATGTATTTGGATTATTTGATATAAAGCTTACTTACTTGTATTATGAAAAAATTGATGTTTAATTTGAGTATTATCAAAATCGGTCCATTAGAGTTATTGAAGATTATATGGACTTTAAAATATATACATTTTTGAGGCCAACATTAAGAGAAACCGTCTCACTGCAATCGCAGCGTTGAGTTCCGCCACTTGAAATTAGAAAACGGAATTATTTTATTTGTCATTTTGACATTTGTCAGTCATTTCGACGTATTGTGTGCTAGAAATACTACATAATACATTATATACAATGTGTAATACATAGAGTCCATTATTTTTATAATTTCTCTTTAAAATTCTTATATATGATTGAATCTTAACATAACTTTAATGTTAATTTATTAAAAATTAAAAGTAAAAAAACGTTTATTGTATAACTTTAAATTGCTTAGCATAAACAGTAACGGTAAAAGAGTAAACGTTGCTATGGCAACCAAGTCCACACATACAGCCCAACTATAAATTATTTACCTAATTGTAAATTCATGAAGGACTTTAAAAGGCTATAAAAAGTTAGCTTTTTATTGTAATATATTAACTTACGGTATATTTAAAAATACTTGTGCATAGAAATTGTAGTCTTTAGGATTTTTTATTTAAAGGTTAATCATACACTTAAGAAATAAAAAAAAACATATTCGACTCGATTCGAACCCGCTCTTGAAAATCTTGACTTCCGCTAAACAATAACCATAACTTAGCATAACTAATCATGATAGGCAGAAACCTAATATCAACACACTCCACTTCTCGCCAAATTTCGAGACATTATGTCTTAAATAATATTGGGGCCAGTCGTGGCCCAGTGGGGCAAGCGTGTGACTGTAAACGACTGGTTGTGGGTTCGATTCCCACTCGAGGAGTGGAAATTATATTTCCATTTTCTTCGCTCTGGTGTCGAGGTAAAGCGCGGCGTCGGCGTCGGCGTCGAGATAAAGTGGGGAACGGAGTGTCTTAACTCTAGGTTCCCTCTGCCTACCCTGCTGTATGCGGGATACAAAAATGTCTTAATATAAAGCAATTATCACCACGCTATGTCTAGACTAGACTAGAGCGTAGAAATGAACATCATGTCAATACAAACAATCATTACCCCTCGTGGGAATCGAATCCTCGACCATCACGTACACAGTCAGACACTATCACCAGGCCTGGCCTCAATCATTATATGATATTGTACTCTCCATCCAATTACATCTATAAGATGAATAATCCGAAATACCTTTCATACATAAAGTCATCATTCTTACAATATAATGAAGCCTTGGAATAACGAATAGTAATTTAAGCCTACGCGTAATGAGCTTCGAATGGTACCTGACCTGAGTACGGTTCAAGGCACAAATACTGCTACTGTATTAAGAAGATATTAGAAATTTTGTACTAATTTATTAAGAAAGTATAGATATGGATGATAATCTGTATGTACGTATAATAAAAATGTAACTGGTTGTTAAAGACATTTAAAGAAAACGTATAAAATTTGAACGCAGCGGGATTCGAACCCGCGCCTCCTGAATACCGTTCAGGCGCTCTCACCACTGAGCCATGCGTTCTACTAGCCGCTGCGTCGAAATTCTTATACGCTTTATTACAACTTATTTATGTTGTTAGCATCTCTGTAGAGAGATTTTTACAAATTTCTGCTACCCAAAGATTATTCTACGAACTTTCTACGATTCTTTTTTCCTAAGTGTGGAATAACACTTACTTTAAAAATGTTTAAAAGTAACTGGTTGTTGTCTGCGCATGCAGGATATGTAAGATGTATATTTTTGTGATTGTGATTGATTTGTGTGACTGTGGACGCTAATATCAGAAACGGCTTAATCGATTTAAATGGAGTTTTGATTTGTACTCTGAACTGAACCCGCGCCTCTTGAAAACCGTCCAACCGCTCTAACCACCAGATCATACGTTCTATCCAGGTGTCAAAATGATTATAAGATACTTATATTTTTTATTTGCATCTCCATAGAGGGATTAATAAATTTCTGCCACTCAAATATTATTATTAAGAACAATCAAACACTCTACTCTTACCATGTGAGAATACTATTTATTAAATATTCTTAAATCGCCGCTACTGAACACACAATACCTGTCCAATTTCGAGCAGAAAGTGGAGAACGGAGTGTCTGGACACTAAGTATCTCTGACTATTTATAATTAAATTGACCTACAGAACTAATTATTATATCCAATTGAAAGTAGCTAAGAATAACTATCGCACTATAAGTCATAAACAGGTACAACGGATATGACATCTGCATGGCAGTCGCATTCGTTGCATTCAGGCCGTCTTAATTATCCTAACAGCCACGCCCTCGTTCGCTAATGGGTAATTGGCCGTTGAAATTACTCAGTTTTTAAGCTAAAATTAGTGTTTTTTTATATTTTTTTAACATTTTACAATGTTATTTACACGCTTAGGAAAAAAAATTGAAGATATTTTTTAGAAAACAAATAAAGAATCGAAAGCAGCTGGATTCGAACCCGCGCTTTTTGGAAACCGTCTTTTAGTATTTTATATATTTTTCTCCTGAATATAATAGAATAAATATAAAGAATCTAGTGTTGAGATACTCCTTTCTCCATTTTTGGCCTCATTTTTAAAGTTGCGCCGGATCTTTGCATGTTGCATGGTGGAACTTAACAACGTGGTATGTCTTAGATACCATAGCTTTTACAGCAATATTTAAGCGTTAGGTATTTACACTCTTACTTAGTTACACTTTATCTTATTAATTGTGGTGGATTTTTGAAAAGTAAAGTAGCCTATGTTTAACCTTGGATTATCAACTATATATATATATGTCAAAATTCATTACAATCGGTCAAGCGGTGTAGATTTTTCATATAAACTTTCATCCCCTATTTCAGCCCTTTAGAGGTTGATTTTTGAAAAAGCTTAGTAGCCTATGTTAGACCCAGTCACTTGTACTACTTTCATTCTAAATTTCATCCAATTTGGACCTGTAGATTAGCCGTGAAAGCGTGACAGACAAACACACAGACATTGGCATTTATAATATAAGTATGGATACCTACAAATATTTAAAAATATACGTTTATATGTATGTTTATTTATAACTTGTCAGGTAAACATAAAACTAAATAAGCTTTAAATTAAAATGAATTTACATAAATATAAATAATACGTCAGTTCTGTCAGTACGACAGGCAGCTGTCATATTAACAGAGTGGATATATCCACGTCATGTTGAAAGACGGGTTGAATTGACTAGTTGATTTTGTAGTCAAGTAATAGTTAGGTATTATATCTTGACACTATGTAATTTTCATTATATTTTTCTCTTAGCTAGACTTATTCTTTAAATGGCTGATTTTATTATATATAAAAAAAACGTTGGTATTCACACAAATATGATATGTAAAAATATTTTTAGAGTAAATATAAACATTTGAAAGCGGGATTCGAACCGCTAACAACAAATAATTTGTAATAATTTTAATAGAGTTCTTCGACCACTGACCTTTGCTAACAAACTGAGTAACAATTGTAGTAAAATTGTGCATTTCTTATTAATTTCGAAATACCACATATATAAATGTATGTTACGATCGGCGGAAAGTAGAGAACGGAGTGTTTTGTCACCAGGTTCTCTCTGACTACATTAAAACAATAAAAAAAATCCACCATAAAGGCTAGATAGACCAAAAAGTTATTTACTCGTAATAATATTTAATAAAAAACTTTATAATATAACATACATATGTTGAGTTCGTCGTGGCGCAGCTGGACAGAGTCTGACTGTAAACGATGATTGTGGGTTTGATTTCCAATCGGGGAAATTATTATATTTTATTTTCACATCGTTACTCTAGTAACTAAGACAAGGCACAGCGTTAAGTTCCGCCACTTAATCTTGATTTCTGGCGGAAAGTGGAGAGCGAAGTGTCTTGATACTAGTATATCTCTAACCACGTTCCGCTTAAAGCTACTTAACTGTTTCAATAATTTAACTGCAATTTATCACGAGATCAACTGCACCCTACAATAAATTGACGGCGGACTTAAAGTTAACTGAATGAATAATAATCAATTTATCTGTTAGTTAAATAAGATTCCATTACACTGGGCTTTGCTATCTTAATGATTACTTGAGATTATATGAGTTTCTAGTTTGTATTAACTCGTAACCACTGAGTTTAGTGGAAATGTAGTTCAAATTGTAGTTATATAACGATGTGTAGTATAGTATTGTTTTATTAATGCTTTTTTTAATTAATATTTCTTTGAAAAAGACATTTAGAAAACGTATAAAATTTCGACGCAGCGGATAGTAGAACACATGGCTCGGTGGTGAAAGCGCGTGAACGGTATTCAGGGGGCGCGGGTTCGAATCCCGCTACGTTCAAAATTTTTAATACGTTTTCTTTAAATGTCTTTTTCAATTTTCCTAATTAAAAGTAATATTTCAAACTTGAAGTTTCCAAAACCATCGATTCTTGTTTTATTTCGCATAACAGGGTAATCGGAGACAATCTATTGATAAGACATTCCGTTCTCCGTTTTCCGTTTGAAATAGAGACATAGCGAGTTAACGGAACTTAACACCGCGTTTTGTCTAATTCAGCGAATAAATGGAATTAATTTTATCTAAATATAATAATTCCCTCGAGTGTGGATCCACTGCTAATCATGCTTACAGATAGACACTGCCCAAGTGCTGAACAAATAAAAGCAATAAATGAATAAAGTACAATAATACAACATAAATTAAGGACTGAGTAATTGTTTTCTACTATAAAGTATCTATCGTAAAACGAAATTACTCTTATTTTTTTTTTAAAATAAAAAATATTGCGAAATTTTTAAAAGGGCGAAACAAAATAAACATACAGACTTATATATATGTATTAACATATAGATAGTTCACTATCAGTAAATCGCAATGTATTTGGTACTTACCAAATACAATTCCAAAAGCTTTCTAAGCTCTTATGAACTAAGCTTACTTACTGACTGCTTATATCTCAAGTCTATCACTTTGAAGTAGGTACTTTCTAGTACCTGTACTGATATTTGTCCAAGGATTTGAATTATTTTATATGTATTTTGTCACTATCCGCCCACGCACACCCACTAAAGTGTCAAAATTGTGGGCTTCATTGATTGTAAGATTAGCAGTGCCTTTCGTTTTCATCTGTTGTGTTGTCCAAAATGTCATTTGGTACAAGGTTCTTTAATATTTCTGTTAGATATAAGTTAGTTTGTTATATGTATGTATAAGATGATGCGCGGCGTTAAGTTATGCTACTTAATAAGTAATGTTTCGTTTTGTGGCGGTAAGTGGACAACGGAATATCTTGATATTAGGCTATTTCTGACTATTCTGTTATGCGACAAAAAAGCAGGTGCTAAAATATATAAGTATTTTTTTTTCTTATTTTTATGAATAGAGAAGTCAAAACACGTTATGAAAACTTTGGGATAAAAAAAAATTTGATCCAATTAACTTACATATGGATCAAATATACAAATAGGTGGTACTATACAATATCTTTGACATACACTTTCGTATAAAGTGTACACAGGTTGCTAAGGCAACGCGTATTTTACTCGTCAACGATGCAAGCATTTAATAAATATGTATAGACTTATGTCCGTACCAGGTGTAAATAAGTTGATAAATCGAAAATGAATACTTTTCAACGTAGGCATATTTAAATTTAATTATTGTTCATAAATACTCTTTTACGTAAAATTGATGTTTTTTATTTAATAATATATTCACTTTACAAATAAAACAATTCGTGATACCTATCAAAATTAATCTATTTATATATATAATTCGATTTGTCCATCTGTTCACGCCTGGAATTCCGCGTAAGACTTAAACCTATAATCTAAAGTATTCTTTCAAAGTAAACATATCCTTTACTCGAGTATGCGTTTTTCACGATAAAACAACTTTTAAAAAGAATTTTAAGAATTCAGGGAAACACTATATTATGCTTATCTAAAAACAATATCGGTTCGTTCTACGAAAGCTTGTGATAAATCTATGCAAGCACAAACGTTTCAAGGAAGAGAAGTTTCTATAAAAAGCGTAAACGAGAACCACTTTAAGCGAGATTGGTCGTAGGTGCCATTGTTAATTTGGAGGATGATAATATTATTATGTTAAATTGTTTTATCTCTCTACTTAAGTGATTAGTGACTAGGACTAAATGCGGCGTTTAGTTGCGCTAATTAAGATGCAATGTCTGGATTTCGGACGGAAAATAAAGAACAGAGTGTCTTAACACTAGATTTTTTTTAGCGTCACGCTATATCCCTCATACTGCAGAACAGGTAGAAGGAACCTAGTGTTAAGACACTCCATTCCCCATTTTTCGCTAGTTTTGGAGATATTGTGTGGTAAGAGGCGGAACTCAACGTCACGTTTTGCCTCGACACCAGAGCGAAGGAAATGAAATATCGAGTGGGAATCGAACCAACAACCAGTCGTATTTACCGCCACGCTATGAGCCCACTAGCTACAACGGGCCCCAATGCGGAGAAAAAATTGGAAGCTGTAAACAAAAAACTTTAAGAGTGTATCTATCCCTAACTATAAGATTCTCTTCACGTGCATAATATATTTTGTCGTACCTCATAACTTTTTATGGGTTAAAATGTACCGGAAATAGAATATTTTTCTTTCACCCCTGCTTGTTTGTTTTTGTTACTTCCGCTGATAAAATTTTGTTTGGTTTTTTAAGGATATGGTGCGTATACTAGTGATAGGTTACTGTTTTGACTTGACTTGACTTGATTTGACTTTTACTTATTTAATTATTTACTTGAAAATATTATTATTTGAATAGCCGCAAGTAAATAATGTAAAGAGTGATATGTTATTCTCCCCTATTTCGTTCTATCTAAATTTAACGATTATAACGATTGACTACGGGTTTGATTCCTACTCGAGGACGTGTATATTTAAATTATTTACACTCTCTAATGAATGTAAGTGAGGCGTTTAGTTTTAAAGAGCCATTTAATACGCAATATCACTAATTCGTGTAGAAAGTGGAGAACGGAGTGTATTAACACTAAGTTCATTCTGATTATTGTGCAGAATAAAGCTATAAAATGGGAAATAATAAACATTCGAATTACTGCTTCAAAATGGTTCAGTTCACATTTTCTAAGCTACTACATCGACAATCGACATCTAGTTAACATAATAAATTTTATTATCTTCATGTTATTTGGTAGCAATAAACCAGTTATTAGTGAATGGACTTTTGAAATAACTTGTCCAAGTTTGTATTTCCTATATACATTTGCTGCCTACAACTTTATTTCAACTTAGACTAGTAAATCACGCGACTTTGTATATTTTTATATATTTTGAGAGAGATAGAGGCCAATCTTGGCTTGTGGGCACAAAGTGTGATTGTAAAATTGTATGTAATGTATTGTGGGTTCGATTCCCACTCCAACAGTGGAAATATTAAATATTTCCTTTTTTTTCATTATAGTATCGGGGCCAAGCAAAGTTAAGGTCCTTCACTTAAGACGTAATGGTCTCAGAATTCGGCAAAAAGAGGAAAGCGGTGTGTTGAATTAAATTGAACACTAGGTTCCCTCTGCCGTGTGCGGGATACAGCGTGAAGCTAAAGATTTTAATTATTTTAAAGAGAGCGCCATGTTTTGATAATATATTCTCTCAGTCTATCGTTCTGCATAGTATGAAGCGTAAAAATAATAGTTTCAGGGTCTCCCGCATAGTAGAGTAGTCAGAGACAATAATGCTATGAACACTCCATTCTGTGCCTGACATCAAGATATTCTTCTTTAAAGGGCGGATCTCAACGCCGCGTTTTATCTAGCCCTTGAAGTGTGGAACTTAAAATAAAATTTAAATATTATCGTCCCCACAATAGGAGTCGACTCCACAACCATAGCGTATACAGTTAGATTAGGCACACTGCGTCATGCTCCCCGAAAAACATTTCTTGCGTGGTATACAAGAATGATGTGAGATTTATTCCTAATGCTATAATTTTTTTATTATTTACATGCGTATTCCATTGGTAAGGTGAAATGTTATAAATCGGGAGCAAGTGGCAAGAAAAAGTGCCATTTTCAAAAATATTTTATATATCATATCTATTAATAAATAAAAGTTTTTCTTTGGTAATTGTAAAGAAAATATAAATATTGAGTGCAGTTATAAATATTATAAAATACTACTAAATTAAGACGACATAGAGCTGTGTATGTTTTAAACCACTTAGCGTTGTTTCTTAAGTTGTCACCATGTTTTGTAAACAAAATCTAAAGTAGATGATGGCAGTAGGCCTTTTTTTAGTCTTACGATTTTTTCCGTATATAAAAGAGAATCAGAAAATAAAGAAAGGAGTATTTTGACAGTAAGCAAGTTTCTCCTTTCTCTGTTTTCCGCCCGAATCTAAGATATTGCATGTTGAGTAGCAGAGCCTGTCGTGGCGCAGTGGCACAGGCGTGTGACTTCAAACGACTGGTTGTGGGTTCGATTCCCATTCGATGAGTGGTATTATTTAAATTTTTCGCTGCATTTTTCGGTACCAGAGTGAAGAAAATGGAAATAATAAATATTTCTACTCCTCAAGTTGGATTCGAACCCACAACCACTCATTTTCAGTCACACCTTTGTGCCACTGCGCCACAACTGACTATCTTGCTATGCGTTACAAAACATGAAACTATTAATAAAATACCATTTAACCTATGCTTATATAAATAAAAATATTTATATTCTAGCCCATTAAAGAATTTGACCCTTTACGACATATTGAAAGACAAGAACACATGTATGTAACACATGTATGTATTTACAATATCATAACAAATTTTACAGTTTTGGGTTCAAAATATTTGTTTTTTATACATTTTTTTTAATATAAATTTTGTATTTTTCTCACGAGAATAGACACATGTGTTGTTTATAATTTTTTTTTATGAAAAGGGTTATTTGGGTCATCTTCAAATGTTTTAACATATAAAGTATTCCTTTACCTTACATATGAGCTTCCATTTTATTATTGTGACAATAACAAGCTTTTTGTGAAAAAAATAATAAATGAAGATCGGAGAAAGGAGTGTTTTGATATTAGATTCTCTCTGACTTAGTAGTGAACCTATTATGGGACCTACTATAGAATTAAATAGATAGCAATTATATTAAAAAGTATTATATACTACTAAGTCTATCAAATTACTTAAAATTCTGAAGCAGTATTGTTTGTACTAAGTCGTATACTTTCTGTTTTTTTTTAGTTTCACGTTGTATCCCGCATATAGCAGGGCAGGTATAGGGAACCTAGTGTTAAGACGCTCTGTTCCCTACTTTCCGCCGATTTTGGAGGCATTGCGTGATAAGTGGCGGAACTTAACGCCGGACTTACTTTTAAGACGTTATTTGGGCCATTCCATATATCGGGTTCACAAACCTATTTTAAAGCTATATTACTTAGTGGTTAAGTGACCGGCTTACCTTTTGTATATAATGATACGTCCAGGAATCCTAGATTTTTTATATTTTTATAACGCCGGCTTATCAAAACATTTACAAAAAATTCACACTTCACCATTGCCATAAATATTGTGTACTTTTAATTTAAAAATTCTTAACTATACCAAAATGGCTTGTAATATAATCTGTTAATTACGTTAATTAACGCTTAGGCTACTGTCCTCTCCGTCACGCGTTAGACGATTGTAAGCTGTCTAATAGTCCACGAAAATTGCAGGTTTAAAAACTAAAAGCCAAAAATATTAATATATAAATTATTAATTTATTATATTTTTTTTTTAGCTTCACCCAGAATCCCGCTTACAGCAGGGTAGGCAGAGGGAACCTAGTGTTAAGACACTCCGTTCCCCACTTTCCGCCGAATTCGGAGGTTTGCGTGTTAAGTGGCAGAACTTAACGCCGCGCTTTATCTCGACACCAGAGCGAAGAAAATGGAAATATAATTTCCACTCCTCGAGTGGGAATCGAACCCACAACCAGTCGTTTACAGTCACAGGCTTGTGCCACAGGGCCACGACTGGCCACATTATAATATCGCATCAAAAAAGGAAAAAAATGTCAATAAATAACGAATTATAACATTTTAATATACATATTTTATGTGACACCATCATGGCGTAGTGGGACAGCATCTTATTTTAAGCATGGTGGTTGTGAATTTGATTTCTACTCCTAGAAAATATTATATTTAATTTTATTTTCTTTCTCCACACTAGTAAGATCAATCGCGGCATTGAGTTCTACCAGCCAAAACATATCATAAAGTAGAACGGAATGTCTTTACAAATAGATTTTTTATAGATTTATTGGTCCTGTTATGCGTGACGCTGTAAATCTTAAATGTCAAAAAAATAAATAAATCCTAAAAAAGACATTTAAAGAAAACGTATAAAGATTTGAACGCAGCGGGATTCGAACCCGCGCCTCCTGAATACCGTCCAGGCGCTCTCACCACTGAGCCATTCGTTCTACTACACGCTGCGTCGAAATTCTTATATGCTTTGTTACGACTTATTTAAAAGTAAATAATCCTGTAGTAGTGGAAAACAGAGTGTCTTGACACTAAGTTCTCTTTGCCTACAAAACTATGCGTGAAAAAGCGTGAAGATGCCAAAGCGTGAAGTAAACACTTCGAAGACGTACACACAGTAATAATATTATAAAATCAATTTTCGTAATAATGATGGATTACACATACAATTTAAATACAAAGTAGGCCAGAAAATGTGTAGTGAACTTTAATTTAGATAATTTTATTATTAGTTACGGTCTTATGGTCATTATACTAAATTACATATAGTTTTTACATTACAATTTGAAGTTGCTATGGCGCAATGAGATAGTGTGTGGCTGTAAGCTCGTTGGTTATGGGTTCGATTCCCGCTAGTGGGAATCATTTTATATTATTTTTATTTCTCCGCTCTGGTATCTATGGCAAAGCGAGGCGTTGAGTTACGGCACTTAACACGTTATGTCTTGATTTCAAATGTTATAATGTATGTAAAGCCAAAAAAATAAGAATAATAAACAAATGGGAAACACTCTGTTCTCCATTTTCCGCCCATATCTAAGACATTAGCTGTTGGAAGGTGGAACTTAACTTCGCCGTTTGTCAGCGACTAAAGCTGTATAATGAATAATTTAACTATAATCCTTGCCTCGCGCATACAGTCAGACGATATAAAACTTCGCCACGATATCCTCAATAATAATCAACTATAATCAAAAATTGTGGCCAGTCGTGGCCCAGTGGCACAAGCATGTGACTGTAAACGACTGGTTGTGGGTTCGATTCCCACTCGAGGAGTGGAAATATTTAATATTTCCATTTTCTTCGCTCTGGTGTCGAGGTAAAGCGCGGCGTTAAGTTCCGCCACTTAACACGCAATGCCTCCGAATTCGGCGGAAAGTGGGGAACGGAGTATCTTAATACTAGGTTCTCTCTGTCTACCCTGCTGTGTGCGGGATACCGCGTGATGCTAAAAAAAAAAAATCAAAAACAACCAAGAAAAATCAAAAATAATCAATATTTTAATAATAACTTATAACCCATAAATAAAGCTTGAAACCACAAGCTTGTCCATTCACACAACGTCACCCGTAAGTAAATCAGAAAACACACAACAGTTAATTTATATGAGCTTTGTACTGTAATAGCCGGCGTGAGCCAGGAAATGCCATATTAGACATACAATCGTATTTTATAGACTGCAGGCGCCGCTTGTGACTGATTTCTTATAGGGTTCACGATCATAAGTGTTTTTTTTTTATTAAAAATAGCAAAAAGAACAGCTATATACTTGTTAAATAGTAAAGCAGTTAAGAAGATAGTAGTGCTGAGACACTTTGCTATTTACTTAAAATTAAATTGTGGACAGTCGTGGCCTAGTGGCACAAGCGTGTGACTGTAAACGACTGGTTGTGGGTTCGATTCCCACTCGAGGAGTGGAAATTATATTTTCATTTTCTTCGCTCTGGTGTCGAGGTAAAGCGCGGCGTTAAATTCCGCCACTTAACAGGCAAGCCTCCGAATTAGGCGGAAAGTGAGGAACGGAGTGTCTTAACACTAGGTTCCCTCTGCCTACCCTGCTGTGTGCGGGATAAAGTGTGAAGCTAAAAAAAATAATATTATTATTATTTGCAATAATAATTATTAGCGGCGTTAAGTTCCGCCACTTAACACGCAAGCCTCCGAATTCGGCGGAAAGTGGGGAACGGAGTGTCTTAACACTAGGTTCCCTCTGCCTACCCTGCTGTGTGCGGGATATAGCGTGAAGCTATAAAAAAAAAAAAAATAAATAATTATTAACTAAAGTGGAAATCGAACCCACAAGCCTCATTATCTCTGAAAACTAGACTTTTTCTATTTTTTAATTGATTTGTACCAAGACACGGAAATATTTCTTCCTTCCTTTTTTTATTTAACCATATTATAAACAAACATATACAGTATTATAAATATAACTAGATCTCAAACCGCATCTACCGCATTTATTTATGTAAGTACCTCTAAGCATATAATATTGATTTCAAAACACCTGGCATATAACATATTGATTATTTTATATTTTTTTACATAAGACTATCTACTGACGACTACTAGTGGTCAGTCGTGGCCCAGTGGCACAAGCGTGTGACTGTAAACGACTGGTTGTGGGTTCGATTCCCACTCGAGGAGTGGAAATTATATTTCCATTTTCTTCGCTCTGGTGTCGAGGTAAAGCGCGGCGTTAAGTCCCACCACTTAACACGCAAGCCTCCGTATTCGGTGGAAAATGAGGAACGGAGTGTTTTAACACTAAGTTGCCTCTGCCTACCCTGTGTGCGGGATACAGCGTGAAGCTATAAAAAAATAAAACAAAAACTAGCTACTTGTCCTTATTTTGTCTGAGAAAATGTTAAAGTCAAAGTTATATATATAAAAACTTCTTCGCCACGTGAACTACATAGCTGGTTCGGGGGTGGATTTTTTAAAAATATAGTAGCCTATGTTTAACCTTGGATTGTCAACTATATTTATGCAAAAGGTCATTACAATTTGTTTCATCCTCTATTTCAACCCCTTAAAGGTTGATTTTTGAAAAAATAAGTAGCCCATATTTGACCCAGTAATTTTTACTACTGCCATTCTAAATTTTATTCAAATCGGACCTGTAAATTAGCTGCGAAAGCGCGACAGACAAACAGACAGACATTCGCATTTATAATATAAGTATGGATTGTGAAAATTTTAGACAACTTAATTATTTGAGTATGCGATGAAAAATATTATTTTGATTGCAAGTTTGTAACGATTTCGTTGATATTGTTTAAACTGCTTCAAAATTTATGTTACATATCTATGTAATGTCTAATGTTTCTAACCGTATTAGGTTTAATTTTTTCTAAAAGCATTTTTAAGGCTTACTTTTTAAGTCTCTGGTTTTATTCCTGCTTGGTTATCTAACGCAGCGTGGGGTTCCGTTTTCCGACACGTGATATCTAGAAAAAAATATTTTATACCAAATTCGTTTTTATTACAGTATTTCTTACAACTTGCGCACTCAGAGACGATATTTAACATTTCACTGGCATCACATAAATGCTAATTTCATTTTGAAATAAAACATTAATATATAACTCTTAATAACAATAATAATTTAACTCTAAAGTATTAAAAAACAACACAAATTTTAACAAAAACTTTTATACAGCAGCATTCTTATATAATTTCATATTAATTTCTACCTAGTTAACGAAGGACAGCCCTAGCGTAGGGTCACGACCCTGTTAGTGCAAGGTCAATTTCTTTCTTTATTTGTATAAGGGCGGTCTAAAAATAGTTGCAATGTATCAAAGACTGTTTTAAATGCTTATTTAAATGCTTTCTTAATGCATCTTCCGTATAGTGAAAAAGGGAATAAGTAAAAAATAACTCATTTTCGCTTTCCATTAAAATCATTTCATGTTAAATGAAGGATGTATGGCATCGTATTCGCTATTAGTTGTGGGTTCAATTCCCACTTAATAAAATTATCACAATTTAATTATTTTTATATATCAACTCTGGGGAATATGACAAAGCGCGGCGTTAAGCTTCGCCACACAACAAGTGACAAACGAAGTAATAAAGAAGTGTCAACATTGGATGAAAAACGGAGCAAATATTGTCTCGACACTCGACTCCCTTACTATCCTGCATTACGGGAGCAGTTGTTATGATACTTGTATGTATCGATAAATGAAATATAGGGAACGGAGTGTCCTAACATTATTTTCTCTCTGCCTATCCTCCTATTTTGGAAGACGCTAAAAGAAAATTCAAGTTATTTAGTCAAATAGGTGTAAATTATTCACTGGCGCAGTAGCGACATATTCAGTGGCGGAACATAACTCCGCGCTTTATCTTAGGTATCAGAGCGGATAAATCAGCATAACATATAACTATTCCTCCGAGAGGGATTCGAACACATAACCATCGCGTTTCCATGTCAGACTCTGTCACATAGTTATATGTGAGACGTCCGTTGAAAGAAAATTCTATTTATGGAGCCAGTCGAGGCGTAGATGCACAAAGTGTGACTGTAAAGCGACTAATTGTGGGTTCGATTCCCACTCGAGGGGTGGAAATATTGAAAATTTCCATTTTCTTCGCTCTGGTGTCGAGGTAAAGCGCGGCGTTAAGCTCCACCACTTAAAACGCAATGTCTCCAAATTCGGCGGAAAGTGGGTGTGTCTTAAAACTAGGCTCCCTCTGCCTACCCTGCTGTGTGAGGGATATAGCGTGAAGCTTAAAAAAATAATTAAATAGGTGATAATTATTCACGAAATGACATCTACCAAAAGATTTTGTTTTTCATTTGACGCAATGTTACGCGAAGTTACCTCCGACTGGAACCTGGTACCTATTTGAAGGGCGTTATTACTTAACCGCGCGTGCTGTATGCAAATTGTAATATTTGACTTGACCTATGGGATGTTACTTATAGACTTAGTAAGTTATACGTTGGTTATGGGTTCATATTCTGATTGGGGTAAATTTATACTTATTGTAAGTGACTGTACCACTAGTAAGACAGTATCAATCTGTTAATACGATGCTCATGGTTCCGACATCAACTAGGGAAAATTGTTACTTAAAAAATAGTAAAAAAGTGATTAAATGAAATTAAAGTATTTTCAATGAGTTACTTTGGTTATATAAACATTAGTAGTTATATAAACCTTTTTTGCAAGTAAGAATCGAACCTGCATAATCGCGCTTACGGTTAGACGTTGAGCCACTGTGCCACGATGGTCTCAACTAATGATGACTTCATTCTACTTCATTTATTTTATCATCTGCGGCAATATCTTGAAACCGGACAAATTGTAGAGAGCGAAGTGTCTTCTTGTCGTAACAATCAGACAAAATAAAGACATATTTTTTTTTAGCTTCACGCTGTATCCCGCACACAGGGTATGCAGAGGGAACCTAGTGTTAAGACACTCCGTTCCCTATTATCCGCCGAATTTTAGAGGCATTAATTAACTTGGTGGCGGAACTTAACACCGCGCTTTGTCCGGTACCAGAGCGAAGAAAATGGAAATATTGAATATTTCCATTCCTCGAGTTGGAATCGAATCCACAACCAGTCGTTTGAAGTCACAAAAAAGATAGAATATAGCAAATCTTTGCTTTTATAACGCGAAATGGAAAATTTCAGTAATTTCAGAATACATAACTGAATTAGTAGAAATCCCACAATAACGACTTTTACGAGGTCCGCACTTAAAACCCAAGTAACATTGACACTGTATAAGTTTATATTCAGGGTCAAAGACAACATGAAACACAATAGGCCTTCAATTGTTCTAAGAAAGTGGAAATCTAGAGTTATTGTCGACATGTACGAATAACTGTGTATATAAATTTATTATTGGGACATTCTTCTCGCTATGGTCACCGGGTCAAATCCCACTTTGGATCTGTTTAAGGGGTAAAATACGCGTTGTTTTAGCTATATGTGTGTAATATTTATTTTATTAACTTAATGTATTTCTAATACTGTTATTTTATTACTGATTCGTCTGTTCTTATATTTTACGTTAAATAATTATACAAAGATTTACCTTCACGTAGTAACATATAAATATTGGACACGTAAATACATAAATATGAAGCCAATGGTAATCGGAGTGTCTTAACATTACATTTCCTTGACTATACCCTGCTATGCAGAAAAAATCGTGAAGCTATAAAAAAGAAGATAAATAATTATTAACACTATCTTAGTCTCAAACTAAACGCCTAACTATACTTTTAACATTTTAAAGTGTTATTCGTAAATTTAAATTACCTGCTTAGAGAACATATAAAAATTTAAAGTCAGCGGAATTCGAACTCGCGCCTCTTCGAAATCGTCCAAGCGGTCTAACCGCTAAGCCATGCGTACATGGCATGCATGCATGGAAATACCGCTACATTCGAATTTTTATACAGTTTCAAAAAATGCCTTTTACTTCCAAACATTTTCTACATAATTTTTGTTGTACGAGTAAATTGCAAGCAATCATCTATGGCGTATATCAAACGTTTATAAAGTGAGGATTTCTAAGCTGTTATAAACGTCTTTCCTTCACCTAACGAGTATTTGATGGGTTTTAAAACTTTCTAAATTATTATCTTCACGCTATAGCTTCACGCTATATCCCGCACACAGCAGGGTAGGCAGAGGGAACCTAGTGTTAACTCACTCCGTTCCCCACTTTCCGCCGATTTCGGAGGCTTGCGTGTTAAGAGGCGGAACTTAACGCCGCGCTTTACCTCGACACCAGAGCGAAGAAAATGGAAATATAATTTCCACTCCTCGAGTGGGAATCGAACCCACAACCAGTCGTTTACAGTCACACTCTTGTGCCACTGGGCCACGACTGGCCACGATTTTTAAAACTTTCTAAATTATTATCTTCAGATAGTCATTTTTGATAAGAATGAGGAAAATACATGTAAAGCCCTTATTTAGCATTTACTTTGACTCGTATCTCATTATTGTGTAAAATACATAGAGAAGTATAGTGTTAGAACACTCTGTTTTCTGTCTTTTACTTAGTTTAGAAATATGTCGTGTTAGGTGGCCTTCAATGCCGTAGCTCATTTTGCTACCCAGGAAAATAAATAAAAAATAAACATTCTTCTAAATAGAATTAAAAGGATAAAGAAAATGTATAAGGTATTTGTTATAATTTTTCATCTTTTATCACATAGTAGTATCGATATTTGCATTTTTAAATTTTTAAGTTATGTTGAGTTATTATAAATACACCTTTCATTTGGAGCTAACGAAGATTAAAAAAAATATTCTTGAAAGAAATTGATATTAGATTCCGCAATTAACAAAAAGACATTGCTTATGCCAATCTCTATATGTAATATAGAAAACATAATGTTTTCATTGACAACTACTTTAAAGAAGACAGTTTCATGTCTACTTTGAAAAACAAGCAACTGCACATATGCGTATGCCGCATGTTAATTGCGCATGCGCCTATTTAAAAGATATTTAAATATATATATTTTTTTTGCTTTATACTGCGTAGCCACCTACTTTAGTCAGAGAAAACTTAGTGTCATGACACTCCGCTCACCACTTTTCTCCTAAATTCAAAAGGATCAGTGTTAAATTCGTTTTACCATAGCAGGGAAATCATAATAATTGAAATATAATAAATTTAAATTTATTTAATTTTTCCGGGAGAGAATCGAACCCACAATCATCTCTTTTACCGTAAGACGTCTGACGGCGCTACGATAAATACTTTGTCTCGTTAACCAAAGTGGTAACTAATTAAACTTGACCAAGGGCCAAAGTATGAACACACATACTTAAAGAAAGTTAAGTCACGTGACAGATTAATATTCATGAACGTGCTGTGACTACTAATTATTTGTACTAAGATATATTATATGTGTGTTTTGTATAGATTTTACTAAGTAATTTAGTAAGAAAAAAAAGTTAACTTTCGATATATATATATTTTTTAATAACAAAAATGTAAATAAAAATAAGATTATAAGGTTTTCTTAAAATGTAACTATTTTTTATGTGTAGGTATTCTAACTGCCTTATAGTCAGAGAGAATCTAGTGTTGGAATTATTTTGTTCTTTGGTCCACTTTCAGCACAAAATCATTATGAATCATGTTGAGTGGTGGAACTGAACGCTACGCTTAGTCTTATCAAAGCAGATACATAAAATGTTTGTAGTAATTCATATTCGGGAAATCGATTTCACAACCACCCACGTTTATAGTTACCCACGATTATACAATTGTTCCTTCCAGTGGAAAACGAGCCCACAAGCAATCGTTTTGACTGTCATACATGCCACTGCGCTACGAAGGTATCTCTCTATATACGTTTTTAAAATCAATTTACTACGTCTTATACGGCGCAACTAAACGCCAAAGAACACGTTCTATCTTACCATATCGGAGGAAAGAAAATAAATTGAACATCCCTCGAGTGGGAATTGAACCGACAACCAATTCCATTTACGGTTAGACGCTTTCCCACTGCACCATTATAGTCTGACACTACATACATTCATGTTTATAGAGATTCTCTAAAGCCGATTTATCTACAACAGTGTCCTATTCCTTGGACATGTAGAGCTTCGTGTAATAAGCTTATAACCAATTTCGCCTTCGACTTACTTGTTAGTTACTGACTTACTTTTTTGTTAGGGATAATGTAAGTTTAAGGTACTCAGTTCTACGCTTTCGAGTAGAAAAAGTTAACGCTTAGTTTGTCTTGATGTATTTGTGATTAAAAAATAATAAATAGTGGAGTATACGATAAAATAGATAAACCGAGACGTTCTTAGTAGATTGTTAAAATTAAAGATGTTATTAAATTTATTTGAATTATATTTAATAGACCCTCAGGTCCATTTTTTCTCGTATAGCAGGCTAATTAGTGAAAATCTTGTATCACGACAATTCTTTCTCGAGTTTTCTGTTTATCATCCAAATTTGTGACATTGCGTGTTAAGGGGCGGAGCTCAACGCCGCACTTTATCTTGTTCACAAGAACGGAGAAAATAATTAATTGGTAACAATTAATTATTTTCTCCGTTCTTGTGAATTCAATAGTGTTATTATAAAGTCCTTACAACTTTTATTATAATTTGAATACTTGGATTTTAAGTCAAAAACAAAAACTAGCTTAACTTTGTATGTCAGTGTGTGACCTATATATTATATTTTTGTCCCCGAAACCTAGATGAGAAAGCATTCAAAAAATATTAGTTTTGGGTAAAATATTCAAAATTTGCTTATTATGATTAAAATAATATTACTTGCTACTAATATTACTATAAACATTTACTTTTACCCCTTTATACTAATGAAAGGCAAAATAATGGTGTATCACTACAGGTACACTAGAGTCTCTGTTCATTTTTAGTAATAATTCGTAATATTTCTAAAAATCTGATATCCACTCGTGGAGTGGAAGTATTAATACTTTCCGTTTTCTCGCTCTGGTATCAGAGGTAAAGCGCGGCGTTAAGTTACGCCACTTAACACGCAATGCCTCCGAATTCGGCGGAGAGTGGAGAACGGAGTGTTTTATCCCTAGGTTCCCTCTGCCTACCCTGATGTGTGCGGGATACAACGTAAAGCTAAAAAAAAATAGTTAGTAGTATTGTGTTTATGATTTTCTTTATTGAAGTTGGCAGAAATAGATTCGATTAACTAACTGAATCAATGCAATACAAACGTAATGAAACTATTAAAATTTCTATTAATATCGTATAAGGAACAAAAGATTACGATTTTTTTGCTTAGGTGCGTAGTCAAGGAGGGTTTGTGAGGTCTCAAAGAGAAAAAAGGAAAAAAGATCCTCTAGCGTAGTGTCTTAAAACTACATTTTTTTAACTATTTTTTATTTAGATATAGTCATCATCAGCAACAATTTAAATTTTGAGACCTGATGAATTAAATTTTGAGTGCCTTATGGACACCAAGTGTAACTGTAAAAACGACAGATTATGGATTCGATTCTCATTTGAACAATCGAAACATTTAATATTTTATTTTCTTCGCTCTGGTGTCGAAGCAAAGCGCGGCGATAAGTTCCGCCACGTAACACGCAATGCTTCTAGAAAAGGGGAAACAGAGTGTCTTTACATTAGGTTCCCTCTGCCTCTGATTTAAAAAAAAAAACAATTTAAATAAAATCATTCACTTTCACGGAGTCAAACCGACAACCCACCCATTTACCGTCAACTATTGTACCACTGTGCCAAGATAGCTTTAATTATTAAAATCTTTACATAATATTAAGTTAGAATAATAAATAATCGATTACAATATATAAACATCAATTGACGTTAATGAATAACGGTTCGTCAACATATTCGTCATTACTATGTTGACAGACGTGGACATGACTCAAGTAGCATTGTTTATATTGTTTTATATTATCTAAATAATATTAATCTAGTGGCTTATAGTCTAATAAATTTAATTGTTCTATAATCAAATTATAAGATATGGATATGTGAATGTGACGGGCTTAATAATGAATAGAAAATATGGGTTCGAATCCCTTATGGGTAAATATTTTGGGATTTTCATTAGGGGGAATGATTCTTGTTTTTTTTTTAGCTTCACGTTGCATCCCACACAGCAGGGTAAGCAGAGGGAACCTAGTGTTAAGACACTCCGTTCCCCACTTTCCGCTGAATTCGGAGGCATTGCGTGTTAAGTGGCCAAACTTAACGCCGCGCTTTGCCTTGACACCAAAGCGAAGGAACTGGAATTATTAAATATTTCCACTCCTCGAGTGGGAATCGAACCCACAACCGGTCGTTTACAGTCACACCTTGAGACCTGATTGTAAATAAACATATACATGTAATAATATATGAAAGGCAAGTGGAAAGCAGTTTTAATTGTAGTAACTACTTATTTTAAAAATAATACTAAAAAGCATCTTCACGCTTTTACGCACAGTAGTCATGCTGAAATTAAAATTATTTTATAAATGCAAATATTTTTAGAAAACGTATATTAATTATGATTCATTCCACTGAGTGGGAATCGAACCTACGACCAATCATGACTCAATTCATGATTGTTTGTAGGTTCGTCATTTTTATTGTAAACGAGACCGATTGTGGGTTCGATTCCCACTCGAGGAGTGGAAATATTGAATATTTCCATTTTCTTTGATCTCTTGCCGAGGCAAAGCACGGCGCTAGTGACTAGTGACGCGGCACTTGACATGCAATGCCTCCGAAATCGGAAGAAAGTGAGAAACGGAGTGTCTTAACACTATGTTCCCTCTGCTGTATGCGGTATACAGCGTGACGCTAAGAAACCTAATCTTTCACGTTAATATGACTTTTTTGTTTGACTCGTCTATTTTATTAAGAAAATATTTGATTATTTTGAAAATTTCTAAACACATTGTTGTTTAATATAACATAATAGATCATTATACGCAATTACAATAACATTGATTACATGGAGATGGACTTCAAAGGGCTATCGTACATAAATAACATTAGGGTCGCGAGGTGAACGATTCATATAAGGGCTGGTTTAAAATATAAGCTTTTTACTCTTAACATTTTAAAATGTTACTCAATAAATTACAAAATTGAGAAAACGTATAAAAATTTGACGCAGGATTCGAACTCGCACCTCTTTTAAACCGTTCAAGCGCTCTGTTAACTAAGCTATGCGTTCTATTACCAGCTGTATCGGAATTCATATACTTTTATATACTATATACTTTTATATTTCCAAAATGGGCTCTCTTTACAATCTTTACAAGCTGTAAAAATGGTCTTCTTTTTACCATTTAAAAATCTTTCTTTGTTATGTAAATAACCTATTATTAATGCAGTTTAGTTTAGGGTTAGGGATTTCAATCTTTTTTATGAGGAAACTTAATGCCGCTTTGTCTTGAATAAAAGACAAACAGACGGACAAGTAAAATTAATTCAAGTAATATATAATTATTTCCCTGAATGGGAATCAAACCCACAATTATCGCTTAAGAGTATATAGTCAAATGTTGTCACATCTCCCATATGTATATATGTATATTACAATATTCCTAATTACTAGGTATATTTTTATATTGGGGGCAGTCGTGGCGCAGTGGCACGAACGTGTGACTGTAAACGACTGGTTGTGGGTTCAATTCTCACTCGAAGAGTGGAAATATTTAATATTTTTATTTCCTTCGCTCTGGTATCAAAGGCAAAGCGCGGCTTTAAGTTCCATGACTTAACACGCAATACCTCCGAATTCGGCGGAAAGTGGGGAACAGAGTGTCTTAACACTAGGTTCCCTCTGCTTACTCTGCTGTGTGCGGGATATATCGTGAAGGTAAAATAAAAAAAAACTATTATATTTTAGGTTCTACCTAATTTGATTTCACATGAGTGCGTGAATTTTCTAAATATCATATATGAGTGTTGAATATTTTCTTATTAATGTTATAATATCCATATACATATAATAAACTAGCGGCCCACTTGCAGCTTCACCGCGTCAACTACATAATTATAGATGTTTTATTATATTGCAACCGTTTTAAAGTGGATTTTTAAAATATAAAGTAGCCAGCCAGCCTAGATTTTCAACTATATTTATGCCAAAATTTATTACAATCGGTCAAGTGGTTTAGATATTTCATACAAACTTTCCATCCCTATTTTTTTTCTCTTTATTTTTAAACGCCACTGACAGGAGTGCCGTGTTCTTTCAACATTTTTTCTTTTCGTGATTTTTTTTTAATTTATTTTAGCGAGTAAGAACACTCGGGCACACGTTTAATTCCATCCATTTTTAAACCCTTCAGGGGTTGATTTTTAAGAAAAAAAAAGTAGCTTAAGTTTGACCCTGGATGTTCAGCTATTTTCATTACGAATTTCATCCAAATCGGAATAGTAAATTAGCCGTGAAAGCGTAACAGACAGACTTTCGCATTTATAATATTAGTAAAGATTCAAAGATAAACCTAGCTATGTTTTGCAAGTAAGAAACGTCCTTGTATATATTTGCCCTTTTTAGAATTCAGTCGTTTTAATGAAAGTTACTTTAGCGTGTAGTAGCGAGCGACCTTTGCTTAATGTATTCTATAATTTACTAAAATTGTTTAATTACAGTTAAATTTAACATATTTTTTGACATATCTTAAGGACAAATACGTAGTGACATTGCTCTCTGTCCTTCACTTTACTTAGATTTTTAATTTGATATAAGTATCCTTGTGCATTGTTTTACATATACTAAAGCGTCACACTTTCTCCCATATATCACGGCAGTCTGCGCCTAAGTGTGTTAAGACACTCCGTTCTCCACTTTTCATCTGAGATGACATTTTTTTTAATCATGACCCTCTGACGTAATCAGAAATCTTTGACATCTTGTTATATTTCAATTTTTGGTTTCGGTTTACGGTTAGACACACATAATATTTCAACAGCACACCATCGTGTTAATTGAAAAAAAAAACAACCAGTCATTTATTTATCGAGCGAAGCGAATATATAAAGTGCATTATAAAAATTTATAGGCGTTTTCGCACTAATATTAATTTTTTTAATAGATACACGCTTTTTCCCATTTAGTTATGTAGTCAGAGAGAGCCTGTGACTCACTTCTTCACTACGTGAAGTTTCACCACTGAATAAAGACGTTGCGTATTCAGTGGCGAAACTTAACGCCGCACTTTAACTTAAGTACCAGATAAGATATTTTTTTTTTAGCTTCACGCTGTATCCCTCACACAGCAGGGTAGGCAGAGAGAACCTAGTGTTAAGACACTCCGTTCCCCACTTTCCGCCGAACTCGGAGGCTTGCGTGTTAAGTAGCGGAACTTAACGCCGCACTTTATCTCAACACCAGAGCGAAGAAAATGGAAATATAATTTCCACTCCTCGAGTGGGAACCGAACCCACAACCAGTCGTTTACAGTCACACGCTTGTGCTATGCGCACTGGGCCACGACTGGCCACAATAAGAGATATACAAATAAAATATAATACCTCAAGCAGAAATCGAACCTATTACCATCGAGTTTACAGTTAGTAGTTAACATCCAACTGTTCCACTATAAACCTCTAACATATTACATTGATTTATAAAGTAAAATTACTGTAACATCAAGATTTTCTTTCGTTATTAAGAGAAAGGTCTTACGCAACATTCTGTCACCATTGGCGATAAGGTCGCCGTAATCAATGTGATTTGAAGGGATTTTACCATGGCATTGTGGGTTACGCAACTTTTTTGTTGAACGTACCTGTAATAATAGCTACTAGTTTTTTTAAAAGCAGAAAGTGTGCCGTTTAAATATTATGTATTGTTATTTGTGTAGTTATAGCATGTTTGGCTATCGTGGCCCAGTTGGGCATCGGAATGTAAACGCGGTTGGTTGTGGGTTTGATTCCCACTCGGGGAATTTTTTAACTTATTTTTTTATTAATTTTTTAATTTATTTTTAAGTTATTTTTACTCTAGTAATTAAGACGAAGCGCAGCGTTGAGTTTCTCCTCTTAATATACAATGTCTCGATTAGGGGCTGAGGATAGAAGACGGGTTGTCTTGACGGGAAACAGCTTGAGGCTATTTCTTATGTTATTATTATTTTTTGTAACTTAAACTACACTAAAAGCCTATCCTGACTCAATTCTGGTCCAACATCTGTCTGTTGACGCGATTACGCACGTTATCGGTTCGATTCTTATTTGGGGGAATGATTATATATGAATTTACATTTCTTCGCTCTGGTACCAAAAATAAAGCGCGGCGTTGAACTCCGCCACTCAACACGCTTAAATTTTGGATGGAAAGAGGAGAACAAAGTGTCTTAACACTAGATTCTCTATAACTTTTTTTTTAATTTTAATTTTTTTTTAGCTTCACGCTGTATCCCTTGCGGGGTATTATTTTATTTTTTTTTTTTAACGCTACGGTCCCTGTATACTTCTTTCGCCTCGTCGACTGTCATCAACCTCTTCATACACGCTCTCCGGGGGGTACTCATGCTTTTTACAAGGTCAACCGAGGTCTCCCCCTGCCCCTCTTACCACTCTTCCATCCCCATTCTATTCCCTTTGCTTCATAAATCTTTCTTACGATTCTTCCATCACTCATCCTCTCGACGTGCCCAAACCACCTGAGCACGCCCGATCCAATACCCGCGGGGTATTCAGGAAGTATTGTTTTTATAATAGTATCTTTGATACTTAAACAACGCTTAGAAATGAAAACCTAAATACTTACACACTTTCAAATCAGTTAACTTAGGTCATTTAAGTCAGTATTTAGAATATATAATTTGAATAGGCATTTACCATATATGTAAGTCATAAGCATTCAGAAGGTGTTTGTTAACGGTTATAACAGTATGACCTGGCGAGTGGCACCTAGTATTTAAAGAATGGTGGCAAGATCTTTTAAATAATAAGCATATAATAAAGAATGAGGACGCGAAACAAATGTGTATAGAAATTGCGCTTTAAAAATGGCTTAGCATATCTTTGCTACAGTATTTTTGGTAATTTATGTTGTTTTTTCGTATGATGCAGATTATAGGGTTGGCAGAGAAAAAATAGAGTTAGGACACTCCGTTCTTTAATTTTCAAGCATTTTTGTAACATTGTGTGTTAAGTGAAGTTTGTCCATGCTTTGTATTACCAGAGCAATATTTTTTTTTAATTTCACGATTTTTTTCGTATAGACAGCTAGGCAAAGAGAACATAGTGTTAAGACCCTCCGTTTTCCACTTTTCATTCGAGTGCGAACCACTATATGTTGAGTGACTAAACTTCGTTCGTTGTCTTTCCTAAACCAAAAATGATAATAATTTACATGTAGGTATATAAGGATTCTTTGAATGGAGATCCAACCCATAATAGTCGCGTTTACAGTCTGCGCAATACATACTTAAAGCAATAGATACTATACAGAGTAACCTAACTTTATAATTTCAAGTCATTGCGTATACGCATTTCTATAGAAATGTTAAAGAGATTATTCTTAATTATTTAATATATAATTGAGGCCAGTCGTGGCCCAGTGGCACAAGCGTGTGACTGTAAACGACTGGTTGTGGGTTCGATTTCCACTCGAGGAGTGGAAATATTTAATATTTCCATTTTCTTCGCTCTGGTGTCGTGATAAAGCGCGGTGTTAAAGTCCGCCATTTAACACGCAATGCCTCCGAGTTCAGCGGAAAGTGGGGAAAGGAGTATCTTAATACTAGGTTCCCTCTGCCTACCCTGCTGTGTGCGGGATACAGCGTGAAACTAAATAAAAATATAAAAAGGAAAAAACTGTTTGTTTATTAAATAGTTGAAAATGAAATGAAAACATTTTTTTTTATAAACATTACATCTATACATTAGTATGAATGTATGTGTTTTTGTAAAAAAAATGGTAAAGTAAATGGTTCGTTATTTTATAATTATTTTCTTGTTTCCCGGAAACTTTAATTAATAATGATTTTATCGAAATTGTCGTAGTGAGAAAATATCATGTATTTTTTACTTTAAAGCTTAAGATCGAAAAAAAATAATCAAAAGCTTAATAAAAAAATATAAAAAATATGTGGTTGGAAAAAAAATGAAAAAAATATAGAAACTGTGGGAATGTATCTAGAGTAACAAAAAATGTACGAGTAAATACCATGTCCGCTTAATTAAATAAAAGTGATTTGTTTCAAAAAAGTTAAATAGCTTCACGTTATATCCCGCACACAGCAGAGGGAACCTAGTGTTAAAACACTCCGTTCCCCACTTTCCACCGAATTCGGAGGCATTACGTGTTAAGTGGCGGAACTTAACGCCGCGCTTTACCTCGACACCAGAGCGAAGAAAATGGAAATATTAAATATTTCCACTCCTCGAGTGGGAATCGAACCCACAACCAGTCGTTTACTGTCACACGCTTGTGCCACTGGGCCACGACTGGCCACTAACTAATCAAAAAAGTTTATGGTTCAAAATGTATTAAAGTTTATAAAAAAAATATTCCACAATCTGTTTTGACTAATTGCGGCGTTTAGTTATGCTGCCAAATCCAGTAAGAACAGTAAATACTGTATTGTAATGAACATTTAAAAAAAATAAAAATATTATATTATGTTTTCGAAGTACATATAAGCTTAATTCGTTTTAATTTACACCTTAACTCTTTTTGATTCTATTTCTTTTACCCTTTAATTTGACATATTTTGAAATCCTACGTACAGACATAAACATTTCATCTTAGGATTCGTACCCATAACCACCGTAGGCACTATATTTATTTATCGACTTATTCACCACTGTGCCACGAGGGATCTACTATATTTTTATATCACTATATATGTATCTGTTAGACGCTATAACCGTTTCCGTTAAGACTTGACAGTTTGACAAGCCACCTAAAAAGGCGCTTGCAAATTATGGATGCAATTAAAATTCGCAAAACGTCTGATTAAGCGTAGAATAATTATTGCATTGAGCTTATATTGTGTTTCTATGGGGAGAATTATGTGTAAAATATTTTATTTAGTTGTGTCATATTTTAAAAAAATATATAAAAAATTTAATGCAGCGGGATTCGAACCTGCGCCTCTTGGTTGGATCAAATTTTTATAAGCTTATTACAACTTATTTTTGTTGTTAATCGACACAGCCGGATATAGAACTCATGGCTTAGCAGTCAAAACGCTTAGATGGTTTTCAGGAGAAGCTGGTTCGACTCCCGCTATATTCATTTTTTTATATATTTTCGTATTATTATATATTAAGTATGTGAATATGAACACTTTAAAAATATTTAAAAAAAAATCTATCTTTGAGAAAGAAATTAGCAGAAATCCAACATTCTGTATAAAAATGTATTTTAAATACATTAAATTAAACTAAATATGTTTGCCTTAAACATTTCCTTTCAATTAATGGGAAACATCTCATATAGAATAGTTGAAGGTGCAAAAGTGAACGGGTTCCAGTTAATGAATTTTCTAAAAGTTCTTGAACCCATGTCTCCAAACGCAACTGCTGTAGTTGCGTGCGAATACAAATCCTTATCGTAATTAACTGTTTGTAAACATTATGTTATTAAACCGACCTCCAAGTATTATATAATGTTATGTAATTATTATGAGGAGGTCACCATAGTACAATCATTATCACGCACGTTGATTTGGTTAAGCACGCTTAGTCCAGTTGTAAATTGATGGGTGTGCAGATAAGATTCGTATAGTGTAACTTGTTGATGCAATATAGGTATATATGTATATAAAAAACAGCTTTTTGTCTAATATAGGAAAGTAGTCAGAGAAATTCTAGTGTCAATACAGTCCCTTCTCCACTTTCCGCCCGAATTCCAGTCATTGCCTTGCGAATATTTGAATTATTGCCTCAAGTGGGAATCGAGCCCACTACCAATCGTGCTTACGCTGTCCCACTATGCCATGATAGCCTAATATACTCGTAGATATAACGTAACCAAATATAAGTAATATATTATAAAATCATAAAAATTATTAAGAACTTAGAAAAATCACAATGTTCTTATTTTTAGTCTGCCATTAAATAATCCCGACATCAAGCATGTTGGCTTAAGAAACTTAATACTATATACTTATTACGTGCCTTTGATACAAAAATACCCATCTATAAAAAAATATTATTCGAATCTTAATTCATTCAGCTTTTTCCTGTATAATAGAGCAGGCAGAGAACCTAATGTCAAGACATTCCGTGCGTGGCGGCGGAACTGAACACCGCACGTTGCCTTACCAATGGAGAAATAAAAATTCTTTAAAAACAACCATTCCCCCGAATGGGAATCGAACTCAAAACCATCTGCAAAACGTATACAGTTACAGACAGACACTCTCACACTGCGTCTAAACAAACTTCTTAACCTCTATATTCTGTCGACTAGAAAACTTGGCGCCTTATTAACATTTGCGGCTATACTTATCTATACTGTTTAAGCAAATTAGTCAGCTGTAATTAATATTAATAGCTAATTCTGAGACTGGTTAACTACCGTTAACAAGCTGACATAAATTGATGGTAAAACCTTACTTTTTATGTGTGGTATGCGATGTAGAGTGGTTTAGAGAACGCATCATTGTTTTGATTTAATATACATGTTGTCACAAGTTCGATTCTTGGTAGAAGGAAATATTTACTAATATATGCGTTTGGCCTATAAGTATATTTATTTTTATTATATTTTTACTTTTTACTGTATTTGACTAATGGGTAAATAATATTTTAAAATGATAAAAAACCAGCGACTGGCTCGCGGCTTTACTGGGTATTCTGCCACTTTTATCCCCCTATTTGATCCCCTTTAGGATTCTCTGAACTTTCTTTTCAATCACAATAAAATATAGCCTATAGCACTCCTGAATATTGTAGGTTTCTAATTGTAAAATAATTTTCATAATCGGTCCAGTATTTCCGAAGATTACGTTACAAACAAAGTTACAAACTTTACCTCTTTATTATATTAATATAGATATGTCAATATAAATTAATTTCTGAGGCCATCTGTGGCATAGTGGAGAGAAGCTGATGGTTGCGGTTTGTATGCGTTCTCAGGTGTAAGATTATACTTAAATTATTTAGTTTTCGCTTTTTGGTTAAAAAATGTTCGGCGTAGTTGTTAAATCGACGCAGCGGCTAGTAGAACGCATGGCTCAGTGGTGAGAGCGCCTGAACGGTATTCAGGAGGCGCGGGTTCGAATCCCGCTGCGTTCAAATTTTTATACGTTTTCTTTAAATGTCTTTTTCAATTTTCCTAAGTGTGGAATAACACTTTAAAAATGGTTAAAACTATTTCAAATCTCCATTTATTTAATTCTGCTAAAATAACAAAAAGAACATTTATCTATATTAAAAATGTATATCCCAAGGTGTCTACGATACATAATAATAAACAACAGTATGCAAATACCAACAAGGATTAAAGTACTTTCACCTGCAGGTACTTATGCGTAAGTTAAAACGTTATTTGCAAAAGGCTTACATTTCTCCATTGCTGAGCGCATCGTGTGGCCACTAGACAGCAGGGATGCTCGAAATACGGCTCGCTGGGCTTATTTTTGCTACGTTTTTTTTGCTGCACGCTGAATTCCGCACACAGCAGGGTAGGGAGGTGTTAAGATACTCCGTTTCTTACTTTCCGCCGAATTGAAGGCATTGCGTGTTAAATGGCGGAACTTAACGCCGCACTTTGCCTCGATACCTGGCGAAGAAAATGGAAACATTAAATATTTCCACTCCTCGAGTGGGAATCGAACCCAGAACCGATCGCTTTACAGTTGCACTTTGTGCCTATGCGCCACGACTGGCCCAATGTCCAATACTGTAATAATGTTGTTATCATAAATTTTAAATGAACTGGATTATCGTATTTCTCTGCTCTGGGAAGAATATAAAGTATTTCGGACTCAAACAGAATGTAAAAAACAGAGAGAGTTTTGACACTATCGTTTCTCTACCTACGTTGATAAAAGCGTGAAGATTAAAAAAATGGTACTTTAAAATATACCATAAGAGACTAGGAACTACTTTATACTGAAAACGTCAGGATTTCTTATATTTTTGTTCAAATATCTGAAAATGTGAATAATTTGGCTACGATAGAATAATTTTAAAAGTAAAGAGGTAAAAAGCTTAAAAGATCTTAATTGTAAGTAAAAAAAAGTTTATATTTTTTTTGTTAGTTGCTGAGACAGCGCATTTGTTTATGTTACTAAGTAAACATGTTCTTTGAATGGGTAAAGTGGACGATTGAATGTTGTGTATTTAGTACTGCACTGTACTGTGTGGTGTGATAGATCCTAATAAATTATTGTGGATGAGACTTACGATGCATGAAACGCTTAAACGAATTAATTATAATATGAAATAGATTGCAAAGCTTAAAGAAGAAATAAAGTATTATTTGAAACTAAGCGCTTTAACGAGTTTAAGCGTATGCTGAACGCATCCTCAGTGGTGAGAGCGCCTGAACGGTAAAGGCGCGGGTTCGAATCCTGCTGCGTTCAAACTTTTTTTTTTCTTTAGCTTCACGCTGTATCCCGCATACAGCAGGGTGGGCAGAGGGAACCTAGTGTTAAGATACTCCGTTCCCCAGTTCCCGCCGAATTCGGAGACATTGCGTGTTAAGTGGCGGAACTTAACGCCGCGCTTTGCCCCGATACCAGAGCGAAGAAAATGGAAACATTAAATATTTCCACTCCTCGAGTGGGAATCGAACCCACAACCAGTCGTTTACAGTCACACGCTTGTGCCACTGCGCCACGACTGGCCGCAAATTTTTATACGTTTCCTAAATGACTTATTTAAATTTCCTTATTGTGGAATAACATTTTAAAAATGTTTAAAAACGCTTATAGCTTATTTTTTTCTTCTAATTACGATAATTACTCCTTCTACCCAAAAAAAAATGTGACTTCATATAAAAATATTCAGATATATATACTTGTAAATATTAATTGTGGCCAGTCGTGGCCCAGTGGCACAAGCGTGTGACTGTAAACGACTGGTTGTGGGTTCGATTCCCACTCGAGGAGTGGAAATTATATTTCCATTTTCTTCGCTCTGGTGTCGAGGTAAAGCGCGGCGTTAAGTTCCGCCACTTAACACGCAAGCCGCCGAATTCGGCGGAAAGTGGGGAACGGAGTGTCTTAACACTAGGTTTCCTCTGCCTACCCTGCTGTGTGCGGGATACAGCGTGAAGCTAAAAAAATAATATATATTAATTCACATATTCTCGTTTGACGTCCTCTGAATCTCCATAAGTGAGTGATGACCTAAATACCTGGACAAACGCCTTTGTCATTGACACATTGTTTAATATGAGATCGATAATGTTTATTTTGAAATGCTATAAAAATAACATCTTTGTACAATTTCATAGTCTTGTTATTGTCGTATTGTGAAAACATTTCTTGCAATGGTTGGCTAAGATGGGAAAAATGTGTAATATTTTTTTATATAATTGCTGCTAACTAACTCTTATTACGCGGGGGGACGGGTTAAGAATACAAACGGGTTAAGATAGACACAGAATCACATTGTGTTAAGTGGCGAAAGTCAACGCTGCGCTTTGCCTTATCACTTTCCCCACCGGATATCGAACCCACAATCATCGTTTTTACCGTCAAACGCTGTAATAGTTCTACTATTGCTTCTATATACGATTTTCTTCCGATTCACGCTGTATCCCGCACACAGCAGGGCGCACACTTTCTGCCGAATTCTGGAGGCTTTGCGTGTTAAGTGGCGGAACTTAACGCCGCGCTTTGCCTCAACACCAGGCAAAGAAAATGAAAACATTAAATATTTCCACTCCTCGAGTGGGAATCGAACCCACAACCAGTCGTACTTTGTGCCACTGCGCCACGACTGGCCCAATATATATGAAATGTTACCATATATGTATACTTAACCAGACTTGAACAGATATACCTTTGGCCTGAACAATATATATCATATTATAATACATCTATTTTACTATTTCACAGTGACATATAGGTTTATTTGGTATGAAATTTAATGTCTATATTATTCTAATTTCTATACTTGCGGTTTGCCATCGAATCAACGTGGACTGCATATATACTGCAGGTGTAATTTGCCAAATTGTACTATTGCCAATATTACAACTAATGGCATGACCCTAAGTTTACATAGAAAATGCAATATTAGATACCTAATATGTATATTTTGTTTAAAAGATGGTTTTAAAAGATGGTTGTGGGTTCAATTCCAAATTAGAGAAATGATTATATTCCTTAAATGATTATATGTCTTCGGAAACGGAGAACGGAGTGTCTTGATAATAATTTCTCTCTATTTTCATTTCTGTGCGGGAAAAGACGTGGGACTGCTATGTTTTATTTATACTATAAAATAACTACATATTCATTTAAAATTTACTTAAAATGATTGACTGAAAGGCGTCTGGGTGCAGTGGGACAGCATATAACTTTAGACATAATTTATTGTGGGTTTCGTTCCCACTTAGCAGAATATTTTTTTTAATAATTTCCTTTCTTCGTTCTGATCAACAAGCCAAATCGCCGCTTTGTAGTCCACTTTACCACTCAATATCTCGAATAAATTCGGAATATCTCTGTCAGAAATAATTCCCGCTGAGTTTCTTACGCCGGATCTTCTCAGGTGGTAAACTTGCATGTAACTTATTATTTAGAATAATTTGACTTTGATTTTGAATGTGGAGATCGGAGTGTTTTGTCACTAAGTTCCTCTAACCAACCTGCTATGGGGGAAAAAGCGTGAAGTTTATAAAAAATAGTTCACGCAAACTAAAATGCGTGTTACAAATCGTCTTAAATACCATTTTACCACCTATTTATGTTTAGAAATAAAATAACTATTACGTTATTAGATAATTTAATTTAGAATTGTATTTATTTTCAAAGTTCAGTTTGTTTAAATGATAGTTAAACTGAATACGTTTATTGCAACGTTAAAACTAACACGGTTCAGTTAACTACTGTAGTTACTGTAGTTAGGAAATGCATGTGTAGTTGCGTAATACTTTAGTTCTTTTTTAGATTTACTCATTACGTATCTACTGCGTATAAAACTATAGACAGAATTCAATGTCGAGATTATTTGTTATGAAAATGAACGTAACTTAACGCCGCATTAGGTCTTAGTGGTTAAATGAAATTAACTTTTTTCGCCGATACAGATAGGTATAGAACGCACACACATCGTGTTATTGTCTAATACTGTACCACTGAGCATCGATGACCTTGCTAGGCCATGGTTTTTAATGAAATTCAAAGAAAGATTTTTTTATATTGGGTAACTAGTGGCCCGCTCGCGTCTATATAGCTGTTTCGCTATATTGCAACCCTTGGGGTTGGAATTTTGAAAAGTAAAGAAGCCTATATTTAACCTTGGATTATTAACTATATATATATATATATATATGCCAAAATTCATAACTATCAAGCGGTATAGATTATTCATATAAACTTTCATGTCCTATTTCAACCCTTTCAAAAATGTTTACTGCTTTCATTCTAAATTTCATCCAAATCAGTATGGACAAGTATGAGGCCGACGTGTCAGACAACGCCAGGCTGTAACTCGATAGTTCTGGGTTCGATTTCCACTCGGGGGAATCATTATATTTAAATTTCTGTTTCTTCGCTCTTGTACTAAACACAAAGCGCGGCGATAAGTTCCACCACTCATGACTCAATGTCTCGATTTTGGACGGAATGCGAAAAACGGAGTGTCTTAACACTAATTCTTCTCTTACTACCCCGTTATGCGGGAATAAAGTTAAAGCTACTTATTTAAAATATAAAAAAAATATATATATGGGTTACTTAATTATTACTTCAACGATATATATAAAATTACTGGTGCATCAATAATGAATTTAAAACCGTTCAATTTTTGAGCTTTTACGGCTTCCCGGTAATTTTAATGAAGCCGTAAAAAGCTTTGTTTCATCCGTTACGAGCTTTGACACGGTTAATAGTAAACAATAATGATAATAATTTTGACTAAAAATATATATAAATATGCATATGTAGATACGTGAATGTGGCTATCGTGACTCGTGATGTGACTGATTTTGACTGTATACGCGATGGTCCTGGGTTGGATTTCCACTTGGGAGAAGGATTATATTTAAAATTATTTTGAGATATTCATATTGATAATAAAACAAAGCACTGCGTTATGTAGTGCCATTCAACACGTAGTCTCTCAGATTCTTTGGGCTAATTTGAAGATTTGATTCGGGCTAAAATTGGGGAACGGAATGTCCTAACACTAGGTTTCCTCTGTCTACCCTGCTGTGCGCGGGATACAGCGTGAAGCTAAATAAAAATACCAAATGACCAGCGTGTAAGATATAGCCTAAGTTAGCACTTGAAAATGACTTATTTATAAGAATTTACCAATGCATGTTATATATCGTTATATGTTTGTCTTTAACAGTATTATGCTTAACGCTTTTGAATAATTCAAATTAATGTGAATAATGCAGGAGCTTGATTCTAAGATGTATGTTTCAAAGAAGAAGAAATATTGCAGTAGATAGATAGAAAAAATAATACTTTATTTAAGTTTACGGCCAAAATCATCTTTCGAAACAGTTCCGAAACATTTCCGAAAAAAGTATGTAATAAAATTACAATATCACATAATGTTTAAAAAGTAATATTTACCTATTTACAAATACACACATTCAAACTCTACTAAATTCTATATAACGGTTTGGCCTAAATATATATAAGTCCAGCGTCTGACTATAAATGACTATATTTAATTTATTATTATTTTTACACCTTGCTACCTAATACAAAGCGCGGCATTGAGTTTAACCATTCAAAACGCTATATTCCGAAATCGTACGGAAAGTGGAGAACTGTGCCTACTCTGCTATGCACAGCAGGGTAGGCACAGGGAACCTAGTGTTAAGACACTCCGTTCCCCACTTTCCGCTGAATTTGGAGGCATTGCGTGTTAAGTGGCGGAACTTAACGCCGCGCTTTACCTCGGTACCAGAGCGAAGAAAATGGAAATATTAAGTATTTCCACTCCTCGAGCGGGAATCGAACCCACAACCAGTCGTTTACAGTCATACGCTTGTGCCACTGGACCACGACTGGCCACATCTATTACCTTTTTATTACAATAATATTAATTTATTAATATTTATTTACAGACGGTATCCGAGCAACGTGCGCCCGCGCCAGCTGAGATGCAGGCCCGTCACAGCTTCTTGTGGCATCTGCTCATTGATCTGCCCATATTATTACTTGGTAAGTCGTTTTATTTATTTTTTGAGATCATGTGATCGTCGTAGCGCAGTAAGACGATAACTGACTGTGAATATGAATGTTGGATTCGATTTCCTCTTGGGGAGTGGAAATATTTAATATTTCCATTTTCTGCGCTCTGGTGTCGAGGCAAAACGAGGCGTTAAGTTTCGCCACTTAATACACAATGCCTCTGCCTAAAATTTCGGCGTAAAATTAGGAACGGAGTGTCTTAACACTAGGTTTCCTATGCCTGTATGTATCTGCGTGATACAGCGTTACGCTTTATTTCACATTCAGATCATTGTGGCCGCAGTAGGACAGTAACTGACTGTAAACACGATTGTTGGGTTAAATTACGAATCAGAGGAGTGATTAGTTTCATTCTTCCGCTCTAGTAGAAAGACTTCTGCCACTCAACATGAAACGTCTCTATTTTAGATGGAGAGTAAAGAACAGAGAATTATGACACTAATTTTGCCCTGTCTTACCAGCTATACGGATAAAAACTTGAAGATATATTTTTTTTTTATAATATAACTTACAAAGAAGCATCGAAAATAAAACAACAGAACACATAATCTCTATGAAACTAGACTGTCACAATACATTTACGTAAATACAAAGAAAACAATATTTTAACACCTTTTTCTTTTTATCACCTACTTTAGATATATTGCGTGATACGTTGCGGAACCCAACGCCGCAAATAAACGAAAAATGAAGAAAATCGATTAACATATCACAATCGTTCAGTCAGTCATTACACATGAGAACGACGATTGACCTGCTTTGCTTTGCAGTACCATTTTGATTGCACAACCAATAAAAAATAGATGCACATTCGACATACATATTCAGATGTGCGTATGTTGGGTTATAACAATAAATAATGAACCGACTGTAACGATATAGTGAATTTATCACCTGAAATTATTAACTAGCGATCCCTCATGGCTTCGCTTGCAGAAATACACAACTTTTTGTACAAACTTTCCTTCTAATAAGATCTTTTGTTTTCATGATCATTACACATTATGAAATAAAACAATTTTTAGCTGGATTAATCCGGAATATTTTTGGTATTTGAAAATACATGTTTTAGAAAACCCGAAATTTCGAAATGTTGGGTTTTCTACTTTAAGTTATCTTTAGTTTAGTCCGTGATCATTTATCCGTGTAAAAAAAAATTATTTCACTTCCAATTTTCAGGGGTTGTTTTCGAAAAGAAAAGTAGACTAGTTTTAGTTTTGGATAATTTTTCAAATTCCATCCCCAAATCAGATTAGCCGCGATAACCTAACAGACAGACGCGATTGTTATGCACTTTTAATAAATTGTCCATAGTGGGACAGAATTTCACTGAAAACGCAATGGTTATGGGTTCGATTTTACTCGAGAGAGTGATTCTTTTTAAATTATAATGATTTTCTTCGCTATGATACGACATAGCACAGCGTTGAGTTTCGCTGAACACGTAAATATATCCAATCGGAGCGTTGTGCGGTAAATGGAGTATCTTGACACCAAATTCTCTCTGTCTACCCTGTAACGCGAGAAATATCATGATATTGGGCTAAGTAGTATATAAATAAGTAGATTTTTTTTTCACTTCACGCTGTATCCCGCACACGGCAGGGTAGGCAGAGGGAACCTAGTGTTAAGACACTCCGTTCCCCACTTTCCGCCAAATTCGGAGGCATTGCGTGTTAAGTGACGAAACTTAACGCCGCGCTTTGCCTAAGTAGTTTTTCACTATCTAAACGTAAACAATGTAAAAAAACAAGACTATTTCTTTTCGTTTTTGCAGTTAATAGCTACGTAAGCGTTATTTGTAAAGACTGCGGTCGGAACTTCATAACAGAAATGCGAAACTTTTGTTATGATATCAGATTCTACATAATATGCGGTAGGTAGCGTGTGAACGGCGTGTTTACATAAAAAATGATATTTTGATATCTGCCAGGGGCCATTGTGGCGCAGTGGGACAGTGATAGCCTGCAATGATTGTGGGTTCGATTCCAACTTGATGGGATGATCATAATTTTATGATTTTCTCCGCGCTTCTAAATAGGACAAAGCATGGCGTTGTGATCAGTGTCTCTAATTCGAACGAAAAATGAATAATGGAGTGTCTTAACACCAGTTTTCCTCTGTCTACTCCGATAAACTGGAGTGTTAATTATTAATTTTAAAAATAAATGTTAAAAATATCATGAAGTTAACAGGTTCGAATTCTGTTAGAGCAAATGTTTGCAATTCATTTTTCTCTTCATCTGATATGAAATTGCTTTGGTAAAAGATACCTCCTAGATATACCACGATACTTTAATTTTTGGTATAGTAATACAAAACGCGGTGTTAGGTTACGCCACTTAATTTGCAATAGATCTGAATTAAGTAATAAGTAGAAAAAGGAGTGTCTTGACACTAAATTTACTTATGTATTTTGGAACACTACACTATTGACACACGTTAACACTCTCTCAAATATTTAATGGTTTTAAAAGCCGAATGTTTAGATAAGGACGGTTTTACTATTGATCATAGAAGAGTTGTCAGAAGTGACGTCAGTTTTTTTTTAAATATCTGAAATTTAGCACGTAAGGGATTTCGAGGGATAAAAATTTGATCTAGCTAGGTTTTATTTTAATAAAATGTTTTTTTCTCTGGATTTTTTTTCGGGCATTTAAAAATATCTGCTAAAATATCATTAAGTATACGAATGTCAATTTCGCAACGTTTGACAATGTTGTGATAGCTCAGTTGGTATAGCTATTCATTTTTATGGCTACTTTTTACGGTTTGAACACGGTTCGATCCTGACATCCAGACTGACTGTATTTTTTTTGTTTTCAATTTTTTTTTGTTTTACTTAATTAGATTTTTTATTGTAATTTTTATTTATCATCATCATTTTATTATTATAATCATTATTTCAAAATAACGATTTTTCGAAAGAAATATCACATAATATATAAATATTGTTATATTAGCAGGGATAAATTTATATTTTTTGTGTATTTTGCGTACGTGTAAGGTGTACGAAGTGGTAAATATCTTTGTTCTCTTCAAATCTTCAAATAAGCAAAAAGTAAAAAATGCCAAGTAGTATTTTTTAAGTGTTATTTTAAAAAGTGATTTTTAGTAAATACATAAAAATTACAACGCAGCGGGATTCGAACCTGCGCCTATTGGAAACCGTCCAAGCGCTCTTACCACTAAGCCATGCGTACTACTATCATCTACTTTGAAATTCTTATACGTATCTTACAATTTATTTTTATAGTTAGCCACAAGTTATACTGACATTTCTTTTCATCTCCATGACCAATTAGCTTGAGAGAGGGTCGTTTAGAGAGTTTTATTTATTCATTAATTAGTCACATCTCCCTACTGTAGTGTAGTTATATCAATTTTAGTACCGTTTTATTACCTCTTATAAATATATTAATAAAATTTACTATGGAGTCGTCTTGTACTATAGTAGTATCATGTATTTGAATATAGAAGTAAGGTTTAGTTAAGGTTTTTTGAATTATTTGTAATAATATTAAGCTTTTGAGTAATTTCTTCTTTTTCATTGTTTTCAGCTTGAATCATAAAGTCTCTTAACATAATTATAATTAAGCGGAGAATGGAGTGACCTGTCAACATAAAAAATTAATATAATAAATAACTAATAAAAAAAGTTAATATTTTCACAAAAAATGAATTTTATAACTTAAAGTTAACTTAAATTAAAATTTAAATTAAATAGTAGTATTTAACTATTAATTTCTCAAACACAGATGTTTTTTTTACGATAAACTACTCCGTATGTAATAAATTTAAGTAAAAAATGAATAAAATTGAAGCCATCGTGGCAGTACATATAACAGATATTTGAGGCCAGTCGTGTGACTGGAAACGCGACTGGTTGTGGGTTCGATTCCCACTCGAGGAGTGGAAATGTTTAATATCTTCGCTCTTATATCAGAGGTAAAGCGCAGCGTTAAGTTCCGCCACTTAACACGCACTACCTCCTGAATTCGACAGAAAATAAGAAACGGAGTGTCTTAACACTAGGTTCCCTCTGCCTACCCTGCTGTGTGCGGGATACAGCGTGATGCTAAAAATAATAATAATATAATAAAAAGCCATAGTAAAGAGCTAGTTAAGAAACACTTATGTAATGTCTCCTTTTCAACTTGGGTGGTCATCGTGACACCTGACACTGTTGACATGTAAACAAAGTTACTACAGTCGTGCACGTTTTTGTTTATTTAACTACTATAGTTTCGTATTTAAGAATATTTTAAGTTTTTAAGCGTTTTTTAAGTAATCCTATGTCATTTTAGGCAGAAAGCACTCCCATTTAAACTTGTCAAACAAAAATTATTAATGTTTGTGATGATATGGGATTGGTCGTAGGTTCAGATTCTCTCTCTCTCCATTCATACTTATAATTGATTTATTTTATTTCTTTACTCTGCTAATAAGACAACGATTTTATTTCACATGGGAAGTAGAAAACAGAGTGTTTTAACACTTTGTTCTATTTAGATTTTAGTTCTATTTGACTACCTAGCTATGCAAAATAAAGAAAAAAACATCTAATCTTTGCAAAAGAAGACAACAATATCTAAAAAAAACATTTTATAAATCATTCAAATTTTGTGAAATACAACTTCCAAACATAACAAATATTTGCCCAAAACAAATCGGGACTCGAACCTACTAACACCGTCACGTCAATCAAATAGTCTTTCAGTCATCAACTTGGGTGGCCACCGTGACCTGACATAACTGACATGTGACCAGCACTTTGTGGTTTTACATCAGCTTCTACTTAATAGCATGTGATAGATTCAATGTTTATCGAATTTAGTGACCCGATTTGTAATATGACTTCATATGTGGTCACTAGCCACTAGTCACTACTTATATGTCTTTATATTGTGATGTTACTTAAATTATTAATTAAGTGGCCAGTCGTGGCGCAGTGGCATAAGCGTGTGACTGTAAACTGGTTGTGGGTTCGATTCCCACTCGAGGAGTGGAAAATATATTTCCATTTTCTTCGCTCTAGTGTAGAGGTAAAGCGCGGCGTTAAGTTCCACCACTTACCACGCAATGCCTCCGAACTCGGCGGAAAGTGGGGAACGGAGTGTCTTATACTAGGTTCCCTCTGCCTACCCTGCTGTGTGCGGGATACAGCGTGAAAATTAAAAAAAAACTTAAAAAAAACTTAAATTATGGTCGATTGCGTCAATAGCTGCGGTCATAAGTCTTATTTTTCTTATCTTGTTTTTAAAAATATTAATATTTCCATATAAAAACGTTAACACAGCAAAACAATAATTTAATTTAAACAATTCAATATGTAATAACGTTTTTATTTATGAACCAATAGAAATAAACTCAATGTTAATGAAAGATTACCAAAATAAGCTGAAATTTTATTTAAATCGGCTTAGCCGTTTCAGACATTAGGCACATAAACGCACAGACCAACAATAAAAAAATAAAAAATCATTGCTTTAGATTATATTACATTAATAAATACCCATTAATATTTTTCTCATAGATCTTCTATATACAGACAGACAGTAATCAGTCACATTTTTATTATATCTATAGCTAACCTAGTACTAAAACATTCCGTTATAGCTGTCAAATTTTTAACAATGCATTTTGTATATAAATAAAACTATTTTAAACGAAAAATTTGTTTGATCTCAACACTCGTATCAAATTCCATAGAACGAAGTCACGACTGCACTTTAGAACTTTGCTGACAGCGATGTCACGTTGATATTGAATTATGTCACAAATATATTATGTATAAGAAAATTCTTTAATTTTATTAGATTTTTTTATTAATTAGTGATTTTTTGTGTAGTGTCTAAACACTCTGTTCTCTATTTTTCGGTTTTCGGTTTTGATATTGTTCTTTTTACTGATAGGGAAAATGATTTGAAGTATGTGGTAGTGGAATAGATTAATATAATCTAATTAAGAAGACGATTGGTTGCAGGTTTGATTGGAGGGGAATTAATTTTAGTTTCACGCTTTTTTTAGCTTCACGCTGTATATGTATAGCAGGGTAGGCAGAGGAAACCTAGTGTTAAGACACTCCGATTCCCACTTTCCGCCGAATTTGAAGGCATTGCGTGTTAAGTGGCGGAACTTAACGCCGCGCTTCGCCTCGATACTAGAGCGAAGAAAATAGAAATATTAAATATGTCTACTCTTCGAGTGGGAATCGAACCCACAACCAGTCGTTTTTAGTCACACCTAGGCCCCATATATTTTTAAATTATTTTTATTTATCTGCTCTGGTAAGATAAACGGTTGCGTTGAGTTCCCCAAACTAACAAGGTGAACGGAGGGAACACTAGCTTAGGCTCACTGCATACCGTCTATATAAAGTGTATAGCTAACAGAAAAACAAAACTATTTAAAAGTAACTTTTTTTAAACATTTTTAAAGTGTTATTCCACAATTTGGAAAATTAAAAAAGACATTTAAAGAAAACGTGTAAAAATTTGAACGCAGCGGGATTCGAACCCGCGCCTCCTGAATACCGTCCAGGCGCTCTCACCACTGAGCAAAAGTACAAATTTTCGCGTATATAAAAGATGCATTTAAAATTTCTAATAAACAAGTTTATTTCTTCAAAGAATATCATAATTGATACAAAACAAACGCTGTAGTCTAAACAGTAAACATACGAGTAGATTTATTCCCCGTCGCGATATCGCTTACCATCTGACACGATGCCCGCATTATTGACATTTTTGACGTCCACTCACGTGGCTTATGCGTAATACAGTATTAGAAAATAATTTCTTGACCCTGTCGATTACATATTTGTTTTTTTTTAAGAAATGAATTGTGATTTTTAAAAAAAGAAGTTTGACGCTTTTTACCACGTAGTCGGAAAGAATTTAGTGTCCAGACACTTCCGATCTCTACTTTCTGTCCAATTCGAGACTTTGCAACGTGTTGAAAGGCAGGATTTTTTGCCGTAGTTTGTTTTTTTATAATTGCCTAAGTGAGAATCGAATTCACAACCAAACGCATTGATTCTTTATGAAAATTTAAATGAAAAATAAGGTTTTCAAATTGCACAATACATTGAAATTTACAGTACGTACATATATATAACCAATTAATCTAAATTTAAAGTTGATCATGAGAAGAAATGCAGAAATCCAATATTTGCTTTTAATAATGCAATAAATACGCAATAAATTAATAAAATACAGGATAATGTACTTGTTTTATATTGGACAATAAACAAAAAAAAACTTATGCCTAAATTGACATCATGCGTCATGTAAATGTCAAACGAAAAAAGTAGCATTTTATACTATTTAATTAATATAGTATACTTATATATGAATATCATATTATTATTTTTTTTTTTTTTCACGCTGTATCCCGCATAAACCAGGGTAGGCAGAGGGAATCTAGTATTAAGACACTCCGTTCTCCACTTTCCGCCGAATTCGGAATCTTTGTTTGTTTAGTGGCGGAACTTAACGCCGCGCTTTACCTCGGCACCAGAGCGAAGAAAATGGAAATATTAAATGGTTCTACTCCTCGAGTGGGAATCGAACCCACAACCAGTCGTTTACAGTCACACACTTGTGCCACTGGCCAAATAGCATTTTATACTATTTAATTAATATAATATACATAGGTACTTATATATGTATATCATATTATTGTAAACATTTAATACTAGATAACCAATCAGTAAGTCTTCCGTTACATAAGACAACTTATCTTGACATTTTGACATTGATCTTGGAGATTTTACGATTTTAGATTGTGAAGACGGATTGAAAGTAAGTAATAGATGTGGCGCCAACTGGCGGAAGCATTTTATTACACGTGATCTCTCTTGTCTTCTTTTTTTTTAGCCTCACGCTGTATCCCGCACACAGCAGGGTAGGCAGAGGGAACCTAGTGTTAAGACACTCCGTTCCCCACTTTCCGCCGAATTCCGAGGCTCGCGTGTTAAGTGGCGGGACTTAACGCCGCGCTGTACCTCGACACCAGAGCGAAGAAAATGGAAATATAATTTCCACTCGTCGCGTGGGAATCGAACCCACAACCAGTCGTTTACAGTCACACACTTGTGCCACTGCGCCACGACTGGCCACTCTTGTCTTCTTTCATGATAAGTTAGGCAGAGAGATTGTAGTTAAGACACTCCGTTCTCCATTTTCAATTAGAATCTTATTTAAAAAATAAATTATGCTTTGGTAGGAAAGGTGAGCCCAAAAAAGTTCTCATAGTTAAGTTAAATCGTATTAATTCTACATATTATTATTATAAACGCGAAATTTTGTAAGGATGTTTGTTACTTTTTCACTTAAAAATACTGAATAGATTTTAATGTAACTTTACAATAATAGTGGCCAGTCGTGGCCCAGTGGCACATGCTTGTGGCTGTAAACGACTGGTTGTGGGTTCGATTCCCACTCGAGGAGTGGAAATATTTAATATTTCTATTTTCTTCGCTCTGGTGTGGAGGTAAAGCGCGGCGTTAAGTTCCGCCACTTAACACGCAAGCCGCCGAATTCGGCGGAAAGTGGGGAACGGAGTGTCTTAACACTAGGTTCCCTCTCCCTACCCTGCTGTGTACGGAAAAAAAATAATTTAGCTTGTACATCAGAACAAAACATAGGTTACAATTTACAAAGATATTTTGTGAATTGTCCAAAATATCAAGCAAGTAGTCTCCTTTGATTTTACAGTTAACTGCTTCCGCGGACGAAGTCGCGGACACAGCTAATGTTTAAATACTTAAATCATTTTTCTATACAATTCACGTTTTCATTAGTTACGTCAAAATTTTCAAAAGTAATTTTATATATTGTGGCCAGTCGTGGCCCAGTGGCACAAGCGTGTGACTGTAAACGACTGGTTGTGGATTCGATTCCCACTCGAGGAGTGGAAATTATATTTCCATTTTCTTCACTCTGGTGTCGAGATAAAGCGCGGCGTTAAGTTCCGCCACTTAACACGCAAGCCTCCAAATTCGGCAGAAAGTGGGGAACGGAATATCTTAATACTAGGTTCCCTCCGCCTACCCTGCTGTGTGCGGGATACAGCGTGAAGCTAAAAAAAAGAAAAAAAAAATATATTTACAAAAACAAACAAATCGTGGTGCAATATTGAAACCTCATCAATAAAGGTCCGATTACAAATTGTATGAGATTTTGTAATTTGTGTAAACATATCGAGTTTTACGGTGATATATGCATTAGTATAGAAAACAATCAATCTCTACGTATAAAATGTTGTTCGCCTTCAAAATTTAAGCTTAAAATTTATAGGCTAACGTGGCGTAGTGTAAATGCGACTGGTCGTGGGTTCGACTCCCATTTGAAGGAAATAGAAAAAAATATTCTTTAAATAAATTTTTATTAACTTATAAGATAAGTTAAGTTATTTTTTTGTTTTAATATGATTTTTACAAAATTTAACAACATATGGGCTTAATTATTATTTTTTAAAATTTGGTCAAAATTAAAAAAAAGTTATAATTAAGGAGTGATTATGGTTAAATTGCCCAATCTAGCTATGACAAAGCGTGCCAGTGAGTGTTGTTACTCCTCGCGCAGTGTTTCGTTTCGTACAGGAAGTAAAGAAAGGTTAAGAATTGGAATACAAATGGGTTGTGTTGATAAGCTTGAATTTGTTTCTTCACGCTTTTCCCATATAGCAGAATAGTCAGAGAGAACATAGTGTAAAGACACTGCGTTCTTTATTTTCCGTCTGAAATTGAGAGTTAAGTGGCGGGGTTTAACACCGCGTTTTACCTCTGATACCAGAGCGAACGAAATAGAAATATTAAATATTATTCAAAAACTACAATTACAATTGTCACCAAAAAACTTCACAGCACACAAGACACTGTGCTCGATATCCCTCACTGTGCCAAATTTCAGAGGTCTACTTACAAATAGCCCAGGAAGAGTTAAACCACAAAGAAACACACTTTTGACCAGTAAGAGCTTCGTAACTATCGTTCAATAAGTAAATAAATACATTGAAATATTCATTGAAATATTCATCTTAACTATATTTGGATATATAAAATTAAAGGAATATTATTTTCATAAGAAGTGCAAATATTCATGGAGAAGTTAGTACCTGATGTAAACTCCATTGCTAGTTCGATTACCACTCGGATCAATTAGTAAATTATATTTAAATTATTTTCATTTCTCCGCTTTTGTATCTAGAATAAGTAAAGTGGAGTGAAATGGAAGACGGAGTGTTCTGACAATAAAAAGCTTAAAGCTACACGTTCAGTATATACCTAAAGAATTTCATGACGCAATAGTGACTGTGGTTATAGGTTCTAATCCCACTTAATGAATGATTTATAATGACTAATTATTTTGGTAAATCCCATTCTACTGTAATATACTATATGCCTACATAATTATACATATACATATATAAGGTAATCTATTAATGCCTATATTTATACAAGTTTTCCTTTATTATTACTACACTTTTAGAATAATAAACTTGCAAATAACATATATGTTTATTTTCAAAAGACGACTAAAGAAATAGTTGAAAATGAAATATCATTAGGTATATGTAATAAATAAAAATTTTTCGTCAGCTATGTATTTAAAGGTGGCCTATAATATTTGTTGAAGTTGCTTAAAATAAAAACATGATAAATTGTAATTGAAAATTTTAATAAACACAACAACAGGTCTTGTAACTGTAACTGTTTAACTTCACCTACATCTCATATATAACAGGGTAAGCAAAGAGAAGTTAGTGTTGAGACACTCTGTTTTCCCAATTTTGAGTTATTGTTATTTGGTGAAACACAACAAATAATACAAAAATCCATACTTATATTATAAATGCGAATGTCTGTGTGTTTGTCTGTCACGCTTTCACGGCTAATCTAGCGGTCAGATTTGGATGAAATTTAGAATGAAAGTAGTAAAAGTGACTGGGTCTAACATAGGCTACTTAGTTTTTCAAAAATCAATCTCTAAAGGGTTGAAATAGGGGATGAAAGTTTGTATGAAAAATCTACACCGCTTGACCGATTGTAACGAATTTTGGCATATATATAGTTGATAATCCAAGGTTAAACATAGGCTACTTTATTTTTCAAAAATCCACCACCGAGGGTTGCAATATACCGAAAGAGCCACGTAGATCACGCGGCGAAGCCGCGAGCGGGCCGCTAGTATTGAATAAAACGTATAACAAATTGTATACAGGAGATAAGAACTCTCGCCTCTTTAATGTCGTCCAAGCGCTGTAGACAATTAAGCTATGTGCTGTTATCGAAATACTTCTAAATTAAAAAAAAGAAAAGGCAGGTATACGCTTTCTCCCGCATAGCGGGGTAGTCAGCGAGGGCCTAGAGTCAAGACAGTCCGTTCTTCACTTACCGCCCCAGTGTCTCGACATTACGTGTTCCACCAAATATTTTAAAAATATTTAACATATCTTCACGACTACACTACAATGTTTTGAAAACTGATTTGCACTTTACCAAATAAGGCATAGTTTATAACTGGCATACTCAAATTACGAATCAACTACTTGATTCGTAATTTGAGTACTATAAAGTTTAAAGTGACCTAAATAGTAGCTTTAGTCATACAATTACTAGGTGCGGGTTCGATACCCACACGATGCAAAAACTATATATAAAATACGTGATTTTTGTTTCACCAAATAATACGGTATATCTCAAAATTGGGAAAACAGAGTGTCTCAACACTAACTTCTCTTTGCTTACCCTGGTATATAGAAGAGATAGGTGAAGTTAAACAGTTACAGTTACAATTGCTTAACTTATATGGATGAAAATCAATAATACAATGATAATAATAGTATAGCCAAATACGCTTAATTGCTGGGGATGCCAAAAATAAAAAGTCGGTCGGAAATTGCGAAAATGTGAATCGTGCGCGACAAGATTTACTTAGATATATTATTATATTGGTCGTATAATATTATACAATCGTAGCGCAATGGCACAGAGTTTAACTGTAAACACGAATCGTTGTGAGTTCGATTTCCACTCGAGGAATGGATATTTAATATTTTCATCGTTCTGGTACCAAGGCAAAGTGCGGCGTTCAGTTCCACCATTTAACTCGTAATGCCTCGACATTTTGGTGGAAAGTGGGGATCGGAGTGTATCAACACCCTCCCTCTACCTACCCTGGCGTGTACGGAACACTACGTGAAACTAAGAAAAAAATACTATACTATGTAGTGCAGCGAAAGATCGTCTAACTGTGAATGAGATAATGATGGGTTCGATATCCATTCTGCAGGATTATAATATTTTCATTTATGTTCCCTTCACGTATTTCCGCTTTTACCAACATTTTTTTTTAATAGCTTCACGCTATATCCCGCTATATTTTTTCAACATAGCAGTGTAAATTATATAAAAAAAACATTTTTCTTCCGAATTCAATACATTACGTGTTGAGTGACGAAACTAAGCACCGTGATTTATCATACATCAGAAAAAAGCACTAAAAATAATTAAATGTTCCTCCATAATTTAAATATTCCTTCCAACTTCCATATCAACCCCTTTTTGTGAACCTACAACCAATTTGCAGTCAGACGCCGTCCCACTGCACCATAATGGCCAAACAATGTTCAAAAATTCAAAAAATTATACGAAATCTCTATTCTAAATCTATTTTGGTTTTACACCGCCGTACAAGGATAGTAAATTAGTAATGACGGGAAGCAACAAAGCTTTGTGAAATAAAAGGTTTTGGCAAACAGGAAGACTGGCGTATGCCTATACGTGATGTTAATAAAATCATTATTAAAATGGATTTTATAATATTTTTGCATATTATTTAAATACTGTAATTATCAAAGTTATAATTCTAAAGTAAAAGTAGTCTAAGTTATTTAAGTCTTATTACATTATCTATCTACTATTGAAAATCCTATCAAAACCAACGCGGATCTGTCAAACACTTCATCTAATTTATAAAAGATATAAAGAAATATGCCAATCGTGGCGCAGTAGCACAAGCGTGTGACTGCGCCACGACTGGTTGTGGGTTCGATTCCCACTCGAGGAGTGGAAATATTTCCATTTTCGTCGCTCTGGTGTCGAGGCAAAGCTCGGCGTTAAGTTCCGCCACTTAACACACAAGCCTCCGATTTCGGCGGAAAGTGGGGAACGGAGTGTCTTAGTACTAGATTCTCTCTGCCTATCCTGCTGTGTGCGGGATACAACGTGAAGATAAAGAAAAGAAAAAAAGAAACAACCATTTTCCACTTTCCAACGACACATCCGTTTCCAACCGACAATGATTTCGTATGCACCTTACTACGAATAACCTATTTACATGGTAAAGACTGACTCATGAATATTTGATATTGTTTTTAAACTTAACTTTTTCTTACTAAAATTTCTAAAGAAAAGAAAATACTTTTTCGTCGAATTATCATTAAAATTCTTAGAGCTTCTTAGTGTGGTCTGTTATGTGTTATGTGTATTGTTATACAATAAGTTGTTTCACTTTAACAATACATTAGATAACATATGTATTTTATAATTGATATTCTTCTTATAAAATTCGTAAATCGCTTAATGTTTGGTGAAAAAGTAAGTCACTGGAGACAAATTTAGGAACGACATACATAAATATTAAATAAATAATTTAACAAATAATAATATAATAAATGATACACACGCACGATGATTATGGGTTCGATTCTCACTAATTATATTATTGATAATACTCAAATTATTTTAAATTCTCCGCACTATTAAAGTGGAGAACGGAGTGTCTTAACGCTAGGTTCCCCCTGCCTACCCTGCTCTGTGCGGGATACAGCGTGAAGCTATTAAAGCAGTGACTCTCAAATTCAGACGAAAAGTGGAAAACGGAATATCTTGACACTAGCTTCACTATGCCAACTCTGTTTTAAGAGCTTTTTGCTTGAAATATACATCTACAATAACTTCATTAGAATTTCAAATACAACTAATTACCCTCTCTGCCCTATCTCTAGAGTATACTATATCGCTTGCCCTAAATAGTTTCAGGATAGCATATCATTGATCGTCACTTTGAACAGTGCCGCCGTGCAATTGTGTTAGTTCTGCATCTAACTATCAATTTCCTAACTTGAAAACATACGGTTAAAAGTTCGGTTTGTAACCACTTAAATACTAAAATAAGTTTTTTCTTCGTCAAAAATAATTAGTGATAATATTATTTATTGAAATAGCCTATAACTTCCTGCACATTAAAATAAATAAATAAAAAAAGAATATTTTAAGATAAAATGTCAGTATTTAACCACTTATATATTAAAAGATAGAACAAACATCAAAAGCAAGGTAGTCAGAGAGAATCTAGTGTTAAATCACTCTGATCTCCACCTATATTTAAAATATTGTGTGTTGGGTGGCGAAGCTTACAAAGCGTAGCATACGCTTTGTCCCAGGCCGGGGAAATAAAAATATACATATAAAATAGCTTCACGCTATATCCCGCACACAGCAGGGTAGGCAGAGGGAACCTAGTGTTAAGACACTCCGTTCCCCACTTTCCGCCGAATTCGGAGGCTTGCGTGTTAAGTGGCGGAACTTAACGCCGCGCTTTACCTCGACACCAGAGCGAAGAAAATGGAAATATAATTTCCACTCCTCGAGTGGGAATCGAACCCACAACCAGTCGTTTACAGTCACACTCTTGTGCCACTGGGCCACGACTGGCCATATACATAGCATATTTCAATAAATAATATTTTAATTAGCACAGTAGAATCGTCAATTAACTTAAATGTCAGTATTGTCTGTACTACAACATGCTATCACCGAGCCGACCGACCGAGGAGAGAAAATCTCACAATAAACTCAAGAATTGATTTTTATGTAACTAAATGTTTATGTTTAAGATGATACATACGACAATTGTTTTAGAGCAGGAGTGTCAACTTTTCTTAGCAACGGGCCTATCCAAATTTAAAAATTTCTTGGTTGGCCAAAGGTAAACTTTTTTAACCAAACAGAATTTAGTACTAAAATCCTCTATTCTCCACTTTGTGACAGTAACTTCCAAAAGATACGGGTTCTAATCCCACTACGTTAATTTTTTGTATGTTTTCTAAAATTGGGTTATTCATGTTCTGAATGAAAAATATTTCAAGAACATCAAAGTATTCTCAATCTTCTTCCCTGTACCATATAAGCTACTGTATATTTGTACAACAATTGCATTGTTGCTCCACTGCCCTAGTTCTGAGAAGAACGCTAAACGCTAATTACTATAGGCAATGTATAAACGCTAGAAGCACTTATGCCTTAAGCCCGGTATTTAGTAATCGTTAAACTATACTTCTACTATACAATATATCATTATATATACGTAGAGGAAAACTTCTAGAACATTATTTAGAAATATTATGCAAACGAAAAAGTGTACCATAAAATATAATTTTAGATTTGCAAATTCAACGAACCAAAAGTCAAGTTTATTAAGAAATTAAAAGCGCGGCGTTGAGTTCCGCCACTCAACACATAAAGCCTCGAATTCAGGCAGAAAGTGGAGAACGGAGTGTCTTGGCATTAGGTTTCCTCTGACTATCCCGCTAAAGCAGAAAAAGCGTGAAGCTATTTATTTTTTCTAAAAGTACTTCTAATAGCTTATTTGAAAAAATGATATTTTGATTTATGATATTTTGATTTATGCACAATTTAAAATTTTGTGTGGGGAAGAAATGCCGATCTACTTTACTTACTATTTATATTATATGTACATATAATACATTTAATTAATTTCATTTATAGTATTGAATTAGTAATAAATTGAGTTTTTTTTAACTTCACACTGTATCCTGCACACAGCAATGTAGGCAGAGGGAACCTAGTGTTAAGACATTCCGTTTCCCATTTTCCGCCGAATTGTGGAGGCATTGCGTGTTAAGTGGCGCAACTTAACGCCGCGCTTTGCCTCGGTACCAGAGCGAAGACAAGGAAAATATTAAATATATTCACTCCTCGAGTGGGAATCGAACCCACAACCAGTCGTTTACAATCACACGTTTGTGCCACTGCGCCACGACTGGTCCCAAATCAAGTTAATGAAATAAAAAATTACACATACTACCATGTGTTTCACATAAACTTGTGTAAAAGCAACGCATATTTACTCGTCAACAGGTCTACTAATAGTAGTATAATATTATTTAACGACTTATAATTAGTTAGGTACATAATTTTAAGCTGTTATGCTGACGTAACGCATGTATAAGTTATGTTATTTACTGATAAATATCCTGATTGCAGATGAGGGTTACGAGTTCGATTTTCGTTTAGGGTACAAAATATAATTATGTTTGATTTTCCTTATATATTTAGATACAGTGCGGCGTTAGGTTGCGCCATTAACTACAGAAAATTTTAGTGTCTAAGTAAGGTATTACAATAACGAGCGTAATATTTTAATATAGATTCTTTCTACACATTTAGTAAAAGAGTAAATAAAAAATATATATATAACTTGAATGACATGCAATGGTTTTATTATTTACCAATATGCATCACTTTTACAGCTTTGCACTTTTTCCGTATAGCTAGTTAAGTTATAAAGAACATAGTGTCCAGACACTCCGTTATCCACCTTCCTCCAAAATCAAAACAAAAACATCGCATTTAATCATCTTACCACAATGAAAACATTTTAAATATAATGATAACCCAGAGAGGGAATCGAAGCCATGACCATTCACTTTTACAGTTAAGCGCTGTCCCACTACGCCACGATGGCCTCACTTAACCAAACTTGTATAATAATTGCCCTGAACGGGAATTGAACCTAGAACCTGTAGCTTATAAGTAATAATTAACCACTGGACCATAAGGTCTATTTATCATACTAAAATTATCATTTCAAAGTTAACTATAGTAATAAACATCAAAAACTATTAGCCACATTATGTAAATCTATTAAATACACTTATGTCTTATGTTAATTCTTGAAGTGAATTCCTGTTACTTCATGATAATTGAATAAATTTAATACATGTTCTAGCCCAGTGGGGGCTTGTGTTATTATATTACATACTAGAGGCCCGCTAGCGACTTCGCCTGCGTAAACTACGCAACTATTTCACTATAGGCCGCTGCGCCTATTACATTAGAAACCAAAATTAGAAACCAAAATTATTAGTGTATCTCTACTATATTATGCATGTATAATACATACAAATCTTTCCTTTGAATCATTCTATCTAGTAAAAGAAACCGCATCAAAATCAGTTGCGTAGTTTTGAAGATCTAAGCATATATACATACAGACGTGGGAAAAGTGTTTGCTCTATACTATGTAAAGATGTTAATTTTTGAAGTGAATTCCTGTTACTTCATGATAATTGAATAAATTTAATGCATGTTGTAGCCCAGTGGGAGCTTGTGTTATTATATTATATATGATAGTGTATAATGTGTGGGTTCGATTTCTATTAATAATTTAAATTTTGATTGGGAAATCATTAGTAACTATACTAATAACTGTGAATATTTGCCAGTCTGTCTGTTACGCTTTCACGGTTAATCTATCAGCCCGATTTGGACAAAATTTGGAATAAAAATAGGTGTCAGACCTAGGGTCTAACTTTTTTCAAAAATCTACCTCTAGAATGGGAGATAAAAGTTTATTTGAAAGATTGTCTAGTTACGGCGAAGTCTCTGGTTACTTAGCTCGCAATGCCTTGATTTCGGACGGAAAATGGAGAATGGAGTGTCTTTGCTCTCTGATTACTCTGAAACCCTGAAGATATAACGAAACGAGCAAAACTTAATTTACATGAAAGACATAAATTTGATGATAAATATTACTAGTAATAATAATAAATAGTATCATCTGATATTCGGAGCAATCCTTTTCAATTCTCTGCTCTGGTACTGTTAAAGGTGGTTTGACTTTTGCCCAAAGTTTAGAATTCAGAAGGAAAATGGAGATCAAAGTGTCTTGACACTAGGTTCTCTCTGCCTACCACGCAGGTCCTTACGGGGCATGGATGCTTCGGAAGGTACCTGTGGAAGGTCGCTGGGAGGGAGCCCGACGCTCGCTGCCATCACTGCAACGACTGCCTCGAGGAGACGGCCCAGCACACGCTGGAAGTGTGCCCAGCCTGGGCATCTCAACGCCACGCACTGCGTGGCGTTCAGGGGAGGACCTCTCTCTAACGGCTATGGTAACGGCTATGGTAGCTTGTGAGAGGTCGTGGGACGCGGTCGGATCCTTCTGCGAGGCTGTGATGCTCGAGAAGGAAGTGGCAGAACGGGCGAGGGAGGCCTCCTCCAATCTCGCCCTTCGCCGCAGACGACCGGGTCGCCGGAGGGCGGCTCACGATCGTCGCCTTCCGCCCTAACCGGCCAGAGGGCGATCAGCTTGGAGCTGGTCGCCTAGTCACCTGGCCCGAGTAGGCGTGCGCAGGTTGCTTCCGCGCGCTACTCAGAGCAGGCCGTCGAGGGTGCCCTACCACCCTTGACTCCACGACGTGCCTCGGTGCTCCCGCCTCCGGGGTACGCGGAAGATTCGGGTACCTGTGGCCCCGGATTGTGGCGGTCGAGGAGGAGCACCGTGAGGTTTTAGTGGGTATACGGACGGCTCAGTCTGGAGTCCCACATAACCACGTCCGAGTCCCCAATCGGGCTGGTATCCGTAACGGATTTCCTCACGTTAAAAAAAAATAAAAAAAAAAAAAAAGGTTCTCTCTGCCTAACTTGATGTTGGAAAAACGAAATAACAAAAAAAACTAGGTCACAATCTTTACATATTTCTATTTATAGTAGCTTTTAGTAAACTGTAAATGTATGGATTTATTTACGGTTCGATAACTTCCCACTCCGCCTCTTATTAACAATATTGAAATACCTGCATTTAAATTGATAAAGCTGCTTTTAGAGTGTGCACTTTATTTATTTATATTGTGTTCAGATAATTAATAAAAGTAGATATATATATGGCCATCGTGGTCCAGTGGGACAGTATCTGGCTTAAAAACGGTGGTTATGGGTTCAGTCCTCTAGCAGAAGAACGCATATTTAAATAATTCTGATTTTCCCACTCTGCTAAAGATAAATGTACTAATAAAGATAATGATAAGACGTTGAGTTCCATAGGTCAACAGACAATGTTTTGCAATGAAACGGAAAATGGAGAACGGAATGTTTTGACACTAGGTTCTCTATGCCCTCCAGTAAAAAATAGTTAAAAAAACTGTTTATTTACCTTTACTTAGATTCCGAATCTTCTTTTTTTTTGTTTTAGCTTCACGCTGTATTCCGCACACAGCAGGATAGGCAGAGGGAACCTAGTGTTATGACACTCCGTTCCCCATATTCCGCCAAATTTTTTGGAGGCATTGCGTGTTAAGTGGCGGAACTTAACGCCGCGCTTTGCCTATGTTCTTAATATAATAAATCTTAATCTTCATAAATTATGGAATACATAGCGTGCATTCATTTCCATCTTTATCTTACCGCCTACAAGCAAAATTTTTCCAAGCGCACTTTCTCTACCAAATTAGTGACTGTCCCAACATTTAGATTGTTTTGACTTTAATTGTTACTAGCAGTCAACGAAATTACTGTAATGGTTGAATTTTGGTTACGAAATAGTTATTATATGCTTTCATATCATGCATATTAAAGATGGAAGAAATAAAAAGTGATAAGGCAAAAATATATAAAAATTTCAAAATACTCGAATTTGAACCCACGCTACTTAAAAACCTAACGATCTAATTAATTAAGATATATGTTGTTATCCAGCTACATCGAAATTAAAATTATTTTTCTTGTACCATTTTAGATCCAGAGGGAAATAAAATAATATTATTTCGGATAAGAGCAACTATTAAGTTTCTCGTCGGCTCTTCTTAATAAAACTGACTTCCGAACCAGTAGTAGCTTCCGGTAAGACTGACATGTTAATAACATGTCGCTTAACATAATATTAAATTACTGATTAATTCGAAAGTGCTTGTAATAGCCTATTTAAATGAAAAATACCTTTAATTTGGACAAAAATTATACATTTAATCATAAATTGAGAACAGAGGTAATCTTGTTGTGACCTATATTTTTATAATTTGTGTTAAACTTCATTCAAATTGGTTCTTTCATATTTATTACCTAAGCGTCAAATAAATCAAGATTTTAATACCATAATCATGTAGTAAACTAGATGTACCCGCGACTTTGTCAGTGGGGAATTTTCAAAAAAAAGTTATAATATTTCAAAATAAAAAAAGCCGAAGTTATTTCTAATTACATCAGCTATCTCCCAGTGAAAGTCCCATCAAAATTGGTCCAGTCATTCCAGGGAGTAGCCGAAACAAACAAACAGATGGACAAAACAAAAAATGTAAAATAAAATGTTATTTTGGTAAATGCATTTAGTAAAAAGCGGTTATTTCTTATATTACAAACAGCTTCACGCTGTATCCCGCATACAACAGGGTCGGCAGATGGAACCTAGTGTTAAGACACTCCGTTCCCCACTTTCCGCTGAATTCAAGTGGCGGAACTTAACGCCACGCTTTACCTCGGCACCAGGGCGAAGAAAATGGAAATATTAAATATTTCCAATCCTCGAGTGGGAATCGAACCCAAAACCAGTCGTTTACAGCCACACGCTTGTGCCACTGGGCCACGACTGGCCACGATATTACAAACAGACTCTCAAATTTTATTTATATTATAAATAATGTCACCGACAGCTTTCCTATTACGTGTCGACATGTAATTAATTGATGTTAATCTAACACTGCATTAACAAATTCAAATTTTCACATAACCATGTATGTAATAGGGGATATTATAAATCTATTAGGAAAATTCTTAACCTACTAAAAGCTTTATATGACTTCCGGTTATTAAAAAACCTAAATAACTATTTTTTTAATATTTTTTATGTATTAAATTTGTTGTATGATATTTTTATGGGATAATTACATAACTTTAATTATATGAAAAAAGTTATATATTTGAGAAATACATGTTATTTCTAAATTATATTATTTTTTTGTTTACTTTTACTTATTTTATGTGGGAAAGAGTGCGAAACTGAAAAAAATATATATTTTAACTTTTAAAATAATAACCACTTAATTTTATTCGTATTACATTCTGAAAAAAAAAAACATTTTTGAGAAAATATATTGATTAGACAAAGTTAGGTAAAAGATTGAGTTACGGTTAGTAGCCTTTATTGAAAAAACAATGCAAATAATATACACTGAAGGAAGGTCGCAGTACTTTGGACAACATATTAAAAAGTTGATAAATACTATTACTGACCTGCCAAGATAACAGAGCGGAAAAATGGTAAGTAATTTAAATAAAATCATTCCCCATTGAGGCATAGTAGAAAAACGAGGGACTGTAAACGTTGGTTGTGGGTTCGATACCCACTCAGGGGAATTTTGTAAATAACTTATTGTTAAGATCACTCAACACGCAATGTCACACAATTAGGGCAGAAAATAAAAAATTGAGTGTTTTGTCACTAGGTTCTGTTCCACGACGAACTTACGTTATGACATTCATGAGGTAGCCAAGTAGATGTTATGACTCATCCGTTTTCCGATTATTAACCTAAATAATTAATTTAACGATTTCAAAATAACTACTTATTTTTTTAAGTTGAGGAAACCATAATGTTTTTTAAGATAAAATTAGTAATTTATTATTCGTTTAAGTAGCTTTTTATTCGCTCTCTTAAAATGAAAGAATCGTAATTTAAAATGAGAGGAACTATTGGTTTCAAATTCATATTCAAAATATCTTTATTCAAATAGACTTTTGAAAGCACTTTTCAATCGTCAAATGTACATTAAGCTACCACCGACTCGGAAGGCAGTTCTGCTGAGGAGAGCCGGCCAGAAACTCAGCAGTTGCTCTTTTCAAATATATAAACTACAATTTTATTATTTGATACAATGGTAGCTAACCGGCATTGGACTTATTCAGATTAATTCCACGCATTTTTATCCTTTAAATACTCTTCTACAGAAGTAATAAGCTTTACTTATTAACGTATTTTTTACAATTATTTTGAATTTCTCTAGTGGTAAATCTAACCTAATCTAAGTGGTGTTTTGCTAAATATCCTAGTCTAAAATTTTTTTGGGATTTCACATAATTTTTATTTTAAGGTTAGGTAGTTTTCAATGCAGTGTTTATATATTTTTAAATCAATGTTTTAAATTTATATGTTAGACTCAGCTACATTTGTCAAAATGTAATTTAATTTATACTGCAAATAGCAAGTGAAAACTACCCACTGCTTTTTATTATTATTTTTGCATTGGCTTTATGTTAAAATCTGAACACTTTACAAATTATTATTGAAAGGTGTTTTAAGTCGATTAATCTAACTATTATAATAATTTCCTTCTTCCGAGCGGAAATGTAACATACAATCCATAATTATATTATATTTGCAAAAGTCTGTATGTTTGTCTGTCATGCTTTCGCGGCTAATCTACAGGTCCGATTTGGATGAAATTTAGAATAAAAGTAGAGCAAGTTACCGGGTCTAAATTTTGGCATAAATATAGTTGGTAATCTAAGCTTAAACATAGGCTACTTTATTTTTCAAAAAACCCACCCCTGAGAGTTTCAATATATAAGGAAGCAGTTATGTAATTCACGCGGCAAAGTCGCGAGCGGGCCGCTAATATTGTATAAAATTTATAGTCTACGTAAACAAAATTGCAGGCTACTAATAATTAAAATAACACACCATAAAAGAATCGTTTAACATATTAAAAGATGCAAAGGGAAATCTATTAATTAATAATACTAAAATCCCGTTTGCCAACTGATGGATATCTATCTGCTAATTTACCTGACAGTTGTCTGCGACTATCCTGACAACTGTTAGAAGATATCCGTCGGCAAGTTAACAGAAACTTTATCGTGATGTTAAAACATCGTTTTAGGTATATATAATTGCAGTTTTTTTAGCTTCACGCTGTATCCCGCACACAGCAGGGTAAGCAGAGGGGAGCTAGTTTTAAGATACTCCGTTTCCCACTTTCCGCCGAATTTGAAAGCATTGCGTGTTAAGTGATGGAACATAACACCGCGCTTTGCTCAGACATCAGAGCGAAGAAAATGGAATTATTCGTATTTTCCACTCCTCGAGTGAGAATTGAAGCCACAACCAGTCAACAATCACACTTTATGCTACTGCGCTACAACTGGCCCCAAATTGCAGTTAGAGATAAAAAAGATTTAATTGAATTTAAAACTGTCACTTAACACGGCAATGTCTCGATTTCATTTAAAAAGAGGAGAACGGAGTGTTTTCTCACTACGTTTTTCTGACGATGCGGAAAAAGGTGTCAAACTAAATAAAAAAAGAATTTTAAACTAATCGTAAATAATATAATGCTCACAAATTTACCTAATCGTCGTAGCGCAGTGGGACAGTGCCTAAATATAATTGTGATTGATAATCGGTTCATATCGCTCTCATGGGAATGTTTATATTTAAAGTATTTGCAATTTTTTTCTCCGGCAGGACAAAGTGTGACGTTGAGTCTACAATCAATACATAAAGTTAAGAAGAGAGTATTTAACTATCGACTTAACTTACATACTCTAATATTCGAAATAAAGAATAAATCAAAAAAAACCTTTATGAACCTTTATTTTATATATGGGCATGGGCCAATTTAGAGCCAATTAAAAGATAATTCACATTTCTGAGTACTAAGCTTTAGCCACTTCTACCTGACATGTTAACATATGAAAACAGTTTTAAATAGAGTGGGTACGCAAGTGTCAAATCGTCGCTTATTTAACGGTACGAATCGACGTGAGAACCCCATTGTTGTGTAACAATAGAGCTTTAGTTACGGATATCAGCGTGTAGGCAATTATGTATGAACAGACGGACACATTTGCTAGACAAGAACTTAACGTGTGAATATATGTATAAAGAGTGGTTTGTTTATTTTGTATGGTACCGTCGAGTCATAGAAATACTTTGTAATGGTTGCAGGTTCGAATTTTAAGAGGAGAATAGGATATGAGGAATATTTTTTTTTCGCTTCACACTGTATCCTTTACACAGCAGGGTTGGCAGAGAGTACTTAATGTTGAAACACTCTCTTTCCCGCGCACCGCTGAATTCTGGAGGCATTGCGTGTTAAGTGGCGGAACTTAACGCCACGCTTTACCTCGGCACCAGAGCGAGGAAAATGGAAATATTACATTTTTCCACTCCTCGAGTGGGAATCGAACCTACAAACAGCCGCTTTGCAGTCATACTTTGTGGTTTTGCGCCACGACTAGCCCCATAATTTATTTTTTAAATTCTTTGCTCTCAGAGGCCGTCGTGGCGCAGTGGGATAACGTCTAACTGTAAATGGAATAGTTTTGGATTCTATTCGCACTCGTGGAAATCAATATAATTAAATTATTTTCATCGCTTCGCTCTAGTAAGAAGAAGAAGAATAAAGCACAGCATTGAATTCCATCACTCAACACGTAATGCCTCGTTTTCCAGTGGAAAATGGAGGACGGAATGTCTTGCCACTAGTTCTTTCTGCCTATCCTGTTATGCGGAAAAAAGCGTAAAATGCCTTTTATATGTGATAAGAATTTTAAAGAGAAATTAAACATTTGAGGTATTAATTCAATGGTATTTTTAAAAGATATTATATATGCATTTTGTTACAAGTGTTTATTGCATTTTTTTTGCTGTTTAATATTAAGTTTAAGTAATTTCTACTTTATAACTTCTTAAATATTTCTTGAATTCTTAAAATAGATTTAAAAAGAACTTAAATAAAGTTTTTTTTTAGCTTCACGCTGTATCCCGCACACAGAGGGAACCTAGTGTTAAGACACTCCGTTCCCCACTTTCCGCCGAATTCGGAGGCTTGCGTGTTAAGTGGCGGACCTTACGCCGCTTAAATCTTACGAAAAGTTCAGTTATTCATCAACATTTCTAGGAAAACCTTAAATTTTTTATACCTACAAGAATCTTATTCATTCCTGAACAAAAGTGGGACAGTACAATACCTTTGGTATGCAGTTTCAAAAAAGTAAATCTCATAAGACCGCTACATGACTAATAAACACTTCGAATTTTACGAGGAACTCCTTGATTGCAACATTTTTATATATATATATTTGGGATTTTGGTACCGTTTTAGTCATCGATATGTTCAACAATTATTGACACATCCTGCTTTTATTATCCTTTGGAGGTTAAAATTATAATTTTATGTAATATTTTTTTTTCACTTTTGATAAGAGGGTTAGTCAGAGGGAAGTTAGTGTCAAGGTTATCCACTTTTACATCCATATTCGAGACATTGTATGTTGAATGGCGTAACTTAACGCCGTGGTTTTTTTGTTCAGGAGAGAGGAAAAATGAAAATAATTAATTACAATCTTTTACACCGAGTGGGAATCGAACTCAGCAATTAGCAGCGGTCATGACTAATATTACATACTGCTCCATTGCGCCGCAAAGGATCTCAACTAATAAACTAATTCGTTTTCCACCATACCCCTAAAATCGAGACATTCACTGTCGAGTGGCGGAAATCAACACTACTCTTTGTACATTTCCCGAAATCATCCTCAGGCATCGAACTCACAACCAACTTCGCTTAAAATTTGAAACTATCTGAGCAAATAAAAAGCGATAACCAAGTCTAAGCAAAAAATGACTTGTACGGGAACACAGCCTTTTTTTTGTCGCTGGGAAATGCGTTTACGCAGACCATCCGTACGCAAAGCAGTCAGACCTACTTTACGTACGGATGATACTGTGGGACTCACCGGAGAGTCCGACACTACCCACTAAAACCCAGCAGAAGCCCTCTGGTTGGGAACACAACCTGCTACAAGAGCTAATTTAACTAAACACTCCTTCAAAATAAATAAAATATTAAAATCCAAAATTGTGGCCAGTCGTGGCCTAGTGGCACAAGCGTGTGACTGTAAACGACTGGTTGTGGGTTCGATTCCCACTCGAGGAGTGGAAATTATATTTCCATTTTCTTCGCTCTGGTGTCGAGGTAAAGCGCGGCGTTAAGTTCCGCCACTTAACACGCAAGCCTCCGTATTCGGCGGAAAGTGGGGAACGGAGTGTCTTAACACTAGGTTCCCTCTGCCTACCCTGCTGTGGGCGGGATACAGCGTGAAGCTAAAAAAAAAAAAAAATTTAAAATCCAAACAGCTTATCTATGTATACAAAAATTTAAAATACTTTGTTTGTTTGTCACCTGCGTCATCTCCTGTTGATATTTCCAATGACATTATAACGAGGTGTTTAAGATAATATTATTACGACTACTGTAATTATTTAACTAATCTGTTTGGATGTTTACCTAAATGTTAGAGTGTTAAGTGTTAACTCAACGCGATGGTTACAGGTTCATATCTGGTAAAAAAATATTTATCTATACTAATATAATAAAGGGGTAAATTTTGTAATTTTGTTTGTAAAGGGTAATCTTCGGAAATATTAAACCGAGCATGAAAATTCTTTCACAAGTAAGAAAGCTACACTATTCAGGGGCGGAAAAGCTACACTATATGCTATATGAATGAACTGAAAGTTCAGGGAATTTGAAAGGAGCTCAAATAGGGGATAAAAATTGCAGATCATGCTACGAAACCGCGAGCGGGTCACTAGTATTTCTAAATAAAAAGTAGCTTCACGTTTTTTCTCGCGTAATCAAGGTAGTCAGAGACCTAAAGTCAAGACAATCCGTTCTTCACGTTCTGGTTGAGTGGTGGAACTTAACGCTGCGCTTCCTATTAAGTGGACCAGGGTGGAGAAACAAAAATAATTTAAATACAACCATTCCCTCGAACAGAATCAAATTCACAAACAGCACATTTACAATTAAAACACTGTCCCACTACGTACCTTAGTACATTTGTGCATACTACAACTACATTCTTAGAGAATACATGAAAATTAAAATATATTAGAAACGCTTGAATATAATATAAGTATATACATACATCGAAAGGGCCAACGTTTATAGTATATAAATAAAAAAGAGAAAGAAAATAGAAAATGTTGTTTTGACAGTCGTTTTTTTCTACCCACCAAGTAGTTATGGAACCTACACTAAATCACGCTTAAAGTCAGAGACTGTGACACTACTTCACGATGGATTCTTCTTTTAATTTATTTTTTAGCGTCACGCTGTATCCCGCACACAACAGGGTAGGCAGGGAGAACCTAGTGTTAAGACACTCCGTTCCCCATTTATTTTTTTTAATATAATATTCTTAATATCCAACTAAATAAAATATACAATTATTTTATAAATATTATTAACAATTGTTTTTTTTTCACAGTGGCAGCAGTCTGCATACTTCTAGAAGTAGGCGCGTTACCAAGCAGGCGCAGCGGGTTCAGATGCAACGATCCGGACCTCTCTTTCCCTCACACGGGAGATACTATCTCCATCTCGCTCGTCGCTGCAATCACTGTGATCGTGCCATACCTTATTGTAAGTATTGATTTTGTATTTTTTTTTATGATTTTATTTGATAAAAAACCGGGTTAAAGAAATTTATTATATAATATATGAATTATTCAATGAATGAGGTTAGTGGTGGCGCAAGGGCACTAAAGTATGACAAAACGTGTTCCGTGGCAACTGGTGCAACTTATCGCCGTGATTTGCCTCAACACCACTGCGAAGGAAATGCAATATTCAATATTTGAATTCCTCGAGTGGGAATCGAAACAGTCGCGTTCCTATAAAATCGTATTCCGATAGGTAGAGGGAACCTAGTGTTAAGACACTCCCTTCCCTATTTCCCACTGAATTCTATAGACATTGTGTGTTAAGTGGCAGAACTTAATGCCGAGATTTGCCTCGTCACCAGAGCAAAGAATATTGAAATATTTCTGTTCCTCGAGTGGGAATCGAACCCACAACCAGTCGCGCTTATAGTCACACTTAAACATAAACTGCCTAACCAAATATCAATTATTCACATATGTATATACAAGTATATTTGCAATAAAACAAAACTTTGAGCAAATTGTAAAGAGTAACCACATAGTGTCCATCAAACTCTAAACATCCGGTATTGACGAGGTTATTTTAAGACGCGCATTTAAATTAAGTAAATGTTATTGTCAAATTATGTTTTTTTACTTAATATCTTACTAAGTGAGATATCACTCCGTTCTCCGCTTTTGCTACGAACAGAGAATTTTCGAATAAGAGAAAATTTTAGAGTTTTAAGTATTAATAATATCTTACTAAGTGAGATATCACTCCGTTCTCCGCTTTTACTAAAACGAATATTTTGAGATAAGAAAGAATTTTAGAGTCAGCATAAAGTCATTTCTATTTTAGATTAAAAATATCGTTTTTAAGCATTTCTCATATATTTATCTACTCTTAGCCTTTTTTTACGCTCAAAATAGACACATTGCATTTTAAAAATCATTCAAATTTTTATACGTTTTCTTTAAATGTCTTTTTTCAATTTTCCTAAGTGTGGAATAGCACTTTAAAAAAATGTTTAAAAACATTGCATTTTAGTTTCCAGTAGTAAACATTTCGTATTCCTATAGACTAGCCACAGCTAAATATTCGGGGAAAACCGTGAAATCTGCTCATATATTTCTTCGGTGTAAACTGTAGAGGTCATTACGCCGCAGTAAGACAGCGACTGACTGTAAAAAAAATGGTCATGGTTGTGAAATTATTATATTTAAATTATTTTCATTTTCCCGCTCTAATAGGAAAAAGTGCGGCGTTAAACTCCACCATTCAACAAACAATTCCCTTTACCTACCTTGTTATGCAACAAACCAAAAAAAATAAACATAGATAATATAACATCTTTTTTAGTGAAATGTTCTAATCTAGTCTATTTCAATTTCACTGATAGCAATAAATCTGTAAATTACATTTGACTTAAAAAAAAAAGAAGTCACGCTAAGTTTCTTGCGTAGGTTCTTCTCAAGTCTGAGACATTCACTTTAGTGAACCTGTGTCCGGTGATAAATTATTTGACATTCAAAAAATAAAACATATAACTTCTTATTTTAAATAAAATTATATTAAACTTTAACTTTCTCCATACTCTTTCGTTCTCTATCATACTTCTCCTTACCAAAAATATAATATATTAAACATAACAAAAAAAAATACATGAACTACAATACCCATTACATAATAAAACGTACATCAATTTTCGCTTACCAATCACTTACGCAATCATTCCATTACAGATATGGGCAATTGAGACTGTCCTAAACAGGGACGACGAGTATTCTATAAAGAAAAATAAGCTATACACCAGCGCTAAAACCGCTGCGTTCATATATAGAGACTATATATACGGCGCAGTGGTCAACTTGACGGTGTTGGAAGTCGTCAAGTGTGTCGTGGGCTCGCCGAGGCCGACTTTCTTTGATCTGTGCGAGCCTGATAAGGCGAAGACTTGTAATGGGTAAGTTTTTAATTAAATTATTAAATATACTGTTTTGGGGTTCGATTCCCATTCTGGGGGATGGTCATATTTAAATTATTTTTTTCTTTTCTTTTCTACGCTGTGGTAAGACCAAACGCGGCGTTGAGTTCCGCCACTCAACAGATAATCCAAAAAGTAAGAAGCTAAGTGTATTCAAAGTAGATTTGCTATGGGAGAAAAGCTGAAGAAAAAAATACCATTATCTATTTAAGATCCGAAAATTAAAGAATTGAATTAGTATAACCACAATCTGTTTATCGCTTTCCGTCTGAAATTATGATATTACATGTTAAGTGGCGGAACTCAACGCCTCACTCTGTCTTTCCAGCACGAAGAAACAAAAATAATTTAAATATTATTTCTCCGAATAGGAATCGAACCAACAATCATTTCGTATACAGTCAGACCTCTATCACCCAGCGCCACGACGATCTCGTAGAAATTCAACTGTTATTTAAGATAAAAGGCAAAGGCTTAAATTGTGTAAATCTCTGTAGAATGCGGATTATCGACGCGTTTCTATCAACATTTTTTACTTTATTGTATGGAATTGAAATTTTTCTATTAACCTAAAAGAGATGAAATTGAGACGGTATATGCCGTCATGGTGCAATCCATACTTATATTACAAATGGGAATGTCTGTGTGTTTGTCTGTCACGCTTTCACGGCTAATCTACCGGTCCGATTTGGATGAAATTTGGAATAAAAGTAGAAACAATAACTGGGTCTGACATAGGCTATTTATTTTTTCAAAAATCAACCTCTAAAGGGTTGAAATAGGGGATGAAAGTTTATATGAAAAATCTAAACCGCTTGACCAATTGTAATGAATTTTGGCATAAAGAAGCATAGGCTACTTTATTTTTTTCTAAACGCGCCCCCGAGGGTCTCAATATAACGAAATAGTTCACGCGGCGAAGCCACGAGCGGGCCGCTAGTAGTTAATATATGTAAATAACTTTCAAAGTATGTATTGTATTCGATTTCTTATAAGAACATGAAGTGTTTTTTTTAATTTTGTACGGAAACTTAGTGGTACATCACTCTGTTTTAATATTTTTTTTTCAATATCAGTATATAGATTATACACTAACTAACATAGTAACTAAAACACTAACTAACTAATTAATGGGCGATGGTAAAATTTTTGACGCATTTTTAAAAAATATATATGAACGAAGGTATATAACCTTTGGCATAATTAAAATTTTATATAAAGAATAAGTGCAGAAAACCAATATTTTCATTAATAATACATTAAATAAATAAAATCTTTAGACATACACACACAAAAATTATGTTTGGTTATTATCATTATGAATTCACGCTGTATCCCGCACACAGCAGGGTAGAGGATACCTAGTGTTAAAACACTCCGTTCCCCACTTTCCACCGAATTCGGAGGCATTGCTTATTAAGTGACAGTTGCTTATTAAGTGGCAGTTGCTTATTAAGTGGCAGTGATAATATTAAATATTTCCACTCCTCGAGTGAGAATTGAAGCCACAACCAGTCGTTTACAGTCACACGTTCGTGCCACTGCGCCACGACTGGCCCCTATTGTTATCATTTTTCTATAAAGTGACATACAGGTTGCTAAGGCAACGCATATTTTACGCGTTAAAAGACTATTCTTCCTGTTATAATTTTAAATAGAATTTGAACCTACAACTATCGCGTTTATTTAAAATTCAGTTATATTCTATCTCTGAATATATTATCCTTCATTTCTAACGATTTTCCTACATTTTACTAACAAAATATTTTTTTACAGCTCTGAATACATAAGCAGTTACGTTTGCACTTCAACTAAGTACTCGCGGTACTTACAAATAGATTCGAGCAGGAGCTTCCCGTCTGCGCACACGTCTTTATCTGTCTACTGCGGACTTTTCTTAGCGGTAAGTTGTTTCAAAACTAAGATATAAGATATACAGAAAGAAGTAGTGACCAGTCACTATTCTTTCTTCACTAATTTGAAGACACGATATGTTAGTTGGAGGAGTGCTAAAGCACGGATTTCCTTACCAAATAAAAGATAAATTTGTATATTTAATATGATTTATAGCTTCATGCTGTATCCTGCATACAGCAGGGTAGGCAGAGGAAACCTAGTGTTAAGGCACTCCGTTCCTTATTTTCCACCAATTCTGATATTGCTTTTAAAGTGGCAGAATATGAGGCCTCGCTTTACCTTAATACTAGAATGAAGAAAATGGAAACATGAAATATTTCCGTTTCTCCGATGGGAATCGAACGCACAACCGTTGTATTTAGAATCACACTGTGTGTTCCTGTGCCACGACTGATCTCAATCTAAGTCAGACAAAAAGTAGTAGTAGTACTCTATTTCCACAATTTCATCAACAAAAAGTTTCATCAGAAAGAATTTAGTGTCAAGGAACTCCCTTCTCCACTTTTCCTCCGCAAATTAAGACATTGCGTGTTGAGTGGCGGAACTCAACGCCGCACTTTGTCTTCAGTACCAGAGGGAAGACATGAACATATTTTAAATATCCCGAGTTAGAAATCGAACGCACAAGTATCTCGATTACATTCAGACGCTATCCCACTGCGCCACGACTGCCGCGTTTTAAGTCAAATACGCACGCTTAAAATTCATACTTATATTATAAATGCGAAAGTCTGTGTGTTTGCCTGTCACGCTTTCACGGCTAATCTACCGGTCCGATTTGGATGAAATTTTGAATGAAAGTAGTAAATAACTATGGGTCTAACATAGGCTACTGATTTTTTCAAAAAAAAACCGCTGAAGGGTTGAAATAGGGGATGAAAGATTATATGAAAAAACGCTTGACCGATTGTAAGGACCGATTTTTTGAATAAATATTGTTGATAATCGAAGGTTAAAGATAGGCGACTTTATTTTTCAAAAATCCACCCCCGAAGGTTGCAACATTACAAACATAGTCCACGCGCCGAAGCCGCGAGCGGGCCGCTAGTAGTATATAAAGATTAATCACTCTGCCCTTTTACTCTATATTATGTTATATTCCGTTGTCTAATTCGATAAAATATGATACTAAATAAATAAATTGAAGAAACCGGATTTTATGGAATTTGAACTTACAACCATCGCGTGTATATAAGCTATTCTTAGTTTACATGCCAACATGTACACTAATATATTTATAATAATAGCCAAAACAGTATTATATTTTAGATTATTGCCATATATTAAAACTATAATGGTGCAGTGAGACAACGTCTGACTGTATTGACGATTTGATATAGATTCAATTCCCACTCGGGTATGATTATATTAATATATGTGGGAATTGAATGATGGTTTTTTACACCTTGAGCTTCGCCACTCAATACAAAATGTTTCAAATTCCATTCAAATACGGGTTGAAGGTGGAAAACGGAGTGTTCTGACACTAGGTTCTGTCTAAGTACTTTTGTACGCACAGAGGGCTGTGACACTAGGTTCCCTCTAACTACTCTGCTATGAAAAAAATGAAACTGTAAAAAAAATATATATTTTTGGTTTTAACTTGTCTTTTGATCTAAATTCATATGAGATAGCTTGTAGATAGCTAAAAAACTGTCATTATATTTTACATATTCTTGTTATTTCTTGTGAAGTATCCTATTCTTGTAATATAAACCATTCTGCTACAACTATTCTATTCTACTCTATTCTATAATCAATGTTATATAATATCTGACACATCTGTAGATCCCTCTCGGTGTTTCGTCCAATCAAACGCCCCACGCGGAAGTAAAATTGACTGCTCAGTTAATTAACCCTGAGTAGAGGAACAAACTGTAATAAGCAAAGATTATGTAATGGTACTTACTATATCTATAGGTTGGACTTCAAATCATTTTTTTAAGAAAAATCCTTTTAGAAGGAAAAATATTGAATAGGATTAATTTTCCCCGCTTAAGTAAGATGAAACGCGGCGTTAAGCTCTGCTATTTATACTTATAACACGTAAAATACAAAAAGCTTCAAAATTTCTAATTTGAGAAGAAAATGATAAACGAAGTGTCATGAAAGTAGGTTCTAGTTAGTTAGTTTAGTTCGCTTGGTGGTAGGAGATTCGTTCTCCGACTGGCTCGCGACCACTATAATGTCAAAGACGAACCGCCAAACATCTGATTATGTGCTTCGGTTCGATGGCATGTAAGCCAATCATACATCTCTAAGGCTGGCAACGCATCCATACTCTAATGTTATGGATGTCCATGGGCGAAGGTAACCACTTTACACAAAGTGGGCCTTCTGCTCGTTTGCCTCGTTTACTTCATAAAAAAAAGGTTCTCCCTGTCGGCCATAGTTTTAGTAACAGAAGAAGTAGATTTAAAAGTATATGAAAAATTTTGCTCTAGTTAATGGGTGAATTTAGGAACGTAATATTTTCATTATTTTTGTTTTACTACTTGTTTTTAGAAACAAAATATACTTTAGTCATTCTCAATAATTCCTTCAAAGCAAACATTTTTTGCTGGGTGACTTTATGCAACGTATTATGCTTTTCTCCTCATAGCAAGGGGTAGTCAGATAGTCCATTCTCCACTTATATATACATTACTTATTACAAATTATAAATATTTAGTAAATACTCTTTGATATTTGAACCAAAAAATATCGCGTGCAAAGTCCGTCCAAGGTGCTTGAACTCCATAGTCGTGTGAATAGCATAGAATGGCTAATTATATGAATAGGTTAATATTTGTTTCATTTTACATTTTAATCCCTACTGAAAGTCAAATAATTTTGTAAAAGTTTTTTTTTTACTTTTTGCTATCAGGACGTTTCTTAAAAGTCTCAATTTCGGACGGAAAGTAGAGAAACAAAGTGTGTTGACACCTAATTGCTATTGATTACGCTACTATATGCAGATGTATTCGGAAATACAATTTAAAACCCGCTACATTAAACAAAATATCAACAAGGCCGACCGTGGCTTATGGGCACAAAGTGTAACTGTAAATGCGACTGGTTGTGAGTTCGATTCTCACTAAAGCAATGAAAATAATTAATATTTCCATTTACTTCGTTCTGATGTCGAGGTAGAACACGGTGTTAAGTTCCGCCACTTAACACGCAATACCTCATGAATTCAACAGAAAATAAGGCACACAGTCTTAACACTAGGCTCTCTCTGCCTACCCTGCTGTATGCGGGATAATGCGTGAAGCTAACAAAAGTAAAGAAAATACAATAACACCCACGAATTCCAAGCAAAAAAATAATAATTTACCTAATTCATACATTTCTCTTCCAGTGGTACCTCCAAAGGCGGGCATTCAGTTGGCACAACCGCTCAGTCCTCGTCATACCTCTAGTGCAACTACTTTGCGTCATATACGCGGTCACCTGCCCTTTGACAAGGATCACCGATCACCGACATCACTGGTGGGACGTTCTGGCTGGCGGCGTGATGGGAGCAGCTAGTGTTGTTTACACGGTAAGTTTTTTACTTTCCTTGAATTTCTATAATATTTTTTTTAGCTTCACGCTGTATCCCGCACACTACAAAGTAGGCAGAGAAAACCTAGTATTAAGACACTTCGTTTTAAAATTTGTTTAATAAAATGTGTAGACTCGAGTGAAGGAAATATTTACTTTAAAAAAAGAATAATCAAAATCGATCCACTCGGTAAAAAGTTCTGCGGTAACAGACATGTAAAAAAAATACAGCCGAATTGATAACCTCCTTCTTTTGGAAATCGCTTAAAAATAGTAAGTATAGTAGATTATACGTTAAATAATACGCGGATAAACGTGATTATGGGGATAAGTCAAACTCTGTATACAATTTGCTCAATATTAATAGGCCTCAGCTTCACGCTTTTCCCTACATACCGGGATAGTCACAGAGGAGATAGTGTTAAGACACTCCGTCCTCCGATTTCGGCCCGAAATCAAGACATTACGTGTTAAATGCAACATCGCACGCTTTGTCTTAATTACCAGAGCGAAGAAATGAAAATTTAAATATAATCATTCCCACGAGTGGGAATCGAATCCGCAACCATCGCTTTACAATCATACGTCATATTTACTTTATAGCTTAAGATACAAAGGACAATCACTATAGTTTTAGCCTAATTTATTAAAGGTAAATCTATTCCATATTTTGTTTTTTTCTTTTTTTTTATATAAAAATAAAAGATCTTGTAGGTTCTGTTAATGATAATTAGCTAATGAATATCTCCTTTCTTTTAGGTCCTAGTTCTGTGCAAGAACTTCTCCCAACCAGCCGTCGTCAGCACCAGCGACATATCGAGCAGTGACAGTAACAACCACCAGTCTGTTAGAAGACTCCTCTCCAGCCAACCGCGTGCTGTGGTCCCTTAGCCCGTGGCCGTTTAAGGCTAAGACCTTAATATATACAAGAAAAACTTATTTTAAATAAGTTTTTCGGACTTTGAATGTATAATTCCTGATGTGTTACGCTCAGAAAGTGTTTTTTTGGTTCTTTTAGAGATTTTCGTATAAAAACTTCTAGAAGAATAGAACAAGTTAGACGGAGAGAGGAGAGTTCTCTATTTCTCTTTTTAATACGATTTGTGGTTATATAATTGACTATCATATCATAATTTTAGAAGGCAACGCTAAGTACTTGTGTAAACGATTCTATCGTTATTGTATTATGATATTTGAATACATTTATATTGTAAATAAGTTTCAAAATTAAAAGAAATATGGTCAGAATGTAAGTGAAACAGTAGTGGGTTCGATTCCTGCTCGGGGCAATGATTATACTTATGTTATTTTCATTACCCTGCTTAACTTAACATCGCAATGTGCCCTAACAGACAATGTGCGGTTTTAAGTTACGCCACTCAACGTTCAATGTCTGTAATTTAGACATATAGCAGAGAAGAGTGTCTTGACACTAAGTTCTCTCTGTCTATTCTGCTATGTCTAAGAAAAGCTTGAAATTGTAAAAATATTTTTAAAATTAAGCTTTTTATGAATTTGTGGTTAAAAGTCGTTTCTTTTAATAATTTAAATGTGAACATTATTCGATTGATACATATTTTTAAGTATATTTAAGAATATGATTATCATTTTAAGCATTTAAAGTTTTTTCAATTGCCGTTATGAAATATATGTAATGATTAATGATATTATAATATTTACATATTTTGCTGTATTTAATTATTTTCGAAATAATTAATAATATACCAAAATTATTTTTGATTAATCTGTTTAAAAAAACCTAAAAAATCTAAGAATTACGAACAAAATATTTATTTCATATCCATTTTTATTATGAAGTCAATTCAAATTAATTATATTCAAATAGGCAATAGATATATTAATAAACCTATTCATTAGAAATTCAATATAGTCATATTTTTTTAAATTAAAAAATATTATTTTATCTGAAATAACAGGAGTGAGCAACCTTTTTTTTAACGACGAGCCTGTCCAAGATTTGAAATATTTTGGCCAAAATCACACTTCTTAATAATATTTAAAAATGATTAAGCAGACCGTAGGTTGCGTACCCCTGGAATATCAGAATATATTTTGTCAGTTACCAATATTTTGATATTAATGTCATTTAAACTTCATCATTATTACCCAGACCAGTGTAAATTTAATTTGTAAATTAAAAAAAAACTATAAAAATATGTCAAAATTACTACTTATCTATAAAAAAAATTTAATAATTATAAATTTTCTTATATAATAATACAATTATGTAGCTTTCCTAAGTTATTTATTACCAACGAAAGTATTTTACTTGTAGTACCTGTCTAGTCGTAAGATAGATTTATTTTTTTATTTTGTTACGAAGAAAAAAAAACTTAATTTCTCTAAGATCTTTCCACATTCAGCCTAGGTCTGAGTGAAATAGACTTAAATGTAAACAAGAGATTACTAAAAAAATAATAATAATTTATCCTTAACTTGAAATGCAAGTAAATATTAATTATATTCATACCTTTAAGCCATTTTGTTGCAGCGAATATTTAACAGTAAATTCGATTCTTGTAAGAAGGGAAAATGTATTTTTATTATTTGCGGCGTTCAGTTCCGCCCCTTTACATGTCAATAAGTGGGAAAAGGAGAACGGAATGATTTATCACTAGAATTTGGTCTTAATGATAGATAGCCTTAGACAAAAAAGTAGTAAAGTTTAAAAAAAGTTTTACTTTTATTTGTTGCATGTCGAAATAAGGAATCATCTAGTGTCAAAACACTCCGTTCTCCACTTACCAATGAATATAATGCATTAAAAGTATCATTAGTTCATTTATGGGTCATATTTCAAAGGCAAATTAGTATGATTTTAAAAGTTAGATGGAGAGAGAGAGGAGCTCTGACAGTGTAGGAAAGGGATAAAAGGGGCCTATATAGGGGTCTTATAAGCCTGCTCTTTGATCGCAAGTCCCAGGCACTGCCCAGAGCTCCTTTCTCTAGTATGGCCAATCCATGGCATAATAAGATCTTTTGTTTTCGCGATTTTTACACATTTTGAAACAAAACTATTTTAATTGGATTAATTGCGTATATTCATTTCTAAAAATGTTTTTCGAATACTAAAAATATATGTGCTATAATGCGTTTATAAAATAGTTTTATTTTAGACTTTTTACTAAGGAGTATTTTCTCTTCTCTTAAAGTAGCTCAGGCCCTAGATACGAGTATAAGCTTACAAGCATATCTTTTTGAACATGTATTCTCTTATAAAACATTCCTTTGTGTTGATTGTAAATACGTATTTATAAGTAGTGTGTGTCAGTCTGTATATTAAAATTCAATAAATGTCTAGATATTTTATTTTTGTTTCTTTTGTTCACCTTCTTAAAAAAGTATTAAATATTATGTACGTACATAAATTTTCATTTCCTAAACCTGGCAAGACCAGTGGGGCCAGTCGTGGCGTAGTGGCACGAACGTGTGACTGTAAACGACTGGTTGTGAGTTCGATTCCCACTCGATGAGTGGAAATATTTAAATATTTCCATTTCCTTCGCTCTGGTATCAGAGGTAAAGGGCGGCATTAAGTTCCGCCACTTGACACGCAATGCCTCCGAATTTGGCGGAAAGTGGGGAACGGAGTGTCTTAACACTAGGTTCCCTCTGCCTATCCTGCTGTATGTGAGATACAGCGTGAAGAAAGTGAGATTTTGGCTTACACGAGTGTTACACAGTAAGTATAAAATACAAAAAAACCTTTAGGAATGAAACTATTTAACCGGATTAATGACGTATATTTTGGTATATGAGAATAAACTCACTTTTTAAAAACGCGACATTTCAAACACCATACTTTAGCTCGTGGTCACGTATTGACTTGAATGCCAAACTATACATCGTTAATCTGTTTAGAGTAGTTTCATTTCAAAATGTGGAAAAATCATGTAAAACCAAATGTAATTTAAAAAAATTATATTAAAGGATTATTTTGCATATATATTGGTATAAATACACACAGAATACCCTGGGGACCGGAGTGTCTTAACACTAGGTTCCTTTAGCCTACCCTGGGGTGTGCGGGATACAGCGTGAAGCTAAAAAAACGAAGAAGACCTTTTCAAATCACTTTACAGTAGTCCGTAACCACATAGACTAACCATGCAGTAAATTTGAAACAATTTCATTAAAAAGGAACACTTATAACTGCGTTCTGAATTACATAATTTATTATTAAACCTAACCTCAAAAATTTCTAGGTAGACCTAATAAACTAAATTATTGACGACAATAAAATGTTTATATAATACCATAAAAAAAAACATTTACAAATGGTAGAAATAGGCCTTTCTTGTACCTACGTCGTATTTTGTTCATATCGCGTGTATACATGGAGTATTACACGCAAAGTTATGGGGTTAACTCTCTTGAATTTATAACTGACATCGATTTGTTGCTTGCTGCTTGCTTGTGGTATAAAGGAGTTAAATTACTATGGTATAGAAGCATGGTTTGAGAAGAAAGTGGGTAAGCAAGATGTTTCTACTGCATTTGAAGAAAATGGCTACATCTATACTAATATTAATTGTATAAATGCAACAGTATATCTGTGTGTTACGCTTTCACGGATAAATCACTACCTGATTTGGATGAAATTTGGAATGAAAATAGTTGAAGAGCCTAGGTCAAACATAGGCTAATTTAAAAAAAAATCAATGTCTGATTAAATGATTAATCCATTTGCACCACCTAACCGTAAAAGCTTGTTTTTTTCAATACTCGATCTCTAAAGACTTCAGGTGTTTAGAGGACGTAAATTTGTATTGGAAAACATAAACCGCCTAACTTAAAGTTACTCTTTATTACATTAGCTATCTGACAGTGAATTCCCGTCAAAATCAGCCCACTTGTTAAAGATTTTTCCGGAACAAATAGATAGAGTGACAAAAATTGCATAAAAAAATATTCTGGTATGTAGAGAGTATCGTACATATATATGTACTTAGTAAGAAGCGGTTATTATAAAATTAAGGATATAATTTAAGGTTGTTGCGTTCTCTGGTATTAAGTTACGAAATAATTTGTGACTCCTTTCTCCCTTTTTTGCTCTATTAGAGAGATAGAGTTGGCTGGTAGTTAAAGAGAAATGCGTTTAACCAGTTGCGGATTTAAATGCATTCTTCGTCTTATCCATACTTAAGAAGTTTTATCAGAAGATTAAATATGTTTTTAAACATTCCCCTAATCACGAATCAAATCCGTACTATTGCTTGTAAAGCAGACACAGCCTCAAATACCTCTTTACACGTTTTCCTGTTAAAAGTGGCCTGTGGGAAACTAGTGTTTATACTATAGTCGTAAATCGAATGACAGAATACATCGTCCAACTTTATTTTACCAGAGCGAAAAATATAATAAAAAACAAATGTTTACCCGTGGGGGGACGGTTTAAGAATACAATTACCCTCCGCCGCTGGGTGGCGTCCCGTAAAAGGCGGGTAACCCAGTAACTTAGTGGTAGGATATTCGTTCTCCGACTGGCTCGCGACCACTATCATGTCAAAGACGAACCGCCAAACATCTGATGATGTGTTCCGGTGAGATGACATGTAAGCCATCTCTCCCTATTCCTACCATCCCCATCCCCATCCTTCGTCTCTCCCTCCCTTCTTCACTCCCAAGGCCGGCAACGCATCCACAACTCCTTTAATTTGTTGTTGTGGATGTCCATGGGCGAAGGTAACAATTTACTAACAAGTGGGCCTCCTGCTAGTTTGCCTCTTTTATGAAATAATAAATAAATAAATAACAACCATTCCCCCGAATGGTAATCGAACCCACGACCAATCTTATTTACAGTCAGACACAAGCCCTTTTATACTAAAAAATAAATCAAATGCAAGCAAACTATAGGGCGTAAACGGGTTACAAAATAAGACTTGTTAAGAAATGTTAGCTCTATAGAATAGAAGTACTTAATATTGTTATATGGAATTCTAATTTACTGCTTTTATTGCGGGTAGGAGTGAATCTGGACAAACTGGTTTATTTATAGCATTAAATATATTAAAAGTTGAGGCCATCGTGGCGCTGTGTGACAACGTGTGACTGTAACTGTTGTGGGTTCGATTCCGTCTCGGGGAAGTGGTAATATACAAAACACCGCGTTAAGCTCCGCCAATTCGAATATAATGTCTCGATTTACGATTTATGATGTAAAGTGGAGAAGGGAGTGACGACACTAAGGTCTCACTATATCAGTTGCTAACACTTAGATTTATATATAAGATAAGCAGTGATATGTAAATAAGCAACAGTTTTTGTTATGTGTGCAAATATTTTTTTTAGCTTCACACTGTATCCCGCACTCAGCAGGGTAGGCAGAGGGAACCTAGTGTTAAGATATTCTGTTCCCCATTTTCCGCCGAATTTGGAGGCATTGCATGTTTAGTGGCGGAACTTAAACGCTGCGCTTTGCCTCAATACCAGAGGGAAGAAAATGGAAATATTAAATATTTTCACTTCCCAGGTAGGAATCGAACCCACAACCAGTCGTTTACAGTCACACGTTTGTACCACTGCACCACGACTGGCCCTAAATAAATATTGTTGTGTACATTGCTTATTGTTCTTATACTCTTACCCAGAGCTGTAAAACCTGCGACCCTCCTAACAATGTTATGTAATTTGTCAAACAATTATTTTTATTACAGATATTATCTCGATATTTTTAAAAAAAATGTCACTTTGGCTTGTCAAAAAATTCAAAATTTTGTATAGCACCATTAACAAAAAAAGGTCACTGAACCCTACTAGCCCTTCAACTACTTAACTTAAATGTCAATTTCTAAAGAAACAGTTATTATTGTGTTTATCTTTTAGAGCAGGGCTTCTTAAACTATGGGTCGCGACCCTAAATGGGGTCGCGTAGCTAAATTCTGGGGTCGAGAGATTTTAATGTCAAATATTTATATACATATATATATATATATATATATATATATATATATATATATATATATATATATATATATATATATATATATATATATATATATATATATATATATATATATATATTTATATACATATATACCATTTTATAACATCAGTAGAGTTGGCGGAATACAGATGACTTGCAGCGTTTAGACACGCGTACATGTTGAAGGTTAAATAAATAAAGTAATAAATAAATCATCAAAAAAAATTTAATTTATTTTTCTTTTATATTGATATGGGGTCGTCAAAAAACTCGCAATCATAAATGGGGTCGTGAATGACAAAAGTTTAAGAAGCCCTTTTTTAGAGTATTTATGTAATATACTTACTTAAATGTACAAAGATTATCTTTATGGTATAACTTATAATCTAATATTTCAACATAACCACTGTAAGATATAATTTTAAATGAAACTACTTCAATCTGATTGTTCACTTGTATTTTGGTACTCGACGTTCCGTATACGTTGGTAAGGTAGATATTTACTTCTTTATTTTATTTATTTTTTTTTAGCTTCACGCTGTATCCCGCACACAGCAGGGTAGGCAGAGAGGCACAGGGAACCTAGTGTTAAGACACACCGTTCCCAACTTTTAGCCGAATTCTGAGGCATTGCGTGTTAAGTGGCGGAACTTAACGCCAAGCTTTACCTGGACACCAGAGCGAAGAAAATGGAAATATAATTTCCACTGCTCGAGTGGGAATCGAACCCACAACCAGTCGTTTACAGTCACACGCTTGCGCCACTGCGCCACGACTGGCCATACTTATTTATTTATTTATTTAATACTTTATTACACCAACATACATCAAAAAAGAATATATAAACTAGGACATAATATAGGTGTAAAGGCGGCCTTATCACCACAGGTGATCTCTTCCAGACAACCCTTAAAAAGTAAAAGATCAGAGGAAGCAAGAATATTGGTTGGTCACATTTATCAATTTACTTATTTATATTCTATTTTAGTTAGAAAGCCAGAAATTTGTTATATGTTTATTAAAGAAAGCACTGTGAATACTACGTAACGTAACTTAACGCCACGCTTTGTCTTGTGTAGAGAAAGCAGAGAGAAAGAACGATAAGAAATCCCCTCAATGGGAAACAAACCCCAGAACCATCGCGTTTCAATTCATAGGCTGACCAATGGGGTTATAAAGAAACTTTTAAACTATACATACGAATGTATATATAAAGATGTAGCCTTTATTAAAAAACAAACAAAATAACAAGTAAAAATATATTATTTAAAATCACTCAGTAAAAAAGAAACTCTATCACATATCTATAGAAATTAGCTATGCCAATAATACCTTTGACATCGTTTCATTTAAAATGTGTCAATTCGTGAATGTCCTTTAATAACATAACGGTTGAGGCCAGTCGTGGCTTGTGGGCGCAAAGTGTTACTGTAAACGCGACTGGTTGTGGGTTTGATTTTTACTCGAGGAATGGAAATATTTAACAATTCCATTTTCTTAGTTCTAGTATCAAGGTAAAGCGCGGCGTTATATTCCGCTACTTAACACGTAATACCACTAAAAATTCGGAGGAAAATGTGGAAGGTGGAGTGTCTTAAAACTAAGGTCCCTCACACAACGTGAAGCTAAAAAAACGATGGTATTTTTTCATCTTCGCACTTTTGTCCGCATCACTGGGTAGGCAGAGAGAACATAATGCCAGTACACTCCGTTCTCCACGTTCCACCGAAATTCAAAACATTTCTACAATTGTCTATAATAATATTACAAAAAATATGACATTTCATAACATTATTTTAAAAAATTTCAACAATCCATACTTATATTATAAATGCGAAAGTCTGTGTGTTGTTGTCTGTCATGCTTTCACGGCTAATCTACCAGTCCGATTTGGATGAAATTTAGAATAAAAGTAGAAAAAGTTACTGGTTCTAACATAGGCTACTTATTTTTTCAAAAATCAACCTCTAAAGGGTTAAAATAGGGGATGAAAGTTTATATGAAAAATCCGCTTGACCGATTGTAACAAAATTAGGTACAAATATAGTTGATAAGCTGAGCTTAAACATAGGCTTCTTCATTTTTCAAAAATCCACCCCCGAGGGTTGCAATATGAGGAAACAGTTACGTAGTTCACGTGGCGTAGCCGGGAGCGGGCTGCTAGTTTTAATAATACATTCAAAGGATAATTAAAAATTTAGCAGGATTTGAATACAAGCTACGGATACGGCATCGCGGTTAATATAAAATTCTCACCAAACAAGCTATACGTTCACAACGCTTTCAAATAGATCAGCTTTATCGAAGCACTATCAAAGCTTCTTAGCAATTTTAAAATAAAAGCTCTAAAAATAAAACGTAAATGTTGTTGTGACAGGCGCTTGCAATGTTATAGAACACAAATAAATGGCAAATATTCCAGTGAGAAATGCTATGGGAGTGAACGATAAATTATTGTCATATGTGTATATATGGATATGCGTATAGAATGTAGGATGAATATAATTTTAGGGATTTGTGGCCAGTCGTGGCCCAGTGGCACAACCTGGTGGTGTGACTGTAAACGACTGGTTGTGGGTTCGATTACCACTCGAGGAGTGGAAATTATATTTCCATTTTCTTCGCTCTGGTGTCGAGGTAAAGCGCGGCGTTAAGTTCCGCCACTTAACACGCAAGCCTCCGAATTCGGCGGAAAGTGGGGAACGGAGTGTCTTAACACTAGGTTCCTTCTGTCTACTCTGCTGTGTGCGGGATACAGCGTGAAGCTAAAAAAAAAATCACGCAGTGAAGTCGGTAGTGTCTTATACACTTGTTGCAACTTATTTTCGTTGCTACATTTATCATATTTTTTATATATTGAGTGATAGTGTCCGACTGTATACGTATGTACTATGATAGTGATTTTGATTCCCACTGTCTCATCATTTTTTTTTTGTTATAATTAAGCATGGCGTTAAACCACCATTCTCTGAGACTTCCTTGTTATTTGGAACGAAACGTGAAGCTGCATTTTTTATAAAATGAAATAAAAAATAGAAGGCCAGCCGTGGCAAAGGGGCACAAAGTGTGTTTGTAAACGAGACTGGTTATGGGTTCGATTCAAACTCGAGGGATGGAAATATTTATTACTTTCATTTTCTTCACTCTGGTGTCCAGGCAAAGCGCGGTGTTAAGCATTGCCTTCAGAATAATGGGGATATTGGAGAACGGAGTGTCTTAACACTAGGTTCCCTCATCCTACCCTGCTGTGCGCGGGATACCACGTGAAGCTAAAAATAAAAAAAATAAATATAATATCCCACATTTCGCAAAACCCAGTACACAGTTTACATAACTTAGATGCCCTAGGCCTCGCGATGCACTCTATAGTAAAAGAACCGTGGATAGCACATAAAGAGTGGATCGTGATCGGACCCGCCTACGCTTACATGCAGATGTATTGTAGCTTAAGATTTATAAGGTTCATCAATTAAGCTATTAGTGACTTTTCAACGTCTGACTGATATATGAATGGTTGTAGGTTCGATTCCCACTCGGAGGAATAATATGTATGTAATTGACATTTCGAAGGTTTTGTAAGACAAAGTTTGTAGTTAGGTTAAATTTTTAATAAATAATGTTTCTAATTTGGACGGAAAGCAGGGAACGGAGTGGTGTGACACTAGATCTCTTTTTCTTTGATTACTGTTCTATGTGGGAAATATCATACATTACAACATTGGACGTGTCGGAAAAAAAGTTATTTTAAAGTTTTCATTTTATCCTAGACGGAGAGAATAGGATCCCAAATTCTTGTATATTTTGCGTCTTTCACTGTTATTAACCGGTTCGTACATGCTCTCCGAGAAGTATAAATGCTTTTTTATGTAATCTTTTTCCTATACTGCACTGTTTATTTTACATTACATAAATTATAATTTACGTAATTTTCTTATATTTTCTGTAGAGTAATGTTTAGTGTTAATTTCTTATTTTGCATAATTAATATTTCATTGCATGATAAATCAAATAAATAAATAAATTACTTTCAAAAATTTGTATTATATTAAGAAAATAAATAAAATATTATATTTTTATAATATAATATTATATTTTTATAATTTTCTATATAAAACATTGAATCTTGTTGTGATAGAATCTTCGTAAGTCCCATAAGCCCTACAAAATATCGACTACACTCTAATGAAACACGCACAGCTCCCGCTAATGTGCATAATGAAATCGGCTTGCAGCGAATTCTGTTATAGTTAATAGTATTAATTGCATTTTACCGTTTGTTTACGTGTTTACTTTGTACTTTACCAATAGTAAGTAAAAGGATTTTTTCAGACGTTTGAATTTTTACTAAAAAAATGATAAGTGTACAAAATAATGCGTACATTTCAATATTTGGGGGCCAATACTGGCGCAGTGGCACAACCGTGTGTATGTAAACGATTGGTTGTGGGTTCGATTCCCACTCGAGGAGTGGAAATATTTAATATTTCCATTTCCTTCCTCTGGTGTCAAAGCAAAGCGTGGCGTTAAGTTCCGCCACTTAACACACAATGCCTACGAATTTAGCGGAATGTGGGGAACGGAGTGTCTTAACATTAGGTTCTCTCTGCCTACCCTGCTGTTTGTGGGATACAGTGTGAAGCTAAAAAAAAATCAAATTCAATATTTCATTTATTTTCTCTTGAAAATAAAGCGCGGCGTTGGATTCCGCCACTTAACACGATATATCTTGAATTTGGTTTAAATTATAATAAATACTAGATTCTCTGTTTTCCCTTTTTATGGGAAAAACTGAGAAGATGAAAAAAAAATAAGTAAGGGAAACGAAAACACGTTTTGTTACAAAAAGTACAAATATCCATATCGCATAATTATGATAAATAAAAATATGCATATTGCATATTATATTATTTTTTTATATACTTTTTCATGTTTTTTATTGTTGTTAAATGCTAATGAAGTAGCAAAAATGTAATATTGTTTTTTTTTTAATATTATCTAAAGAAGACAACCGTGCAGGAGGACGACCTTTTTTTATTGAATAAAGAAGGCAAACGAGCAGAAGGTGTTAAGTGGTTACTTTCGCCCATAGACATCCACAACAATAAAGTTATGGATGCGTTGCCAGCCTCGGGGATGTAGGACAGAAGGAGGGGAAAGGAAGGACGGGAATGGTGGGAATAGGGAGAGCTGGCTTACAAGCCATCGAATCGGAACACATCAGCAGATGTTTGGCGGTTCGTCTTTGTAACGATAGTGGTCGCGAGCCAGTCGGAGATCGAATCTCCTACCACCAAGAACTAAACTAAACTAACTAACTAGAACCTACTTTCATGACACTCCGTTCTTTATTTTCTTCCCGAATTCGAGGTTTCTCCTACCACCAAGCCTGATGCCAAGTGGTTGCCTTCGTCCATAAATATCTATAACATTACAGGAGTTGCGAATGCATTGCCGGCCTTGGTGGTGAAGGAGGGGGAAGGTGGGTGAGAATAGGGAATACTTACATAAATCAAACAGGAATGCATTATTACAAGTTTGGCGGTTCGTCTTTGACATAATGATGGTCGCGACCTAGCCGGAGAACGAATCCTCTACCACGAAGTTACTGGGTTACTGGATATAACTTAATATTATCTGCCTTCTGTTTAAAATTAATTTCTACTCAAAAAAAGGCTTTTCTGTTATATTATACATCGGTTACATCAAAAGTGTATTAGCGGCCTAACATTAGTGAATTCCTCAACTATCAAAATTTATTGTTACACTAATAGTGTTAAACAGATACATTCACGTCGATTTTATAGCTTAGGCCCTTTGCTTATTATCAAGATTACTCTCATGGTGAGTATATCACGTTTTATATGAAAAAATCTTCCATTTTTTAATATTATTTCCACTTTTAACTAAATGTATACGTTTACACCCTACATAATTATAGCAAAATAACATTTTTACAATGTTTGTCCGTCTGTCTGTATTTCTACCCGTCTGTTTGTTCCGGTTAATCTCTGGAACGGCTGGACATATTATGTAAGAACTTTTTACTGGAAGATATTTGATGTAATAAGGAGTAACTTAGGCTAATTTTATTTTAGAATTTTATTTTTTTAATTTTTGCGCAGACGAAGTGGCAAGCACGGCTAGTACAAAATAAGTTACTAATTTTAACTTCTTACTAGCAATTATTCAATTACACAAACAAACTGACAAACTTAACTAACTTCAGTTTAAAATAGTATTATAACTTAAACGTTAAGTTATCACCTTTTAACAGCTAAATATAACTGTTTCTCCCATTGTCACTTATATATCCGTTAAAACTACGACAAGGATGATTTAGTATCGTTCCGTCCATTAGTAGACTCTTAGTAACCGTTATTCTATACTAAGTATGTTATATTTCAAACTTAACTTATAAACTACTTCATTGGCTCTTTACATATATTTTACACTTATATTTACATATTTATTTGCTTTCATATAGGTTAAGTTTTTGTAATAAAAGAGGGCAAAAGAACAAAAGGACCACCTGATGGTAAGTAATTACTTTGGCCCATGGACATCCGGCAAAGAACGGAAGAGTTTTGGATGCGTTGCTGGCCTTGAGGTTAAAGGAGACGACTGTGGGCACTATGAGTATGTCCACAACTCAAGCTTGAGCTGACGTCATGCATGACGTCATTCCTTGACAGAAGTTGACGTGATTAAACGGCTTTTCAGTGCATCAACATTAAAAATAAGAAAATTGCGAGTTTCTCAATTGAAATGATCTTTGCCTCGCAGTTGGCCGATTTAAGGCGGCTGTGACCACGATCTTTTTTGAGGGGTGGGTCCACCCCTGGAGTCGACACTGGAAGGGCTCTAACCTCAGGAAGAAGGTCATTCCACAACTTATATGTCCTTGGGAAAAATGACCTCGAGGCATGCACCTTAGACGCAAACTAAACGTCGAGCGAATGATCTACTCCTAGGCGGGAAATGCGATGATAAAAGGAAGAAGGGCATAAATCAAACAATTCCTTAGAGCATTCCCCATTGTAAAGACGGTAGATACTGACAGAGAACCTCTCCTATCGCGTCTTAACACCCAACGTCTTAATTTTAGCGGAAAGTTCAGAATGCGCTTATAAATATTTTTAATATATGTATATCCCACAATATTGCGAATTAAGCCGGTTCTGAACTGTAATCCGCAAAAGCCTAATTAAAATTTACATCAAAACGTTATAATTTACTGAAAAAAACTTATTTTTATAAAAATAGATAGCATAATTTAAACCTATATTATAGTATTCATAGTCAACGTTCAAAACTAGGCTACATTCAACATTTACCGCAAATTTATAATCCTTGGTGTGTTAATAACACTTACAATTACAATACATTAAAATAGTTTATTTCCAGAAATATAAGGCGATAAAGTCAATTCACTTGAGCTGAGAACAATGCTATTTATACCCACGCCCGCACTCTTAAGTTTTAACTTATCTTGATTATCTCCGACGATATCTAACGAAATACATTCTGAGATTTTACGAGTTAACTATAACATGGTCAAAAAATAACATCTGTTTGTATATATACTTTGATTTTATAGTTATTTATTTTACTTTTTAAAGTAAATCAGTTTAAGTAAGTACTTTTCTAAATGTTTCATTTAAGAGAAGGAATATTTATAAAGTTTGCTTATTTTGTCTCTAGTAAGAAAAAGCACTGCGAGAGAGACTTTTGCAAGACAATATTTAATGTCTCGATTGCAGGTAGTAAGTGGAGAACGGAATCATAGGTCACTAAATTCTCTTTTATTATCTTGCTGAGAAAAAAGGAGGGGAGTGAAAAAAAGTAAAAGTTTGATTTAAAGGGAAAAATATACATATTTTGATTATTTACGTTTTCCCGCTCTTCTAAGATAAGAGAAGCGTGGCGTTAAACGCCGTCAACATACAATACCCAGGCTTACCAGGAAAAAATAAAAAAAAACGAAACTTAAAGTTGCATTTAATTTTTTTTCACTATCCCCCAAGTGGAAATTGAACCCACAATCGACCTGAATTGTCTTATACATACAGTTATTTTATGAATTATCACACTGTCAGTACAAGGAGGTGTTACAAATAATACTTACTGACATAATAAATGACATATTTACGTACTGGCATTTCGACTTTGTATGAAATCCTATAGCAATTTTGTGTTTATATGTATATGTATACATATACGGACATTTTACAGCGACGGCAAAGCTTTTGTGCAGCTTTTGATAAATGATGCCTATCGATTTGTCTGCATAGTCCACTGTTAATGGTTACGGCGTTTTGAATTTATTTTGTACAACGAGTGCTTTTATAATTTAACCAGCGACCTCTAAACTTTCTGTTCAATTATATAGCACTCCCGAATAGTGAAGCTGTAATTATGTAAGATTTTTCATGATCGGTTCAGTATTTCCGAAGATTACTCTTTACAAACAAAGTTATAAAGTTAACCTCTTCATTATATTAGTATAGATAAGCAGTTTTTTTAGTAGCTATAAGTTTATATCCTGCATAGCAATTGCGTATCTCACTTTCCGACATTCCGAACTTGAGACATTGTGTGCAAAATTGGGGAATTCAACGCCGCGCTCTGTCATGCCAAATTAAATATATCTTAAAACAATAAAATATAAACATTCCTCGAGTCGAATCGAAGGCATAAATACTGTAACTCACTTTGCGTCTTTCCAAATTTGAGACATTGTGTGCAAAATTGCGGAATTCAACGCCGCGCTCTGTCAGAGTATAAAAACGAAAAAAAAATATAAACATTCCTCGAGTCGAATCAAGAGCAATCGTTTTCTACGAGAATCGAGACACTGTAAACGGAACTCAACACCGAACTTTTACTGAGGGAGGTAATTAAAATATTTTAAATATAAGGAATATAATGCAATTTCATTTTATTTATATAATTTATTCATACTGATTTCTATAATATCATACCCAAATAAGAATTCCTTAAATTTTTAATGCATTATTTATTATTAAAATACTTGGCGCAACCATTTTTTTTTAGCTTCACGCTACACAGCAGGGTAAGCAGAGGGAACCTAGTGTTAAGACACTCCGTTCCCCACTTTCCGCCGAATTCGGTGTCATTGCGTGTTAATAAGTGGCGGAAATATTTTTAAAAAAAAAATATTCAAAATCTACAAACAAAATAATGTTTTATTTTTCTCATGTCCCATATATTTATCTCTTTAATAAGCCTCCGTTAATCTGTTTGAATCTCAAAGGTACTAAGTTCTTATCTGTTCAACGCTTTTCTGTACCCACGATGTAAGATAATGGTCAGGCTTACCATCTGTCGTACCGTTTCCTTTCGTATGGCTTGTTTTAAAATAAAATCATATAACTTTTAAAGGCAGTATTTCTTATTTACTCGAAGTATGTGTTTATTTGATAGTATGTGTAGACAATCGTGGCACAGAGGCATAACGTGTAACTGTAACGCGACAGATTGTGGGCTAGATTACCACTCGAGGAGTGGAAATAGTTAATATTTTCATTTTCTTTGCTCTGGTGTCGATAGCACGGTACTAACGCCCACCTCTTAAAACGCAATGCCTTCAGAATTTGGCAAAAACAGAGTGTCTTGAGAGAAAAATGACAAAGGCCATAATGCCGCTGTGAGACAGCAACGGAAAACGCGAACGGCTCTTGGTTAATTTTTGAAGTCGAAAATATTTTTTTTTGTTGTTTTCATATATGTGATTTTGGTAAGACGACGCGGTGTTGGGTTCTCCCATTTTACACTCAATGTCTCGAATTAATGTGGGAAGTGGAAAACCGTGTGTCTTGATGATAGATTACCTTTGCTAGGAGGAATCAAGTTTGTAGTTAAATAAAAAATCAAAAAGAAATAATTTATTTCAATCAAATGTGAATCGTGGTGCACTTTTCATTCTCATTTTATGTAAAACAGTCATTCTGCTTAGTTAAGTTTTATACTCAGGGATAAAATATATAATGTAGATTTTTACTGTACCACAATTTTATAACTAAAGATTTTAAAACAGTCTTGCATTTAATATTATATGTCCCTATAAAAAAACTCTCTAAGCCGGATACGCGTACAAAAACTTAGATTAAGTTAAAGGTATAAAGCAATAAAGTTGATAACGACCTTTTCCGGAATCCAGAAGTAAAATTAATAAAAATCCGAATCATCCGAACACTTTTGGAATGTGTAAAAATATAATGGTCAGAGTTATAATAATATATAATGAAACCACGCCAAGGCCAAGCATAAGCTTTTTCACACATAGCAGAATAGTCAGAGAACTTAGTGCCAAAGACACTCTTTTCTTCACTTACCGTCCCATACCAAGACTTTGCCGCGCTCTGCCTTAAGTACCAGATCGGAGAAATGAAAATAGTTCGAATATAATCATTTCTCCGATAAGAAATCGAAGCTACAACCATCGCGTTTACAGTCACACGCTCTCCCACTGCGCCATGACGGCTATCTTAATTTATTTTGTTTTTTATTATTCCATTAATTCATTTTAACAAGGGCCCTGTCTTTCAGCACCTGTCACGGTAAAACCGGATTGCAATCACGAACAACTTTTTGCACCACTTTTAAACTTTCTTCGTTTTAATATTTTTTCTTACTGGGCTTTTTCTGGTAGGATACAGACTATTACCTATTTAGATTGTCTTCCTTTGCCGTCAGTACCGTCGTAGTTAAAGTTAAGACACTCCGTTCCCCATAATCTGCCGAATTCTGGAGGCATTACGTTAATGGCAGAACTCAACGCCGTGCTTTGCCTCGACACCAGAGCGTAAAAAATGAAATATTAAACATTTCAATTCTTCGAGTGGGCATCGAACCCACAAGCTGTTGCGTTTACAGTCATACTTTTAGCTCCTCCACCACGATCAACCTCAACACTTTAAACTTATCTAATATATTATCCTTTATTGCATTAAAGACGCGTTGCCATAGCTACAAGCATGTCACTTTAAAGAAAAGCATTTCAGTATTTTACAAAAACTATAGGCTTTCTTCCCGTCTTTGTATAATCTTTATGTGTGCCAAATTTAATACTCCTAAATCGGAAATACAAGTACTTTTAACATTTTTAAAGTGATATTCCACACTTAGGAAAATTGAAGAAGACATTTAGAAAGCGTAGGAACATTTTGAACTAAGCTAAGCCATGCGTTCAGACGGTTGGTTTGGACAGTTTCCAGGAGGTGCGGGTTCAAATTCCGCTGCGTTCAAAAATTTTTTACGCTTTCTAAATGTATTTTTGAAATACAAGTTTTTTGCTTTACGTATTAGTATAGTGACACAATTTGTTAGAATACTTCAGAAAAATCAAAAATCCAATGCAGTAGAATATGTGCATTCCCAAAACACTTTTAAACGTACTGTACAATCGTATATGTTAAATACGTTACGTATATTTGAGATGTTGAGAAATTGGGAATATAGGCGCGTACACTCGTCAACGAATGTGTTAACCTTCTTGTAATGCATTCCGCATATTTTATATTTTGTCTAATTTTTTCATATAGTATATTATTAAATGGAAATTTCGATAAAAAAACATTTTAATTTTTATTAACTTTAAAGCTTTGTTTGTATCAAATTCAATATTTTGAAGTAAAAATCCTTTAGATACTCGTACATAAAGATCGGTGTAGGGATTCCATCATAAAATTATTATTGACATAGTTTACTAAAATAAAGGACAAAATAACTTAATACAATGCTTTATCTTTTAATTTAACAATTAACAGTTGCCAGGACTTGCCAGTTTAAATTACAAAACAGACATTACATATAAAGAAATAAAGCACACCATAGTGTCCAACTATGCACAAGTTTAAATGTGTTCATGGTAGTTGTGTGATTAAATTCCAATAATGATCATTGTTTATGATTAAATAACGACAGCAATAACAGGTTTGTACTATTTCCCCACACAGCTTATGGTCACAAGTGGGCCGCCAAGCATTTTCGGTGGCCCGCCGAGCGTTTTACAATTTTAAAATATACGTATAATTGTACTGTTATACTATTTTTTTATTTGTGTGGCCCGCCAGCCATTATTAAAGTTTAAATGTGGCCCGCTAGACAAATTTTGTAGTTAAAAGTGGCCCGCCGCTTGAAAACGTTGCTCACCCCTGACATAAAACATAATACATAAAAAAATAATATTAACAAATATAATATAATTATCATTAGAAAAATAGTGACCATTATGACGACGACTGTACAAAACTCAAGCTAGCGTGTAAATGGACGGAAGAGATATTTTTCAATAGTGTAATAATGATAGCGTTTCTAATAGAATATTGATATTCTAGTTAACTATTGAATTACGAGCCCCGGCGTGACGCGGACGGTGAGAGAGAAATTAAATTCATTTTTTTATCAATTTTATTGCTTTGTGCGTTTAAAATTATCTTAGTTTTTGTACGTGTATCCGGTTTAGAGAAATGTTTCATTGGGAGATATAATTAAATGGTAGATGGTTTTAAAACCTTTAGTTAGGATGTCGTGGTGCAGTGGAAGCCTGTATGGCTTTATGCTATAGCTTGGAGTTGAAACTGAACTAATCTAAATGTGTTGTATTCCAATAAAATTTAACCAGTGTAGATCGATTTTATTTCATTTATTAAGAATGTATGAAATGTGAGGTTACATTTTGCATAGATCTTTCAGATTTAAAAAAAAATATAAACTTTTTTTAGGGGAGGCTAACGAGCAGAAGGACCTGTTGGTAAGTGGTTACCTTCGCCCATGGTCATCTACAACAACAAGGGAGTTGTGGTCGCGTTGCCGGCCTTGAAGAAAGAACTATATTTTTTCTAATTTCTATAAATAACAAGATATTATAAAGACCTAGCTAATCCATTTTTTAACTGGATTAACTCCCGATTTGACGAATCGAGATTCTAGAACAATGATGGGCAAAAGTATTTTTTACTGGTAAAGTACGGCATTACATTCGGCCGCGAGTAATGTTTTTGATGACATGGCTCGCGAATGATATATTTAAAATATTTAACTGAAATAAAAAACAAGATCCCATCTTATAATTCTGACCAACCTTTGAAAGTTCAAAAGTGTTCTGGACCCCGGTTAAGAAGTCTGTACATCACTGTTCTAGAACCAGCAGTTCTGTAGTAGCCTGATGAAGTATTTTAAATATAGGTATATATAATTTGTGATCCAGGGTACTAGCGGGAAACATAAGTAGTTGCGTCAAATTTAGAATACAATTGTACTTGTAGGATATAACTTACAATAATGAAAGTATTTCTTTTTAATGTTTAATGTTTCAAATGCATATATAATTCATAATTAAGGTTAATTGTTATAACTTTTACTTATAATAATTTGCAGATATTGTCACGTGAGTAACAATGCAAATAATTACTGATAAGCTTAAAATATTTATTGCCATTACTGAAAGTATAGAACAAGCTTTTTACTTTATCTGTCTATGAAACCCTAATATACCTACATTATAAAAAATATAGTCGACACAGCAAATAGCGGAAGCATTAACTATCAAAAATTGAAAAAGAATTATCGACAATCGAAGCCAGTGTTAGACAAGTTGGTACTTTTGTATAGGTTTTATATAAACAAAGTATGAATAAATGCATAAATTGTTCAAATATTTGTCTATGGTAGGTATTAGGTACCTACGTACATATAGCATGCGCGAGCACGCGTCCAAACAGTTTCACCGGCAATCTTGCCCTTTGTTTGGTTTTAATTTTTACTGTAATGCATTATGCTGTAGTTCAAATTTGGTAATAATTATCATGTCTAATTTGATTTTAATTATGTAAAGGAATAATCAATTATTTTATAATTATTTAATTTATTTTTATTTATTTTTGGGGCCAGATGTGGGGCAGTGGCACATACGTGTGACTATAAACGACTGGTTGTGGGTTCGATTCCCACTCGAGGAGTGGAAATATGTAATATTTCCATTTTCATCGCTCTAGTATCGAGGCAAAGCGCGGCGTCTGCCTGCAGAATTCGGCGGAAAATGGGGAACGGAGTGTCTTAACACTAGGTTCCCTCTGCCTAACCTGCTGTGTGCGGGATACATACAAAAAAATGATAATATCTTAGTCACTTTATACAAAAGTGTATGTTCACATATGGTAAAGAGATATTTATTTTATTAATTTTAAATATTTGTTTTATTTTATTATGATAAAACGTCTGATTATGCCTTCTTATTAATGTAAACTAGCCTATAAACTTTTTTAGAAGAAATCTTTACTAAAATTCCTACTCTTGGATCCGTAAAATATGACCGACACCTCCAATTACGATTACAATTTAGCTAAAATTGTATTCGCTATTAAGATTTGAACTACGAGCCTACGCAAAAGCATAAGTTTCGTAGGCGATATTATATGTAGTTATTTATCACTAGTTTTCATCTGTCCAGGCCGCGAAATGGGATGATGGTATTAAGATTAAAAACTTAATAAAAATGATAACATGACTACAGCCAATTACAAAAAAAATAGAATAGTATTTCTTTTAACGTTATTCCTTATTTAATGCAGCTAAATTTCACACAAAAGCTAAGTATCGATATATAATTAAATACATAATATATAGGGATTTCAGAGAGACCTAGTGTCAAAACACTCCGTCCTCCACTGTCAGACCGAACTTGAAACATTGCGTTCTACCCATTATTAATTTCCAAGCAGGTATGGAGCCCGTAACGATTCCGTTTTTTTTTTAATAATGGAACTCTGTCCATGGGCTCACAGGTGCCCATGGCATTTGTTAGTATTAATTTTTATATAGTGTGACAATTCAAAAGCACTGAGACTTATATTTTAACGATCCCGTTTACAAATAGACATTCCCCCACTGCACGAAGACGGATCCATTATAATCCGTGGCTTCTTTTGTTTTTTTTTTAGTTTTAATTATCAATATTTGTGGAACACAATTAATAAATAAATAAATATTATATAACAGTAATTATGTCAATTTCATAATTTTGGTGTTTAACAGTAGCACGTCTAGTAAAATTGGACATCCAAACACGGTCAACAGCAAATACAAACGTATTCGTTTAACCGGAACCAGTTATAATCCTACGTTGTTACACACAATTGCTCACCTCTTAACTCCTACTTATATTACGGGAACTACTTGTCCGATAGAGACAGATATTTTGTGTAATTTTATTTAGCATAATGTTTCTGTGATGCAAGGTCCTAGTGATTAATTACTTCGTTTTCTCCTGTTTTACCTAAATTGATAAATTATGTATATCATTTAAGGCTACACCTGTGTTGGTCCCAGGCACTTTCCGAACTTTTCGTTCTGAAACGCGATAGACACGGTGAATCCATGGAATGCAAAGTATTTTAACTGTGTTTTATCGGCAGATGAATAATTCTAACTTATCCTAATTTTATACATCCAAATGGATAAGCAAACGATATGATTTTCTCATACGCGTAAATTATGTTTTGTGTTCAGTAGAATAGCGTTCGTATTCACGCACGCGAAAATAGTTCAGAAATTGTTATATTTAAATTATTTTTATTACCCTAACAGCGACCAAGTGCGGCGTTGAGTTCCGCCACACACTGCACTATGTATTACAGTTTAGAAGTAAAAACATATTAGCAGATGGAATAATATATTTCTACGCATAGGTAGAATTATTAATATAACGGCATTTACAAGCAACAGGCTGAACTTGCATAACATATCTGTTATTTTCCTATTTAATGTTGTAAGTCAAGTTTTTAAACAGTAGACGTATTAATGTTAAATTAGAAAACCTAACGCAACGTAAAGCTGGCTTACCTTTACCTGAGGTAGTATAAACAAACAAGTCACAAATTAATGGTGATAATAAAATGTCCCGTGGCCACACACACGGTGCACAGTGTGGTCGGATGCTGCGATCTTAGTTTAACCCTTAATTGCTAAGTGGGGTATATTTAAACGTGTAGTAAAAAAGTAGCTTTTCGTGTTTCCCACATAGGTTGGTAGGTAGAGAGAAATTAGTGTCAAGACACTCCGTTCTCTCTACCATATCTATCTTTTTTCTTGCTGTACTTTATATTACGCCGACTATAGCAATAGGTTTACTTATAACATAAGGCCTTATAATAATTGCAAATCGTTTATATAAAAAAATATTAACAACTATTTTAATGCGTAAAAAACATACTAAATTTCAAATTATCATTAAAAAATTGATATGAGGAACTGAGACCAGTGCCAAAAGGTTCGTGTATAAGAATTAACAGAAAATATGATCACTATATTCTATACTTAAGCACTCGTAGTTTAATAACAAACCTTTTTACAATACATACCACCGTGGCGCAAATAAACAACGTCCGACTGTAAAGGGTTCGATTCACACTCGGAGGAATTATGAATATTTGAATTTTCATTTCAGAGAAATGATACCTAACCTAAAACACGACATTGAATTCTCCTCTCAACGCACAAAATGCCTCGATTTCAGGCGCAAAGTGGAGTAAGCGTATGAAGTAAGTGTCTGGATATTAGGTTCCTTCTGAATACCCCGCTATGCCGGAAAAAGTGTGAAGAAAAAACTTTTTACAATAACAGTTCACGTAGTGTCTAATATTATATGTAAGTAAGTTAAAGTTACTTAAAATCATATCATTGATATGATTTTAAGGCAGAGTGTTTTAGGGTTAAACCGTGTGTGGTTAATCTTTGACAATAAAAAGTTGTTAATAAAACATAGAGCGTGTTAATTTCTTAAAGCCGAAGAGGAATAGGAAAAAATAAAATTAAATAGTTTCTACATGAACTACACTATAAAAGTTACGAAATATGTTTATTGGTTTCAATTAAGAATTCAAGTTGTTAGATATGGGAATTATGTTTGGAGGAGCAATGTTGTAATGTTATTTTCTTTGTAGTATATGTATATTACTTTTTATAGCTTCACGCTGTATCCCGCACACAGCAGGGTAGGCAGAGGGAACCTAGTGTTAAGACTCTCTGTTCCCCACTTTCCGCTGAATTCGGAGGCATTGCGTGTTAAGTGACGGCACATAATGACTCGCTTTGCCTTGACACCAGAGAGAAGAAAATAGAAGTTTTACATATTAAATATTTCCACTCCTCGAGTGGGAATCAAACCCACCATCAGTCGCTTTACAGGAACACTCTGTGCTTCTACGCCACGACTGGCCCATAAGTGTATAGTATAGCTTCACGCTGTATCCCCACTCTGTTCCCCATTTGCCGTCGAATTCTGGGGGCGTTACGTGTAAATTGGCGGAACTTAACGCCGTAGATCAGAATATTAGGTACACTTAGCTTGAGATCTATTTTAGCTTTAGACTTTTTTCCGAACAGCAGACTAAGCAGAGAACTTAGTGTCAAGCCTCAACCAATCGCTATTCGAGTCAGATGCGGTCCCGCTACGTCACGATGGACTCAAAACAATAGGTATAGTCTTATTGCTTGTAATTTAATAATTACAATGATTACGTAACTTTTGTAATCATAATCCATACTTATATTATAAATGGGAATATCTGTGTGTTTGTCTGTCATGCTTTCACGGCTAATCTACCGGTCAGATTTGGATGAAATTTAAAATGAAAGTAGTAACAATAACTGGGTCTAACATAGGCTACTTATTTTTTCCAAATCAACCTCTAAACGGTAGAAATAGGGGATGAAAGTTTATATGAAAAATCTAAACCGCTTAACCGATTATAATGAATTTTGGCATAAATATAATTGATAATCTAAGCTTCAACATAGGCTACTTTATTTTTCAAAAACCCACCCCCGAGAGTTGCAATAAAACGAAGCAGTTATGTAGTTCACGCGGCGAAGCCGAGAGCGGGCCACTAGTAATTTATGTTTGACTATGGTGGGCTTTATTTTGTAACTGTTAGATATTTACGTCTCTTGATTTGCTTTAAAATAAATAAATACATGTTACAATAAAATAATAATTAATTCCTTATTGTACTCTCTACGTTTAAGTCACCTGGCTTTCAAAATATTTTTTAATATATTATTTATACACACAGCAAGGTAGTCAGCCGGAACTTAGTATTAAGACACCTCGTTTCCCATTTTCCGCCGAATTTTGGAGGCACTGCGTGTTAAGTGGCGGAAATATTAAATATATCAATCATTTCCTTGAATGGGAATTGAACCCACAACTAGTCGCGTCTCCAGTCACACTTTGTGCCGCTGCGCCACGACTAGCCTATTTTTCACACATCCATCGTTGTTTATCTGGTCAGATTAATTAATTTTTTATTATTTTAAACAAGCGGTACTCGAACCCACAACCAATACTTAAACCACGCAAATGGCTATTGTAGCAATAATTTCATAAACATTTACGAACATATCGTAAGGAAAGGTGTGTAATATCAATCCAATTAGAATAGCAAACTACTGTTTTATACCTCCATAGCAGTTCTACCATTACATTATAAAGGCAAGAACAATTGTTCATTGTTTCAAATAAAAGTTAGCGCATATCGTTGATTTTCCTTTTATATTGACTAATATTGCCATTATTTTTTGAGCTTATTTCTTTAGTTTAAATAAATAAAAATATGGCAAGCGTGAATGATAAAGTTATCTATAATAATACAATAAAGAGGTAGTTTGTAATTTTGTTTGTAAGGGCTAATCTTCGGAAATACTGAAACGATCATAAAAAAATCTTTCTCAATTAGAAAGCTACACCATTCAGGAGTACTATAAGCTACATTTTTTTATAATTGAAAAGAAAATTCAGAAAATCTAGCCGCGAGCGGGTCGCTGGCAGAAAGGACATACTCAGGTGGTTTGGGCACGTCGAGAACGTGGCTAATCCACCACCTGAGTAATGATAAAATGGTAAGAAAGATATATGAAGCAAAGATGACTGGTAAGAGAGGTAGGGGAAGACCTCGGTTGATTTTCAAGAACACATTATCGACGATACTAGAGGAAGCCACGTAAAAAGCATGAGGACACTCCGGAGGGCGTATATCAAGAGATTGACGACAGTGGACGGAGCTAACGTATGCAAGGATCGCAGCGTTTGGTGCTCCATCCCCTCTGGCTACCCCACAGGGGATAAAACGTGAAGTTAAAATTATATAAAAAAAATATATCATCCCAAGCTTTTTTTTTGTTTCCTAACAACGGGAATCTAGAAATTTATCATGCCCAGTTCCCGGGCTTTTTTGTTTGACGAATTGTAATACCTAATAATACGTGTGATAATTATAAACCTATAAATTTTCTAATTTTCAAAATAAATAATCTTATTTATAACAAAAAAAATGCATCATGACTGCCATCGCCACCACGAACGGAGAAATATGCAAATAAGGCTCATGTCTATCTTTCTCTCCGTTCTCTCTAGCAATATTACATTAAAAAACATAAGAGTACAGATTAAGCCAGCTATTATGTATGTATCTTCAGTGTAAAACAACTACTACATTCGCAAAAGTTTTATTATGTAAACTGCCCGTAACCGAAGTACAGTGCGAATTAAGGATTTTAAATATTATTACGATATCGTACACTTGTTATTTGAATTACATAATGTGAAATGTATAACTGTTTATTACCTACAATCCATAATTATCTTCTTAATACATATATTAATAGAAATAATTTCATTTATTTTTTTTCATTATACATTCTATGATATATATATAGATCTTCGCTCTGGTGTCGACGTAAAGCGTGGCATTAAGTTCCGCCACTTAACACGCAATTCCTCCGAATTCGGCGGAAAGTGGATAAAGGAGTGTCTTAACACTAGGTTCTCTCAGCCTACCCTGCTGTATGCGGGATACAGCGTGAAACTAAAAAAAAAGGATATAAAGATGTATCGGGATATATAGGGGACTAGATGACATGAGGTAACGCGGCGTTGAGGTCCGCCACTAAGCACGCAATTACTTCTAGTCGAACGGAGAGTGGAGAACGGCGTGACTGGACTCTATATCTCTCTGTCTAACTTGGTAGGAGAAGTGAACAAAAACATATATATTTCAATTTTTATAATGCTAATCGAACCCACAACCAGTCGCGTTGACAGTCACACTTTGTGCCCTCTTGCTAAATATTTAGAGGTAAAAATTAAAGGACATGAAAATAGCATCGCGATATTATTAAGATAAAACTAACACTAAACAGTACAGCTGAGCCAAATGATATATAATAATTTGGCACTTTCTTTGATCTCTGATGAAAAATGAGGTAGGTGTATTCGCCTACCCTGCGAAACACAGCAGTTTTGCTATCTCAAGTAACAAAATGCAATTCATTTAATTACGAAATGTTATTATATTAATAATAAACAGCCATTACTTTAAAATATTATATATTATTAAATTATCAAACTAGTCATTCACCGCGGTTTCGTTCGCATGCTTATTGGTAATTAACAGAATAATAATGGTTCCTCTTCGACCTTCCAAAGTAATTTATTAAAAAATATAGGTATATCAATCTATAGATCCTATACTCATCACTGTAGTGGGAATGAGATGTTTTGCCGCAGAAAAAGTAGCTAACGTCATTTTCCAGATTCCTAACTATTTTTATTAACTTTTAAAAAATCGTAAAGTGTGCCAGCGTTTGTCCACCACCGCCATGGTTGTGAGTTCGATTCCCACTCCGGGGAATGAAATTGTGCGTTGAGTTGATTGTCGTAAAGCGTTAAGCTACTTCTAAAAATCATAACGTAACATTGCTTCTTTGCGATGTAAGAACAATGCATAAACAAACACACTCTCCATTTATAATATTAGTAAAGATTAAAACTAATTTATTATATACTTATCTTACAAATAGAATTAAGTTAAGCGTAAGTAATGAGGTATCTGACATTTTCTATACCTTTGTGTCTGTTTCCCTTATATTGAGCAATATGCCGCAAGTTATTGCAAATGCAATTTTTACGCAATAGATAATTTGCATTCTGCCTAAGGGCAGATTATGGATATTTATTATCTGTCTATCTAAATGTGTGTAGGGTATAATAATCTGTGGTACTGTGGATTAAAAAAGAATTCAGATAATACGTTTACGTTTGAATTAGTATATGTTTTGATTCTAAATTAATATTATTTTGGTTTATTTCGTTTTCACTTTTAATCAACTTTTTCATTGTTTAAAGCATAAGTTAAGCAGTAAGTAAGCATAAAATTACCTAAGAACCTATGGTAAAAACTAACTTGAAATTTATACTGTTAAACTCAATTGAAAAAGTCAATCAAATTATAAAAGTACTAAAAACCGCAACTACTATTAAATAAATAAATAAATAAAAATAAAAATAATTTATTTTGGACGATTGATCCATAGAAAGTGTTAGTGTGTTTGTAACAATATTTCCTTATAAATCATATTAATTTCAGTTAGTCGTTCATGTATTTATTTGTATTTATTTTATTATGCCAAGTGCATACTTTTTGTAATTATTATCTTGGTGCCAAGTATCTATCCAGTGGTTTTGGATAGAACAATCAAGGCGCGCTATTATTGGGTTCAGAATGCTGTTACTGCTGTCCCTCATGCAACCCAGCAGGGATGATATTTTCTTCCGCATTATTACATAAAATCCGTCTACCCGTGTATTAACTACACAAGTTTTCTTACAAACTTTCGTCACCTATTTCAAGTAAGCCTGAATTTTCAAGTAAGCATTTTAATTCCGATTTCCAACAACCAAACCAAACGTATAAAAATTTGAAGGCTTGGAACTCGTGCCTCTTGAAAACTATTTTCGTAAAACCACCAAATTTCACCATGGATTAATAAACAGAAAATTTCAAAGTAATTTTATTTATTTAATAGATTCATAGACAGTAATTCCGTGCTAACCCTAGTTATGTATAATCAACAATACCTATATTGCAATTAAAAACTACTAAAAGACTGACCGTTTCACAATATAACCTGCATTTCTAAAACAGATTGTTAATTTTATAGTGCCGTTACAGAAACAACCAACTGCCGTTCTAATATAATTTATTAGAATCTACTAATCGTATATTATGTTCACACCTTAAAAGTAACGATTAGTGTTTTTTTTAATATATGAATGCCCATTTAAATCCAACATTCTCACGTATGACATATTTTCCTTGCGTTTGCTTTAAATACCTATCTCTTATCCATAACTAAATTGTCAAAAACTTCTAAGCTTATTTCCCTTTTTATTATCTACTTTTCTACGATCACCCTTTCTCTTACACTTCACGAACAAGTTTTATTCCATATTGGCAATAATAATTGGAATGCAAAATAAAAAGGTAAAACTTATGGACCGGATAACACACAGGCTTGATATATTTTAAAGTAAAAGCCTGACAAAAAATAATAGCAATTATTTAACCCTGCTCTATTGCTTAAAAATACTTAAATGTAAACTACACTTAAAAGTACTTGAACAATTATATAATGTATTTTTTTTGTTGTAATATCATAATCCTATAGTTTTATAATATTTGAGCCTACCACACAAATTAATATAATTGGACAGCCGTCGCAGCGTTTGATCTGATTAAAATACTACTATTTTTTTTACTTTTCTGTAATACGTATTTTTTTGCAAAGTCCCGAATTTTTTATACCGATAATATATAACGACCAGTAATTGTCGATAATCTAACAGAGACGATATTGATTGATACATCCTATGTCGTCGCCTACATTACATATTCTTCTGACAATCTCAGTCTTTTTTGTTTGTCGGCTTACTATCTTACAGATTATATTTTAAATTAAAATTAGCTATTCTTAATAATAAACAAACTCACCCATGATGTTTACACGTGGTCTACGTTTCAGTATAATATTCACAGCATATTACATATTACAACACTTTTAACACTACACAACAATTTTTTGAGAAATCGAACAAACAGAACCAGTCACGTTACACGTTACAGTCAGAAAAATTCCTACTACGCTACGATGGACTGTATATTAATTTATTATTTATAAAAAAACGGAAAAAAAGTACAGCGGTATTTATCACAGTCAGTGCTATTTTCTGTATTATAAGGTATATTCTAAAGAAAACGTATAAAAATTTAAACGCAGCGGGATTCGAACCCGCGCCTCCTGAATACCGTTCAGGCGCTCTCACCACTGAGCCATGCGTTCTACTAGCCGTTGCGTCGAAATTCTTATACGCTTTATTACAACTTATTTATGTTGTTAGCATCTCTGTAGAGAGATTTTTACAAATTTCTGCTACCCAAAGATTATTCTACGAACAATCATTTGGCGAGAGAGAATGCTATTTATTAAATACTTTTAAACATTTTTAAAGTGTTATTCCACACTTAGGAAAATTGAAAAAGACATTTAAAGAAAACGTATAAAAATTTGAACGCAGCGGGATTCGAACCCGCGCCTCCTGAATACCGTTCAGGCGCTCTCACCACTGAGCCATGCGTTCTACTAGCCGCTGCGTCGAAATTCCTTCCTCGTTCTTTAAATGTCTTTTTCAATTTTCCTAAGTGTGGAATAACACTTTAAAAATGTTTAAAGGTATATTCTGTAAATATTATATTGTCATGCTTCACGATGTATCCCTCACACAGCAGGGTAGGCAGAGGGAACCTAGTGTTAAGACACTCCGTTCCCCACGCACTGTCGAATTCGGAGGAATTACGTGTCAAGTGGCGGAACTTAAAGCCGCGCTTTACCTCGGCACCAGAACGAAGAAAATGGAAATATTAAATATTGCCACTCCTCGAGAGGGAATCGAACCCACAACCAGTCGTTTACAGTCACACGCTTGTGCCACAGGGCCACGACTGGCCATTATAGTGTCAAGCAATATCATTTTATTCCGTATAGCAGGATAGACGAAGAAAGCATAGTGTCGATACACCAGAGTCAAGACTTAGGACACTTTTTTTACTTAGGCTCTTTATTAATATATAATATTATCAATGAATTCCATTTCTATTAAAATAATATTCATCTATGACTTTCACATATAAATATGACCATATAAAAAAAATATAAGACTAAAAAAAATAGTACAATATATTTTAAAAAGTTAAAGTTGTAACGTAAGCAGCACTGAAGCTGTCAAACACCATTTCAAATTTGCCAATTGACAGCTAATGTCAATTAGCGTAATTTCGCTATAAAAGGCCGGTTTATTAAATACTTCAATGTTTTATTTAAATTTGGCCTTGTAAACAATATATAATATCATATTTTAATCATATTATGTCAGTGATGTGACGTAATATTACATTTTCCCGCTATGAGTCTAAATATTCCTAGGTTTTGTAGTATAATAAGTAATGAGTCACGCTTACGATTGTGTTTTCCCGCATGAAATATCAGACTAATTGTATCTATTTTAACTTGTATTAGTCGTGCGAGGTAGTGTTCGTGAAAATGATGAATAAACTGAAGCTATTTTGGTCGAAAACCAATCGCTGGCATCGAGGTTAGTTCGCTTTAATTTAATTTAATTTCATAATGATCTGATTATGTGCGTAGAAAAGTGTATTATAGGCATATTAGAGCTATAATGAAGACTAAGTGATTTCAGTTTAAGTTTGTATTTTGTAATTTACTGTTATTTTTATTTTTTTGGTAATATGTGAGTTATAAAAACAGTTATATTTAAAAGTTATCATCTCCCATGTAGTGAGAGATTTGCTACACTTCGTCATGTTCTAATTACTAGCTTAATAATTCTATATTTGATGAAATCAACGAAATAACTATGCTATAATGTTACTATAGAAAGGTGTGTAGGTACACAGTATCTGTTGTATCTCAAATAAACATATAGTTATGACTGGTTGTGGGTTCGATAGCAACTCAGAGAGGAATGATTATAATGTTATTATTTTCATTTGCTCTGCTCTGGCCAAGATAACATGCTGTATTACAACCTGCCATTCAACATTCAAAGTTTTTAATTTAAGCGACTTGTAAAGAATGTAGTGACTTGACACTAGGTTATTATATAATATGAATTATATAGTGAAAAAAAAACATAGTAATAATACAAAGATACATATATTTTTCTTTTTAATTTCAGCACTTTTTATATTTTTGGTGATAGAATTCAAATTATTACCAGCTGGACAGCTTGGTTTTGAATGTAACGATCCAGCACTATCTCACCCATATACTGGCGATACAGTCAATTGGAAATGGCTTATAGGAATCACTGTGTTTTTACCGTTTGTTGTGGTAAGTGTCTATTAATTTCAAATATTTTTAACATAGCTTAATAGGTAAAGAGTTTAGATATGCTTCTTTTCTTTTGGTTTCTTTTCACATTTGACATTGCTTGGTTTTATAGTGGCCGACCCAATAGAGTCTTAAATTAAACACAATAGGTTGTGATGTTGGTCTTCGTTTGAAGATAATGGTTATATTTACATTATTATTGTATCCCCTATCATTGTAAGACAAAATACAGCATTGAGTTACACTACTCAAATGTAGTTTTTATGGTTCTAACAGGAAGCAGTGAATGGTGTGCCACTAGGTTTTCCTTGGCTGTACTATACTGTGGGGAATAAAAATCTCTACTCTACTAATAGATATTATAAAGACTATTTTAGCAAGATCTAATATTTTTTTTTAAGATTTGTTACATTGAACATTAATATTTAAACATCTTCAATATAATATAAATATTACATTCAATATAGTATATGGGGAATGGAGTGTCTTAACACTAGGTTCCCACTACCTACCCTGCTGTGTGTGGGATACAGTGTGAAGTGAAGTAATGTAAATAGTAGATTTATATGTATTATAATTATGATAATTGACAAAAAAACAAATTGCTTTTTACTATTATTTCCTTGAGAATTCTTAGTTAAATACATAGTAGTGGACCTACTTTGTATTTTACTAAGAATATTAAACCTTTTTATTGTATATATTTTGTGTTTGCGTTTTTCCTTATTGTCACTATTAGTAATCAGTTAATGGGAATTTAGTGACATTACTCCTTTTTCACTTATATAAAGACTGATAGTGCAGGGTCCGAACACTGTTCATTTCACACTTTCTTCTCAGGGTTAAAAGAGAGAACCTAGTGTTAAGACACTCCGTTGTCCACTTTCCGTCCGATTTCGACACAGTAAGTGGTGAGTGGTGGAACTCAACGCCGTGGTTGGTCTGTGAGCGAGGAAATAAAAAAAAATTAAATACAATCATTTTCCGTAGTAGCAATCGAACTTATAACCCATCGCGTTAACAGTAGATTGCAGTCCCACTGCGCCAAAATGGCTTTTATATCTTACATATATTTTAGAACAAAATAGTAAAAACAGAATGTCACTTTTTCGGAACTACTGGACGGTTGTGAATGTTTTTTTTTAGTTGTATACCTTTAAACTAAGTCAGTACTTACGCTGTAATTGATTTTGAAGAGTAGAACCATAATATACTATAAGATATGGAAATTGTGTCTTAACGAAATTTGTTTCTGATGTGTATTTTGCTCAGAAGGGTCATTAAATCCGCGAAAACGAAGTTGCGGGTAGCTATTAGTTGTATATAATATGTTTTTTATTCTTCTGTAATACTATTTAACAATTTACAGATGATGATAGTGGAAAGACAACAAGACAAATCGAAGGATACCAAAGAGAAAGTCCTAAGGTGGTACAAGGAGTACTTGTACGGGTTCCTCATAAACTTGACGGTAGTGCAGTGCGTGAAGCTGGTCGTGGGTTCACCTAGACCCCATTTCTTTGACACTTGCAGCCCCAAAGAAGCTTTGACTTGTGAAACGTAAGTTGCTTCACGCTTTATCCCGCACAGCAAGTTGGGTAGAGAGAATGGAGTTTCATGACTCCGTTCTGAGCTTTCCGCTCGAATTCTTTGCGTGTTGAGTGGCGGATATAATAATAATAATTTTAAATGTAGCCGTTTCGCCAAATGCGAACTCACATCTAATTTTGCCTTTACAATTAGATCCTTTTTGTCTGTCTGCTCCGTTATAATTATTTTATTAAAGATTAATATATAAATTAGATAACACTACTTTTTTAGTGGAAAAACGATTTAGTTATAGGTAAAAATAAAGGTGTGTAAAAAAAATGCACGCTCTATCCCGCAACTTCACGCTCTATCCCGCATAGTGTGATAGATCGAACGTTCTGTTTTATCACTTTGTCTTCGCTTTTCGTCGAGATTCGGGACGTTGCGTGATGAATAGCATAACAGAGGAGGAAAATGAACATTATTTTATATATAATATATACGTTCTTCTGAGTGGGAATCGAACCCACACTCAATTGCCTTTATAATCAGACCCTGTCTATATCTGTCTGTCACTTTGCTTTTTTTATTCAATATTATAATGTATTTCTTAAGTTCTTTGTATATTATAATTAAAATCTCTTTAGTGGAAAAGCGATTTCGTCATCGATAAAAATGAAACGTCTCTGAAAAAAAAAAAAGATGTAAATCTTGATTAAGTTATGTTTTTATAACATTTAGATAATTTCAACGCAAAAAATGTAATTACGTTAGCCTTGAATTAAATAAAATATATGAATTTATTAAATTTATTCAACATTTTGAAGGCTTCTTGTATAATTTATCTCTATAAATGTTGTTTTACGTAGATATTACATAAGTGTTAAATCGTTTAGTTCCACGCCTTCTGCCTAGTTACAAGCTTTTTTTCTAAATTATAGAGGAGTCAGAGAAAGCCTAGTGTTCAGGCACTCCGTTCTCCGCTTAAATTACGAATATTTTTTTAGCTTCACGCTGTATCCCTACCTACCTAGTGTTAGGACACTCCGTTCCGCCGAATTCGGGGGCATCGCATGTTAAGTGGCGGAACTTAACGCCGCGCTTTGCCTCTGATACCAGAGCGAAGGAAATGACAATATTAAATATTTCCACTCCTCGAGTACGAATCGAACCCACAACCAGTCGTTTACAGTCACACGTTCGTGCCACTGCGCCACGACTGACCCCTAAATTATGAATATAAACTAATATTAAAATGTTACGTGTTGAGTGCCGGCCGCTTATCAAAGTGAGAAAATGAAAATAATTTAAATATCTTTCTTTTATAAGTTCACCAGTATCTATTTATCTTTCTACTAGCGGCCCGCTCACGGCTTCGCCGCGTGAACTACATAACTGCTTCGTTATATTGCCACCCTCGGGGGTGGGTTTTTGAAGAATAAAGTAGCCATTTTTTAAGCTTAGATTATCAACTATCTTTATGCCAAAATTCATTATAATTGGTCTAGCGGTTTAGGTTTTTGATATAAACTTTCATCCCCTATTCCAATCCTTTAGCGGATGATTTTTGAAAAAATAAGTAGCCTATGTTGCACCCAGTAACTTTTATTACTTTTATTCTAAATTTCTTCCAAATCAAACCGGTAGATTAGCCGTGAAAGCGTGACAGACAAACACACAGACTTTCGCATTTATAATATAAGTATGGATATAAGAAAATCTTTCAATAATACTCTTACCCTATTTCTTGCGACTGTAGATTCTTGATTAATAAATCTTACATGATTTATACATAATTTGTTCGTGTACATAAAAATTAGAATATATTTGAACAATGGATAATGTTACTAGGTATGCCAAATCACTTGAAATTTTTGAAAAAATTTTGTCTCAGTAAAGCTTAGAAGCATACAAATACATTAGTTTTTGTTTTAGTCAAAAATATCTAGTAGTTTTGATTTTATAGGCATTCAAAGTTTCGAAAAATATCGAGTCTCGCTAAAAGCCACTTGAGCGCTTGTGACGTCATTTCACAACACTGTTATAGTAGGTGTAAAGGGATTTGTTGTGTTTTCGTCCGCGTAATTATATTAGTAGTCTAATAATGGTAAATATTATTCGATTAATAAAATGGATGAAGGATTCGCGAAAAAGGGATAATCTACTTAAAATAAATGGATTAATGGTTGCGCATTATTTATCGTCAAACAGTGATTTTGTTGCCGCCGAAATGTGAGGAATAAAAATGCAAAGTTAACTTTCCGTAATACTTATGTTTAAAAGTTAACTGTTCAAAATATCTTACTAATGTCATAATGACGAATGCAACTCAAACTATATATATATCTCAAATATATATATATATATATACATATATATATATATATATATATATATATATATATATATATATATATATATATATATATATATATATATATATATATATATATATATATATCTATATATATATATATATATATATATATATATATATATATATATATATATAAATTTAAATAAATATACATTGCATACTAGCTTCCGCCAGCAGCTTCACCCGCGTTTCCCTCGGAAACTGTCAATTTTCCTAGATCCGTTCAGTGAAAGATACACACACTCACAAACTTTCGCATTTATAATATAAGTAGAAAGTAGGATACTACCTAGATAGGTAGGTGTCCTTGGTTGAATGTTATAGATTTACTAAACCTTCTTATGTTTGTGTTTTGTTTTTCTAAAAAAAAATGGCCTTACGTACTTAGATGTACTAAACTTTTTTATTTATTTGATTTTTTACTAACATATGTATGGCATATGTACATAACTATTTTTATTTGAAACCGGTCATCGCCAACGGTTACTTGAACATAACCAACAGGTTATGTTTAAGTAAAAAGAGTAGGTGATGTATGTACGGTTAAATGGAGAATCACGTCAGAACACCGCGTACGTACCACACCTTATCATTGTATTTCAGAATGAATCAAGAAGTTTTAAATGTAACTTGCGGTGATTGTGCCGCCAGAAGAGGTGGCTGTACACATATAGCATAGCTATATGCTATAGCATAGCATTTTTAATGTGGCTACATCGTCGAAGTGAAGGGCCTTCAACGTATGCTACCAAGTGTTATTTGAAAAAATCTAAGCACTCAGGTATTGGTACCACACCGAAAATGATTTTGATTTGAAGCTAAAGATTTTGGTACAAGTGGTATTGATATCGGTACATACTTCATGAAGCCGGTCAGAATGGAAAAATATTTTTGACAATGGTTTAACATTAAAACTCAGGGAACTTGAAATAAAGTGTTTTCTTTCACATTTTATATGTGAAAAAAAGAAGTTGAAAAGATATATTTAGATAGATCCATTCATAATTGAATCATATCAAAAAATCCTGTGTTGATTTTGACGTCGAAACTATTATAACATTTTGTAAGAACGAAATGACGGAATCAAGGTGTTTTCAAGTAAAAGAGGGTACAACAGCTCAATCAGATCCAAATTTGTGGTTTGAGATGCGCTACGGATGTATAACAGCTTCAAAAATGCACGAAGTTGCTCAGTGTACAACAAAAGATACATAATGTAAAAATAGCAGAATCTGATCTTTTTTTTAAGTATGACTGGCTCATGATTGGTGCCTCGCCTGGCGCGCTTACTGATGACTGCGTTATAGAAGTAAAGAAGGAAAGTGTTAAAGACATTTTAAAAAGTATTTAAGTATAATTACGACGAACGGGCGCGCGACCACGAGCGGATTGAGAGTGCCAGAATGAGCGTGTTGTAGGATGACGTCACACGTTCACCGGCCGGTTAGAACTTGTTTTACTTATAACTCGGAAACTAATTGACGTATCGAAGTAATTCTTTCACTAGTATTTTTTATTTTTGACATAGAATATGGAATGCTAATAATCAAAATTAGTTAACATTCTCCATTCCACATTATAAGTATAAAAATTTATAATAGTTTTCATTCTTGTTGTTTTCTGGTCTTCACTACTTAAAATATTCAGATTATCGGCATAGTAATTTGAAGAATATCTTTTTTTTTTTTTTCTAAACGAACTTGTTATTCTGTTAGTTAACTAGTAAATTGAGGAAGCTACATATGAGATAAGATCGACGTTTGAAGATATACTTCTTTGTATCGTGACGCCATTGTCACGCTAATTGTAGGGCTCCTATTCAATAAAGTCTATTTATTATGTATTTTCAATTTAACGTTCTGCTTAGACCAGGCCAGGCTTTCGCCAGTTGTGGCCCAGTGGCACAAGGGTGTGACTGTAAACGACTGGTTGTGGGTTCGATTCCCACGAGGAGTGGACATATTTAATATTTCCATTTTGTTCGCTCTGGTGTCGAGGTAAAGCGCGGCGTTAAGTTCCGTCAGTGAACACGCTATGCCTGGAACGGAGTGTCTTAACACTAGATTTCCTACCCTGCTGTATGCGGGATAAAGCGTGAAGCTAAAATAAATAAAAATTAGACCAGAGGTTTTTACATTATTCATGCTAGCAGGGACCTGAGCAAGGATCACTATGTATGTAAGTATAGTAAAAATAAATTGCAATAATCAAATGAAAAAATACTTTAAATCAATGAATTAATTAATACTTTAAAGTATTTAAATTAATGTATACGTCGAAATAATTTATATTAGTTCGACGTATACATAGTGCTTCTGTCGCTCACTGCGCGGCTACCAACATCCGCTAAATTTAAAATCGTTCGCGGACCACTTTATCCCTTTTCCGGACCATTAGTGGTCCACGGACCACTGGTTGGGAACCAGTGGTTTAGACAGAATACGGCGTTAAGTTTCGCTATCCAGCAACCAATGGAATAATATATACTGTAATATATTTACTGTTATATAATAACGTCTAATAGAACGGTGACGTAATTAAAAAAAAGTTGATTTATTGTAGTTGGTATTTTTTAATATTATTTTAGTTTTTTACGGATTTATTATACAATATTTTTATAGTAAAGTAGCATATACAAGTAATATAAGATTTTATCCATACTATTCTATTCTAGCTTCACGCTGTATCCCGCACACAGCAGGGTGGGCAGGGGGAACCTAGTGTTAAGACACTCCGTTCCCCACTTTCCGACGAATTCGGAGGCTTGCGTGTTAAGTGGCGGAACTTAACGGCGCGCTTTACCTCGACACCAGAGTGAAGAAAATGAAAATATAATTTCCACTTCTCGAGAGGGAATCGAACCCACAACCAGTCGTTTACAGTCACACGCTTGTGCTACTGGGCCACGACTGGCCACCCATACTAATATTATAAATGCAAAAATCTGTGTTTCCTGTTAGGCTTTCATGGCTTATCTACTGACTCGATTGGGATTAAATTTAAAATGAAAATAGTTGAAGACCCCAAACATAGCCTAATTGTTTTCAAAAACTAACCCCCTATATGGCTGAAATAGCAGATGAAAATTATATAATTTTATAACATTTAAAGGTTTGAAGGTGAAAATATAATCTATGTGCTGAAATACTAGCTGTCTTTCAGAAACGTAATTACGTCATCGTTCTACTGATGAGCTATATATTATCATAATTATGATAATTATGTTTGTTATATTAGTATGCACGTAAACATGTCACAGTTATCAACTGATGCTACTAGGTATGATAGCAGCGGCGTAACAATAGGGTGGCAAATCGGCAAAATGCCACGGGCCCCGAGCCAAAAGGGGCCCCCTGGTCAGAGAGGGCCGCGAACACAGAAGGATCCTAATTCTTTATATTGGAGGAGGAGAGAAAGAAGGGAGGGCCCCATCCGGCGAATTTGCCACGGGCCTCAAACTGTATAGTTACGCCACTGTATGATAGTATATCTCGCGGAATGATTGTGTTATCTCTTGATTCTGTTCTTCCTATTTCGTCTCACAAGTTTTAGTTTTCTCTAGTAAATTTCTCGGTACTTGGCGCCATATACTAATAAAATAGTCTCTTAACATAAAAAATTAATAAACCTTAAAAATAAGTAGTAAAATAATATATCTAACATCCCTTCTTCTCAGTCTATCGATTAATTTTCATTCTTTCTTTTCTATGTAAGGTATATAGCTTCACGCTTTTATGTATACGCTAACGTATATAGTGTCTCGTGGTGTTGAGTTCCGCCACTCAGCACGTAATGCCTCGTATTGAGGTGGTAAGTGAAAGACGGAGTGTCTTGACACTTTCCCTTTGTCCACCCTGTTGTGTGTGCCGCTTAAAGAAAACATACGAACTGGACCGCACAGTCTGCCTGTGACCGCGGACTACTGTAAAGTATTCGAAATATCAGGTTTTTTTAAAAATATACTTTTGAAAACCAAAAATATACGCGATTAGTCCGGTTTAAACAGTCTTATTTCAAAAGTAACGGTCTGTTCACAGCTTCACCGCCTGCACTACATACTGTTACGTTATATTGCAACCCTCGGAATAGATTTTTGAAAAATAAAATAGTCAATGTCTACTAACCTTGGATTATCAACTATACTTATGCCAAAATTCATTACATTCGGTCAAGCTGTTTAGATATTTCAATCTTTAGAGGTTGATTTTTAAAAAAATATGTAGTCTATATTTGACCTTGGATAGTTTACTACTTTCATTCTAAATTTCATCCAAATCGGATCGGTAGATTAGCCGTGAAAGCGTGACAGACAGCATACAGACTATCACATTTATAATATATGGATGTGTAAAAATCGTGAAAACAAAAAGTCTTTTTACATATAAGACAATTTATTATATTTTTCTGGAGTTGCAAAAAAATGGTTGAAAATAAAGATTTATTTTAATTTACAATACATAATAATAGCTATATTTATTGATACTATTAATTTATTAATACTCAATTATTTTTATTTATAATTATTAATACTATAATTATTCATTTATTAATACTAATCTGAAAACAAAGAAACGACAATTAAAGTTTTATTTAACTTGATAATTCCTTTTATATTATTTTAATTAATTTACTATAAAATAAGTGCATTTATGTGTTAAATGTTTTTCATAGTTAACTATCACGCAATAATATCTTAGTGTATGCGTCCTAAACAAAATTAAAGCTAAAAATTTTTTTTACATATAATTTATTATACCGTTCTATTCTATTTTTTAAGCTTCACGCTTTATCCCGCACTCAACAGGATAGACAGAGGGAACGTAGTGTTAAAACACTCCGTTCCCCATTTTCAACCGAATTCTAGAGGCGTGTTAAGTGGCGGTACTTTACGCCGCGCTTTGCCTCGACACAAGAGCGAAGGAAATGGAACTATTAAATATTTTCACTCCTCGAATAGGAATCGAACCCACAACTAGTCGCCATTACAGTCACACTTTGTGTCCATAAGCCACGAAGCCTCTTTTATTATATTTTTATATATTATATTATATAGTATCTTTAATTTTTCTAGATCTGAATTTGTATCGAGTTACACATGCACTAAGGCGCATTGGTTAAACCAGTCGGATAGAAGCTTCCCCTCAGGACACACGTCGCTCGCCGTACACGCTGGCGTATTTATTATTGTAAGTTATTTGAAGAAATAAAACGCGGCGTTTAGTTCCGCCACACATAATGTCTTGATTTCAGGTGGAGTGTGGAGATTTAAGGGTTTTGACATTAGGTTCTCTCTGACTACTGTGCTATGCTGAAGGCGTAAAAGCTATTATTTTTATTATATAGATCTTGGACTTGCGATATAAATGTAGGCTTATTGCCCCCTTTAAGATGCACTATCGCTGACCTACACTCTCTGCGTGAACTACACAACTATAGTTATAGTATATAACTTTTGATAAAAAAAGACCCTGCGTCTTGAACTATTTTGATGCTGAATTTTAACTAAATCGGCATGCGAGCGTAATAGGCAGATAAACAAACAGACAGGCGTACTTTCTCATTTATAATATTAGTATAAGGTAGATTTCGCTATTTTACCTATATTGCATACTATAGTTACAATTAATACGAAAATAAGGAAATACTCAGTTGTATAGTTCAATTGCTACTAATAGCTTCAATGCCAATCGGAAAATGATGATTTTTTAAACGTATCCGTTTGAGCGTTCCGTTTACAAATTGTGACCCGATGGTTATGGATTCTATCATAACTCGTTTTACCACTGAAAAAATGATTGTTAATTATCCATACTTATATTATAAATGCGAAAGTCTGAATGTTTGTCTATCACGGTTTCACGGCTAATCTACCGGTCCGATTTGGATGAAATTTAGAATGATATAGGTAGAAGTGACTGGGTCTAACATAGGCTACTTGTTTTTTCAAAAATCAACCTCTATAGGGTTAAAATAGGGGATGAAAGTTTGTATGAAAAATCTAAACCGCTTGACTCATTGTAATTAATTTTGGAATAAATATAGTTGATAATCGAAGGTCAAACATAAGCTCCGTTATTTTTCAAAAAATCACTCCCGAGGGTTGCAACATAACGAAACAATGAGGAAGCCGCGAGCGGGCCGTTGGTAGTTAAATAATTTTCATTTGAAAAAGGCATTTATAAAACGTATAAAAAATTGAATACAACGTTTATGTTGTTGAAAGATGAAGATTAAAAAATGTTTCAATACCAAAATGATATTATTGAGAACAAACTAGGAATTATTAATTACGCCCAGACGGTAGAGACGCGCGCGCACGCTGGTCGCCATTCTGCGTTTAAAGATGTAGTTAAATACATTATTATTTAAATTTAAAATGATAGTAGTAAAAAACCCACGGTCAAACATAGGCCACTATTTTTTTTAAAGATCTACCTCTAAAGGATTGATATGATAGGGGATGAAAGAATCGAACAAGTGTGGAATAACACTATAAAAATGTTTAATAGTAATTTTCATTTAACATAATTCTCTGGTAGTCAAATTGCAGTGTTGAGTTCCGCCTTTCAAAACGCAATATTTCTACAATACGAGAAAAATGTTACATTAACTATTTTTTAATTTCTTGCCTTCCAGTATTACCTACACAAAAGGGCGTCGTATTCGAACCTGCGACCCGTAGTCGCTGTCCAGTTATTTGCGCTGCTATGCACGGTGTTCTGCGCCGTGTCCCGTATGACAGACCACAGGCATCACTGGTGGGATGTGTTGGGCGGAGCTGGGATAGCTTTGCCTGTATTGGGGTATACGGTAAGTGAGAACTTTATTACTTTGTGATTTTTTATAGTTTCCCGCTTTTTGCCGCACATAGCAGGGTAGGCAGAGGGAACCTAGTGTTAAGACACTCCGTTTCCCACGCACCACCGGACTCGGAGGCATTGCGTCTTAAGTGGCGGAACTTAACGCCGCGCTTTGCCTCGACACCAGAGCGAAGAAAATGGAAATATTAAATATTTCCACTCCTCGAGTGGGAATCGAACCCACAACCAGTCGTTTACAGTCACACGTTTGTGCCACTGCGCCCCGACTGGCCCCACTTTGTCTTAGGTGCCAGAGAAAAATGATTTAATTATATTTGCAATAATTACCAACTGTCGAATGGCGAATGTCGATTCGATCGAATGTCTTAGATTTGGGCGCAAAATGAGGAACGGAGTGATTTAACACTAGGTACTCTCTGACTGCCCTGTGAAGTGTGAGGATCAATAAAATATGTATAAATGATATCATTTGTTTTTTTTTTCAGATACATTCGTTGTGTAAAAACTTTCACTGCATCACCCCTGTGACTGAAAATCATAAAGAAAATGCTTTAAGCGAAAATAGTAATAATATAGATAATACAGCAATTTAAAAAAATAAAACAAAATATAAACTCATATAAATAAAATATATATTTTTATATTTATTTATTTAATACAATTTGTGGTATATATGCTTGTATTCCTATAGACTGTTATACATGATAGACAGGTAGAGCATGATTTTTTTAGCTTCATGTTTTTTCTGGGTCTCTCTGAACCTAATGTCAAGCTCTCCGTTCTCCGCTTACCGTCCAGTGCCGAGACATTTCGTGTTAAATGACGAAATTCAACGCATGTTTTTTTTGTCATAGTGGGAATCGAACCCACAACCGATCGCGTTCACAGTAAGACGCTATTTAATAAGATTGTATTGTTTTATTGAAGCATGCTGCCATCTACCATATGATGAATTAACATGCTACTTACCTATAAGCATACGAGGAACTGCATACTACTTACGTCGAATATCAATAATCGGTCTTAATCCAAAAACTGCAACCTTAGATTGATCTAGTAATTATTTTTTTTTTTAAATCATTTTTTTCGTAAATCATTTTTTTAGTAAAGTAAACATTGAATATGCATTCTTTTGATTGGTAATGGGCAACAAGTGATCAAAGAACTGCATATTCAACGTTTACTTTACAAAAAATGTTTTACTAAAAAAAATGATTTTCTCAAAAAATTAAGTTACTCAAAAAAATATTTACTCTAAAAATAATTTATTAAAAAAAAAGTATTTATTAAAAAATATTATTTACTCAAAAAATTGATTGCTAGATTAACCTAAGGTTGCAGTTTTTTTTTGATTAGGAACGATTATTGATATTGGGCGTTACAGGGATACTATTTACAAGCACATATATCACATTATGAATGTTACTATAAGAAAATAACTATGAAATATAAATATGCTTAAGCTGAAATCGAACTTGCACTTGCCAATGTGATATTTAATTAATTTATTTATTCTTTACCTACTTCGCGACTATTTATTATACACAATTATGTTTTCTAGTCCATTTTGTGTATTATTTGTGTGATATTTTGTGATTCTTTTAGTGACCTAATTTAGTGACTCGATTCTCCGGTTTTTATTTTCACTCATATTGTAAGAGATTTCTGTTTTTAAATGTTTTTTTCTTTATAAAGATTTGAATCGACGATCTTTGTTGGTTTGTTACATGCCATTTTGCACTAAATGTTTATTTTTTTATAAATTGTACTTCTTAATATACGATTGAAATTGAATTGGTTTATTTTTTTACGCGCATAAGAGACGTAACCAGAGAGAAACTGATTTCCCGAATCAAAGCCACGCTCTGATAATCTTTGATTGGGAAACAAACACACAAACATCGTATATATACAGTCGTCAGTCAGTGGGATCAAACCCGTAACCATTGCGTCACGGTCAGACGCTGTCAGAAAGGAAAACATCCACACCGCCAAAAAAAAAATACAAAAATTTATTAATATCCTATTTATTTATCACCATTACTTAAATAAATAAACCAAACGGTATTAAAAGCGAAAGCAAAAAGAAAGTCTCACCATTGAGCGATACTTATACAAAAAAAAAATATCAATAAAATTAACATCAGGTCACATATTCCTAGTTTTATTCAACCGAAACTGTTATAGTGCGCGCATTTTATCTTGAACCGTCATATCTACGTTTTCCTTCATACAGTCAACCAGCTAATGAGAGTTGACGAGTGCGGAGTGATTGAGACACTACACGCTATATAATGGAGTCACTAGTATTTGTCTCTCCGCTCTCCGTCTCTTTACCAGCAATTGCCCTCTAAAAGAAGGTTTTTAGATTTATTGTAGCTAGGTTCGACCTTTCAAGTTAAAATGCGCATTCTATACACACAACCATTGGTTAAGGCAATGCGCAAACATATATACTTTTTATTATATTATTATTTATTAATTTAATTATTAATTAAATTTGGTTGTTTATTTTGCTAATTTAAGAATAAATATATAAATCCATACTAATATTATAAATGCGAAAATCTGTCTGTCTGTTACGCTTTCACAGCTAAACTGCTGGTACGATTTCGATGAAATTCGGAATGAAAATAGTTGAAAAATCCAGGGTCCAAAACAAGCTTCTTTTTTTCTGATTTCATGTTATGTATATAAAAGTATATAAGTTTGCGCATCGCCTAATAAACCACAATACTTAAAACAGTTGTGAAAACATAACTTAGAGTTACGGTTACATTATGAAATAAATTATTACTAAAAATGAGAGAATACTTTAATTCAAAACATTGGTTTTATGCAATAAATGCGTATTTTTCAAAATAAATAGACAACAGTTCATCTAAAATCAATATTAGAATAGTCAAAGAACTTAGTGTCACAACACTCCGCTCTACACTTATCACCCGAAATTGAGGTACCAGAGCAAAGAAATGGAAATATCCTTAATAAAATCATTACTCCGAATGGGAATCGAACCCACAATCATTGCGAGATGATGCCATCCCACTGGGACACGACGTACTATTTGTCTAACAAAAAAAATGCAACTTTTCATTATTTCCTTGGACCAATGCCTGTTTTTTTTAACGAAAAAAAAAATAAAATAAATAAATATGACGACTACCGGCATTCTATGCCAGTCACATATTAAAAAAGCGTGCACCTTACGAACTAATTAAGTAATTCTAACAAGTATCTCAAACAGTGTGTTTCTTATATATGAGTTAAAACTTATATTTTAAATTTAAACTTTTTACCAGAAAGTGGAAATGAAAATAATTCAAATATAATCATTTTCAAAGTGGGAATCGAACCCAGAACCTTCGCATTTACAGGTATGTACTGTCTCACTGCGCCAGAACGGTCATAGTATGAGTTAAAATTATCAGTTATTCTGTTATAAATAATAATTTTAAGTATTATAATGAAAATCCATACAAAAATTTTCAAATTCAAATACATTTGAATTTTCTAAACATTCTTTATGTATTTAGATAAATACAATACATAATTGGAGTCACTTTTTTCACAAATACAAATTATAAGCACATTTTTTCTAAATTTAATTAAAATTTGAGACAAACATAATCGATTTTTAAAAAAAATCAATTTGTATGTAACAAATTGACAATAATATAGTAAAATGTATAATTTTAATTTTTTTTTTTTTAGCTTCACGCTGTATCCCGCACACAGCAGGGTAGGCAGAGGGAACCTAGTGTTAAGACACTCCGTTCCCCACTTTCCGCCGAATACGGAGGCTTGCGTGTTAAGTGGCGGAACTTAACGCCGCGCTTTACCTCGACACCAGAGCGAAGAAAATGGAAATATAATTTCCACTCCTCGAGTGGGAATCGAACCCACAACCAGTCGTTTACAGTCACACGCTTGTGCCACTGGGCCACGACTGGCCACTATGGGCTGTATAAATTATACATTAAAATATAAAAATTAAGCTAAAAGTATTATCAATGATCAATCAAACTTATTATAATACTAACAATACCTGCTAATAGGAAGTCATACATTTCCAAATAATATTGGAAAAAAATGGAAAATTTTTAAAATCATTTCATGAAAAGTTTACACAGATATACATACATCGAAATATATAATGCATATAACAAAAAAGGCAGAGAGTCGGTGTCAAAACACTCCGTTTTTCAAATTTACTAAGTTCCATACTGCAGTGTCATCACCAGAATGGATTAAATAAAAACAATTTAAATATAATAGTTTCCCCAATTGAGAATCGAATCTATGACCGCATAATAATGAATATTTTAAACATAAATACAGTATAAAACATATTTTTGACACTTAACTACTCTCCCCACTACACACATCAAAAAGAATGAACTAAACAAAAAAAAACACAGTTAACAACCAAAAAAATCTCACTCTAAATGATTTCATCATAAAGAACGAGTGAATGAAAGAACGAATGAATACATTAATTCCAAACAAACTAACTGTATGAGATACTATACATCGAATGATTATTTAAACAGCTGACAGTCCTCCGAGATGGTTTTCTCTTCAGCCAGCTTGTTGAAGTGCTCGATGAGTGCATCTATTGACATCTCACCGTGGACTTTGTTATCTCTTGTACGTACGTTCACTGTATTGGAGTTCTTCTCACGGTCACCCACGACTGAAATGAAAAAAGAGAAACATTTACAAAACTTGTAAATATTTGAACGTAGCGAGATTCGAACCCGCGCCTATAAGTGTATAAGAATTTCAGCGTAGATGTAGAACGCATATCTAGTCGATTCGAATCTCTAATATCGATATGTACAATCGATAAAAAATTAAAAATCGTTTGACATATCGAATATCAAGAGATATTAAATGCATTTTCAATTATTATTTTTACTGATTTCCCTCTCCTTTACGTTATTAAAACGGTTGACAGCTCAGGTCATAACAAAATGTACAATATATCGAAAATATCGATATACTTTTACAATACCGCTAAGTATTGAAATATTCATACAATATATAGTAGGGTACTTATAGATCGCTCTGATATATTAAATAAGTAATTTCTTTTAAATGAATTTCTTTTAAATATAATATATTTACTCACCTAATATATAATTGAATTGCGCCAGCTGTGCATTCCTCACTTTCTTGTTTAGAGTGTCTCCTGCATCAGTGTCTACTTCTGACATGAACCCGCTAGCAAACAGCTTTTCATTCACCTGTCATAATAAAGATTATTAAAATTATTGTTATAATAAAATAGTAAATAATAAAATAGTTTTAGCTATGGACACAAACAGGAAGATTTATAAATTGAATTCGAGACTATCATGTGACGGTGTCTGATTGCAATAGTTGTGGGTTCGATTTCAAACTTTACATATTCATATTAAAATTTCAAAGTTTTAAAATATCATTTGCAACGAATCGCTCACATCAATGGCTGTTTGCTATTAATTTTTAAAATAATAGTTGCAATGTATAACAAATAAAAGGAAATAAAAATCAACAACAACACTTGTTGTAATAATAAAGTACACGCGCACTTTTAGAAAACGTATAAAAATTTGAACGCAGCGGGATTCAAACCCGCACCTTTTGGCACTCCTCCGCTCTCTGACCGCGTGCGCCATGCATTCTACTACCAGCTGTGTAGAAATACTAACAAGCTTATTACAATTTATTTTTGTTGTTAGCATAGAGACATTTTATAAATTTCTAGAGTATATATAACGCTTTAAAATGTTAAACACAAAATAGTATATAGTTGTGTCACATTATTAAAAATCCAAAATGGCGGCGTATTTGCATAACACCGATACCAAATGAGAAAACTTACTAAGAATTTAAAAAATATTTTTTTTAATTTTTTCAGTGTAAGTTTCTCCGCTCTAATTAATAAAACCAATGCAATGTCTCTTCGATGCGATCGGTGCGCGAAGAGCGAAGTGTCTTGACACTAGGTTCCTTAGTCTATTCTGCTATATGGAAAATAAAGAAAACATTAAGAGAACTTAAACAATCTTGACACAAACTATTTATTGAAAAAGACATTTAAAGAAAACATATAAAAATGTGTGGCCAGTCGTGGCCCAGTGGCACAAGAGTGTGACTGTAAACGACTGGTTGTGGGTTCGATTCCCACTCGAGGAGTGGAAATTATATTTCCATTTTCTTCGCTCTGGTGTCGAGGTAAAGCGCGGCGTTAAGTTCCGCCACTTAACACGCAAGCCTCCGAATTCGGCGGAAAGTGGGGAACGGAGTGTCTTAACACTAGGTTCCCTCTGCCTACCCTGCTGTGTGTGGGATATAGCGTGAAGCTATTTAATTTTTCTTAAGTATAAAACTTTGATCGCAGCGGGATTCGAACCCGCGCGTCCTGAATACCGCCCAGGCGCTCTCACCACTGAGCCATGCGTTCTACTAGCCGCTGCGTCGAAATTCGAAATTATACGCTTTATTACAACTTATTTATGTTGTTAGCAAATTCAAATTTTTATATAATATTTAATTTAATTTTAATTTTTATACGTTTTCTTTAAATGTCTTTTTCAATTTTCCTAAGTGTGGAATAACACTTTAAAAATGTTTAAAAGTATTTATTTTCACATCATACATAATTAAAAAGGACGAGTCGTGGCTTGTGGGCACAAACTCGCGACGAGTCGTGGCTGTGACTGTAAGCGAGACAAGTAGCTGTAGGTGACTTGAGGAACTCAAGGAATGCAATGTCTGTCATTTCCATTTCCTTCACTCTAATACCAAAAACAACTCGGCGTTAACTTCCGCCAAATCCAACTCCAAAAGTCATAAAAAAAAATGAGAAACCAAATGCCTTACCACTGCCTGTTCACCATAAAAAAATCTTTAACTTATTTTATAAGTATTTTTTTTTTAAATTTACCTTAACAGCATAATCATCGAACGCGGGCCCCACCGGCACCACGCACGCCTGCCTCGGACTGAGCCAGAACGGCCACTTGCCCGCGTACGACTCGCTCAGGATCGCTATCATACGCTCCACGGAGCCCAACACCGCTCTGTGTATTATCACCGGCCTTTTCTTGTCGCCTGTTTCGCTGGAATTTGGAAAAAAAATAGGTTTTAGTATTTGTACGAGGCGGGAATCGAACCTATATGTGTCTATAGTTGATGATAATTAGTAATGTATTTTGTCAAAATCTGTTTTGCTAATATAAAAAAAACTTCTTATTATTTTAACTAACTAATTCTTGTTATTTTAAACGTATTTATCAGTTTCACGCCTTTCCACACATAGCAGGATAGTTGGAAAAAATAAAATAAAAACACTATCAATAATATTGCTTAATATATATAAATGTATATTAATTAGTATTTTTTTTTCGAAATTTGAGATCTTCTACTCTCCACTGTCTAGTGCAACTTAACGCCGCACTCCATCACAATAAATTAAAAAATATAACAAAAATTATAATAAAAGAACTGAAAGACATTTTTACAAAACTTAAAAAATTGAATGCAGGGGGACAAGCCACACCTGGACGGTTCCCAAGTGGTGCGGGTTCAAATCCTTCAGCTTTATTTTTTTTTTAAAAATGTCTTTCTCAATTTCCTAAATATTATTTAGTGTGAATAACACTTAAAAATATCAAAAGTCGAAAACACTTCTTCTCTCATACCTAATATAACTCAAGTTGAATCTCTCAGGCAGTTGAAAGTCAAGCTGTATGGTGGCACACTGATGTGACCTGCGTAGGGCATCTTGTATTGTTATATCTATTTTAGGGCCGTAGAAAGCACCGTCCCCGGGATTCAATTGCCAGGGACGACCAAATTTGTTTAGTGAATCTTCTAATGCCTGGAAAATAGAAAAATATATATTTTTTGTTAATTAGGTATTATTTTTTCTTAATAACCACCTTTTTTGGAGTCGTTTTAGAACCATTTTAAAAGAGCAAAGAAAATATAACGTTAAATTCGTTCTTTTTATATGTATGTTTCGCTTTTTTTATATGTATTTTCAGTTTTATACTCTTTCCAGCAAAACAGTAAAATTAACATCAAGACAGGAGAAGAAGTCTATTTTCCATGTTCCCAGTCTAAAACATTGCTTGTTAAGTGACTAAACTCAATGTAATGTTATCTCATTCCTTCGAGTGGGAATCGAATTCACAACCATCGGTATATAGTCACACATTACCACGATTTCATCTCTCTTTCTTTCCGTATTTTTTGTAATTAAAATAACTTAAATAAAAAAGTTTATCAATAGTCAAAATTAAAAAAGGGTGCAAAAATAGTAATAACCTACCTTCTCAGCATTTTGCCAAGTCGATATATCGCCTAAATACTTTTCGGGTCGAGTGGACAGCTTCAGTTGGAATGTAAAACCGAATTTAGAGTAGACACAGTCCAGGAAGTCTAGGCAGCCAAGCTAAAAAGAACAAAAAATATATATATTATATAAAATTATTTTATAAATTTATATAATAAAATAATATTACAAAATTATTTAACAGTTTGCTATTTAGTGTGAAAATTAAAAAATACATTTTTATAAATCTATTATCACAAAGACAAGTATCTTATAAAAGAACACACAAAATAGGGTAGCATCACCCAATATGGCCTACCTACTCTAAACAAAAATCAATCAAAATAAGAACCGCTTATGGAAGTAAACTTAAGTATGCGGTGTATGAAAATAGAGGGAGAAAAAAGATAAAAAAAAGTTATCACATACCATTTCCTGTTCAATATCACCAGGCGCACAGAATATATGCGCATCGTCCTGCTGGAAGCGTCTCACTCGAGTCAACCCTGTGAGGGCGCCACTCAGCTCATTACGATGGAGGACCCCAAAGTCTGCCATACGGAGGGGCAGCTCACGCCAGGAGCGGGTTCGATTGTCGAACATTAAGCTGGTGGTAAGAAAATATATTGCTTATATTTTGTGTCATTGCGATTGCGATAAAAACAATGTATAAGAAAGCAGTGAATGGACAAATAATAGTAAAATATTCATTCAATTTTGAAATTTACGTTTCTTTCGCCTAATGGTGTAGTTTTTAATGTCTTTATGCCTATATTAACCGTCACAGCATAGTGCTTCCTTTAATCAATTAAAATAAAAAAAATATATGGAACTATCACAAATTAATTCCAAATATCGAGTACATTATAATTATCAAGTGTGACTAGTCATTCCATTATTGTCTATTTAAAAAGAAAAAAATGAATATTAAAAATTACATTTGTAATAGATTAAAACCTACCAAAAAATATAACAAATCTACTCTTTATATGTTGATTCGCATTTAAAAAAAGTCATCAAAGTAGCAGATTACATATCTTACCAATGTCCAGGACAGTTCATGGGTTTCAATGCGAAAGTCTCCTTCTCTACGTCGAAAGAGAACATATTCTCCGAGTAGTGAGCCCAGTGGCCGGATGTTTGCCACAACTTCGAGTTGTACATATTAGGTGTCACTACCTCTTGGAAACCGCGGTTTCTATATTTAAAAAATAAAAAGAAAAAGAAAAAGGTATACAAAATAGAGCATAGTAAGCAATTAATTAAATTTGTTGTATAATAATATCATGAAGAATTTAGTAATATAACTATCAGATAGATATATGTGGACTTCACTCTTTCTCTCCAATACCAGGGTAAAAAGGCTCCCAAAATACTCCATTCTTTGAAAAAGACATTTAGAAAACGTATAAAAAATTGAAAGCAGAGGGATTCGAACCCGCGTTTCCTGAATACCATCCAAGCGCTCTTACCACTGAGCCATGTGTGCCAGCTGCGTCGAAATTCTTATACGCTTTATTATAATTTATTTTTGTTGCTAGCATCTCTGCAGCAGGATTCGAACCCGCGCCTACTGTGCCTGTGTTCAAATTTTTATACGTTTTCTAAATGTATTTTTCAATTTTATTTTAACGATAATGCTTTTAGTTTTAAGTTTCCAACCTGTGTAACACTTTTTCATATGTAATGTAATTATCACTGATGGTTCTAAATAAATAAATTTTCCTAAGTGTCGAATAACACTTTGAAAATGTTTAAAAAGTACTTTATTCTTTGTCGGGTGGCAAAACGTTTATGGGTATATTATCTAACCCTAAGAATAAATGTGGCCTCACTCAATAATTCGTAATTTCTTCTTATATATCTTAGAATACATTGTAATGTGTATTTATTGGTAAGATATTTCAGTTAGACCACTTTTAAACCATTCTAAGGGTAATAAAGAATGTAGTGTGCACTAGTCACACGTTATATCGACCCCAAAAATTAATTTGAATAATGTAAAAGGAAAATAATATTCATTATTACCAAAATTAACAGCTATACTAATATATACACAAGTAATTTATTTAATTTTCAAATAATTTAAATAACACGTTTTTAAAAGAATTTTGAATATCTAAGAAATAAAGACCATAATGGCACAATGTACCAGAGTAGGACTGTCAACACGATAGTTGTAGATTTTATTCCAATTGGGGGAAAAAAATATATTTCAATTACTTTCATTTCCCCCCATTTCGGTAAGAGAAAAAACAGCATTATATTCCACCACTAACGCACAATGTCCTAAATTCAGACAGTAAGTAGAAAACTGAGGATCTAGACTCTAGGTGCCCTCTCTATACCTGAGAAAAGTCTCTAAAAAGTTTCATCTCATATATTAAACATTTCATTACAATTTTTAAAAAAATTAAAAATGAAAAACGTATTTAAATAAATAAATTTACCTGTACTGATCTCTTATGAAATTGACAAGCGTGTTATATATATGCGCGCCACGCGGTTGGAAGAAACAGGATCCAGGGGACAGTTCGTGGAAGAAGAATAGCTCTTGCTCCTGTTGATATAAAAATTAAAAAAATATATATATAATATAAACAAAATATTTTTAATATGTATGTTCAGTTTAGTTTAGTTTAGCTTCACGATGCATCCCGCACAAAGCAGAGTAGGCAAGGAGAAAATAGTGTTAAGACACTCCATTCCTCATTTTCCACCGAATTCTGAGTTTGTGTTGAGGAATTATATGTTAAGTGACGGACCTTAACGCTGCACTTTGACTCAATACCAGAACGAAAAAAATGGAAACATCATCACCACGGTGGATGGACAATATTTCCACTCCTCGAGTGCGAATCGAAACCACAACCAGCCACGTTACAGTCACACTTGTGCCCACTTAACACGCAATGACTCCAGAATACGGCAGAAAACAACGAAATGGGAATCGAACCCACATACATAATGAAACAGACAGACAGACCAGCCAGGATGACCTTTACAATAATAGTATTTTTCAGTATAACGTTTTGATATTACAATGGTTAATACATTTAATACAAAAAAAAAATAAAAAAAAAAAATATTCAAATTCAAAATATCTTTATTCAAATAGACTTTTGTAAGCACTTTTGAACCGTCGAAAAATAAATTATATATAAATAAAATATAAATCCATACCTTCCCAATCTTCCTATGATCCCTCTTCGCAGCCTCCTCCTGTATGATCTCCCACTCCTTCAACTGCTTCGGTTCGGGGAACGACACACCGTAAACTCTCTGTAAACTCTCCGCATCGGCTTTACCCTCCCAGTATGTGGCTGAATTCTGGAGAAAAGAAGAGAGATTTTACACTAAGTAAATTGTTGAGTGGTAAAATATGCAACCTGTTTTTTTTAGCTTCACGCTGTATCCCGCAAACAGCCAGGTAGGCAGAGGGAACCTAGTGTTAAGACACTCCGTTCCCTACGCAACGCCGAATTCTGCAGGCATTACGTTTTAAGTGGCGGAACTTAGCCCTGTTCTATGCCTCAAAATCAGAGCGAAGAAAATGAAATTTCAGTTCATCGAGTGGGGATCGAACCCATAACCAGTCGCGTTTGCAGATGTGCTTTATGCTCACGAGTTGCTCAGTAGTTATTTTATATAAAGTATATATTAATTTTCAAACACATGGTTTTTTTACCTTCATGCCATATCCCGCACTCAGCAGGGTAGGCAGAGGGAACCATTGCGTAAAGAGGCATTGCGCGTTAAGTGGCAGATCATAACGCCGCGCTTTGCTTCGACACCAGAGCGAAGAAAATGGAAATATTAAATGTTTGCTCTCCTGGAGTGGGAATCGAACCCACAACCAAGTTGCTTTACAGTCACAATTTGTGTCTCTGCGCCACGACTGGCCCGAAGGTAGGGTACATAATATTTATTTCATTGATTCCATGTATTTCTAATGCATGTAATACATAATACACAAAAAATATATCAATTTGATATGTAATTTTTACTATGTTAAAATCTCTAACAAGGAGTACAATAATATTCCTCATTTATTTACTTATATACAATAAATAAATGAGGAAAATTATTCTGATATTTCAGTCTTCATATACTAACTTCTCGTCATATCTCGATAATTCAGAATTTAGGTTAAAAATACTAGACAACACGTAAAATACGAAGAAAAATGATCAAAATATGACTAACTGATCTTAGATAAGGCAAGTTTCCTGTTATGATAACATCTACAGATAGGAACGACGAACAATCTACATAAGTATGTAAAACGGTTACTTTATTAAATGAGAGACAACGCATAATCGAATCTAATACGTAAAGAAATATGAATTTTAACATATAGGTTTCTTGAGAAGTGTAGGGTAGAACTAAGAGATTTTATTAAAATACTAGCGGCCCGCTCGCGCCCTCGCCGTGTGAACTACATAATTATGTCGTTATGTTGCAACCCTCGGGGGTGGATTTTTGAACAATAAAGTAGTCTACGTTTGACACTGGGATTTTTACTACTTTCATTCTAATTACATCCAAATCCGACCAGTAGATTAGCCGTTAAAACGTGACAGACAAACAGACAGACTTTCGCATTTATAATATAAGTATAGATATTTGAAAAAGAATCAACGTTGCGGACTAAATGTTATATAACATAACGAGCAATAAAAAATACATTTTTAGAAAACTGTCCAAGCGATTTAAACGCATAGCTTAGCGGTCAGAGCGCTTGGGCGGTTTCCAAGACGAGCGGGATCAAATTTTTCTACGTTTTCTAAAAAAAATCTTTTTCAATTTGCTAAGTGTGTAAATAACACTTTTAAAAGTGTTAACTAGCGCATATATCAATTAATAATCGAACCTCTTACATATAAAAATTTACATTTTAATATCCCACCTTAGTAACCTTAACCGCTTTCACCTTCCCAGTATGCCGTATATGAGGTCCTCTACACAAATCGATCAGAGATCCACATCTGTACACAGTAGTTGTTGCCGTGTTCACTTTCTCGTTCAAAATCCTCACTTTAAACGGGTTGTAGCCAAACATTTCCATCAGCTGATCTTTAGTTAGCTCTAGACGTTCAAACTGTTGCTTTTCCTTGGCTATCTTCTTTACTAGACCTTCTACTACGTGGAAATCTGATGATGATATCTGTGAATAAAATGGACATAGTTAGAGAGAAAGTAATGTGAAAACACTCTACTTTTCGCTTAAATTAGATATTAAGTGTGTTTGGTGACGGAACTAAACCCCGTTTTCCTTGCTTGTGCGGAGAAATGAATATACTTTAAATCAGTCTCCTAATGGGAAATCGAATTTAAAACTAACCACATTTACAGTCAGTCTGTCACACTGCGCTACCTGCGATTGCCTATTATAAAATTATGAAATAATAAAAAGAAAATAAAAAAAAACGATATAGATATCTTCCCATGGGGGGACGGGAATACAATTCCCCCCGCCGCTGGGCAGCGTCCCGTAAAAGAAGGGTAACCCAGAAGTTTGGTGGCAGGAGATTCGTTGTCCGACTGGCTCGCGACCACTATCATGTCAAAGACGAACCGCCAAACATCTGATGATGTGTTCCGGTTCGATGGCATGTAAGCCAGCTCTGCCTATTCCCACCATTCCCATCCTCCCTCCTTCTGTCCTACATCCCCGAGGCTGGCAACGCATCCATAACTTGAATGTTGTGGATGTCTATGGGCGAAGGTAACCACTTAACACCAGGTGGGCCTTCAGCTCGTTTGCCTCCTTCATTCCATAAAAAAAAAGAAATCTTAATTTCTTTTTATAATGGCAAGAATCACTTATGCCAAAATTCTAAAACAAACCTATCTCTTCTTTCACATGATTGCAAAGTATTGCAAAGGACGAAGAAATGTGAATAACTAATATATTGTATCATTCCTCCCGGGACTCGAACCCACAAAAAATCATCTAGCCTAACGAAATGTTCCGATTTCATACAAAAAAAGGGACAATATAGTAATCATAAAAATGGAAAAAGAAACGGTACATACAAAAACATACATCTATAATTATATTCGCACGTAATTCGAGACCTAGAAACCTACAAAAGTTAATCTAGCCGTGGGTATATTTAGACGTTACAAATACCACGCCTATACTAATGTGTAATATAGGATATCCGTTATTAAGGTCTACTTTTGTATCTTTTTAGCTTCACGCTGCATCCCGCACACAGCAGGGTAGGCAGAGGGAACCTAGTGTTAAGACACTCCGTTCCCCACGCACCGCCAAATTCGGAGGCATTGCGTGTTAAGTGGCGGAAGTTAACGCCGCGCTTTGCCTCGACACCAGAGCGAAGAAAATGGTAATATTTAATTATTTTCACTCTTCGAGTAGGAATCGAGCCCACAACCAGTCGTTTACAGTCACACGCTTGAGCCACTGCTCCACGACCGGCCCGGCCCCACTTTTTTTCACTTTTGTATCGATGACTATAAATCAGGGGGAGTCAACTTGGGGCCCACGAGCCATATGTGGCTTTTTAAAGAATGAATTGTTGGTCACAAAAAATAAACCATAATAAGTATTTCATTTTCGTCGTTATACTTAAAATTAAATAAAGAAATGCCCTTTTTGCGAAAATTATTATAGATATTTTTATTCCCTCCATTGAATTAGATCATAATCTTACTTTTTTCTGCATAATTAGAGAGGGAGAGTCTTGACACTAGGTGTGTCAAAACTCTATTTCCTCCACTTTCCGCCTAAAATCGGCACTTTTACGTGGTAAGTGGTGGAACTCCCGAGGTTTTTTACCAGAGAAAAGAAATGAAAATTTATATATCATTCCTTCAATTGGGAATCGAACCCACAACCAACGCTTTTATACTCAGACGGTGTCCAACTGCGCCACAAGGGCCACTAACAAAATAGCTGTTAAAAACAGAATGAAGTGGAAAGAGAACCCCGGAATGACGGAGTAAGTCACTAAAATTTGCAAGTCACTACGCAAGGTCAAATCTTTTTATCTAAAATAAACACGAGTTTAACACGAATACAATAAATGTAATATATTTGATAAAGCAAATAATTCTGGGACAAACACGCAATTAGGAATTTCTTGCAAAGTAGTTATAAAATTCAAAGGTCAACGAAATGACGAATGAATGAAAGATGAATCATCATATTATTTACACAGATTTAACGTAAAACCTAATTACATATCCCATAGGTGACCTTTATTTCTTGCTTCACGCATAGCAACTCTAAAACGCATGACGTCTCTGACAACCTGTCAGAGAGATCCTAGTGTCAAAAGACTCCACTCTCTGCATTCCGCCTGAATTTTAGACATTGCATGTTGAGTTTCCGAACTCAACACCGGGCTTTGTTAAGTTTCCATTCAAAACTCAACGCCGCGCTTAGATCCAGACCAGAAGATATTTTTTTTAGCTTCACGCTGGCTTCCTTGCGGGGCAGTCAGACAGAACAGTCCCTACTTACTTCTTTCGCCTCATCCACTGTCAACCTCTTCATACACGCCCTCCGGGGTGTCCTCGTGCTTTTTACGCAGAAGAAATGAAAATAACTTTAAATGTCATTTAAAGCTATTTTTGAGTGAGTGTGGATAGAACCCATAATCATCGCGTTCACAGTTAGACTTTGTCCCACTGAGCCACGAGGGCCTCTTTGTAGGAATATATAATTTAGTAGAAAACTATAGTATGAAGCTCTATTGTTAAATGTACATATATTATTGGAGTATTCAAATGTTATGCAGGGTTTGGTTAAAACAAATCGTGTTAAGTTTCATTATCCACTACATATAGAGTCAGAAGACGGAGAACAGAAAAACTAGTCACTATTTTATCTCTACTACATCGCATAATACAAATAAAGTAAAAAATAAAAAAAATAAACACATAATGTAAAATAATAAGTGGCCAGTCGTGGCCCAGTGGCACAAGAGTGTGACTGTAAACGACTGGTTGTGGGTTCGATTCCCACTCGAGGAGTGGAAATTATATTTCCATTTTCTTAGCTCTGGTGTCGAGGTAAAGCGCGGTTAATGTGTAAAATAATAAAAAAATCGTAGACATACCCATACTACCTATATTATAATATAATTTGTTAATCAGTTTAAAAGAAACCTTTAAGTCTTAAAACATATGTTTACGGAAATAATACGATTATCTAGACCAGGGGTAAACAATTCGCTGTCCGCTTAATAACCGTATACGACCGTCTAAGAGTTTATTTATACATAACAGATACAAAATTCAATGGGCCAGTCGTGGCGCAGTGGCACAGACATGTGACTTCAAACGACTGGTTGTGAGTTCAAATCCCACTCGAGGGGTAAAAATATTTAATATTTCCATTTTCTACGTCTGGTACTGAGGCAGAGCGCGGCGTTAAGTTCCGCCACTTTACACGCAATGCCTCCGAAAAGTCGGCGGAAAGTGGAGAAGGGAGTGTCTCAACACTAGGTTCCCTCTGCCTACCCTGCTGTGTGCGGGATACAGCGTGAAGCTAAAAAAAGAAAAACAAACTAAATTCAATAAATTTCATTCTCATACAAACTTACCCCTTTCTCCGGATAATGCATGTCATAGTAGAAACCCTCCTCTATGGGTGGGCCGTAGCATAAGTGACCACCATATACCTAAAAGAAAAAAAAAATAAATTATACAAAAAATAAAATATAATTTTATTAAATACGCTGTATTTAAACAATTGGTTTATCTTTATAACCAAAATTTTTAATAATATTGTTTTTTACCATATATTTCTGTATGATAATAAGCCTCGAATACTTTGTTAAATATTTTTTTATATAAAAACAGCAGTTTTATTTCTCCTCTTTGGCACCACAAAGCATGGCGTTAAGTTATGCCAATCAGCACGCAACATCTCAATTATGGGTGGAAAGTGGACAAAAACTATTGATACTAGATTGTCTCTGACAGCTCTAGCGTGAAGAAAAAAGCGTGAAAATGCTTTTTAATATATAATTAAAAAACAGTATATATAGTGCGACTTCGTTTTTTGAACGAGTGAATTCAAGTTATAATTCACCATTTTAAGATAATCGAAGACAGTTCAACTCCAAGATGGCGGTTATTGTCATTATTATTATTAAAAAAAGTGTAAACGTCACATTTAAAATAGATTTTTTTCCAGTCTATTCATAAACTTCCGACTAAAAGTGGAAGGAATAATCACTACATAATGATTACATTATAACTGTCATTCACTTTCTTTAACCAAAACCGCACTACAACATGTCAAAAATATAAAGAGGTTAACTGGATAACATGATAGAGTTAATTCAAAGTCAATTTTATTTCAAGAGTCAAACATATTATATGCAAGAACAATTACTTAAACAGATTCATTCATTGACAAGGTCTCAGGGGAAATAATCATATTTAATTTTTTTACTGGTAGCAAAGACAAAGCGCGGCGTTTAGTTCCGCCACTTAATAAATAAATAATATCTTATAACGTTAATTACAACCTGCATTTGCCCAAAGTTTAACATATTATATGCAATAAAAGAATACGGTCACATTTATTGACAAGGAATCTCGGAAGAGTTTATTATATTGAATTACTAGCGGTCCGCTCGCAGCTTCGCAGCGTGAACTACATAGCTGCTTCATTATATTGCAACCCACGGGGGTGGGTTATTGAAAAATAAAGTAGCCTATGTTTAAACTTAAATTATCAACCATATTTATGCCAAAATCGGTCAAGCGGTTTAGATTTTTCATATAAACCTTCATCCCCTATTCCAATCCTTTAGCGGATGATTTTTGAAAAAATAAGTAGCCTATGTTGCACCCAGTAACTTTTATTACTTTTATTCTAAATTTTTCTAAATTTCTTCCAAATCAAACCGGTAGATTAGCCGTGAAAGCGTGACAGACAAACACACAGACTTTCGCATTTACAAGTATGGATTTTATTTTTTTCGTTCTGATACCTAAAGCAAGGGCGGCGTTGAGTTCTGCCACTCAAGACGTAATTTTATTTTATAACTGGCACAAGTCAAACTATAATCTTCAAGAACAACTATTTATACAGTTATATTCATTGAAGAGAACCTTGAATATAAAGTATTTGCCATTTAATAAAAACAAAAATAACCTTCAACTTTTTGAACTTGAAAGATAAAATAGACCAAAGAATTGCTATCATTAATGCAAAATCATAAAAAAACATATTAGACACCATTTGACTAATATTTAACGCGATTGGATGTGGGTTCGAATACCAAATCTTTCTTTTTCGAATGTGTAGTATGCTGTTGGCCAGAGCGGCCATGACAGCTTCACTGGGCTTTGGGGGAGGCCGAGCTATATGAACTCTGACCTTGGCTTGGAATCCTCGCTTGTGAGGAAGTCATCAAATGACGACGACGGCGTGGCAAGGGCGTCTCAGTTAAGACTCGAACCTCGGCTTGCGACACCGTCTTAGTGGGGGACTTAGCTTTGCTCAGTCTGAGCTAGGCCTAACTAGGGGCGCTGGTGCCCTGAGCGGTATAGGACCGTCGTGGAATGATCATATAATTAAAAAAATATGTTTTCATTTTCTCCGCTTTAGTAAGACGACGACGTACACCATCGGATCAATGAACGGATTAATCGCAATATGTATATATTTTTGTTTGCGATAATACATTTCAGATAACCTAAGGTGTCGAATGCAACAGTCCGAGGTCACAGGTACACGAATATCAAAATATATACGATACTTTCATATATTTATGCATTCAGTTTAATTCAATATGTTTGTTTTATTATTTTATTATATATCGCAGGGAGAGATTAGAATCAAAACACTCTTTTCTCCACTATCCTTTCGAAATCGAAGCATTGCGTATTAAGTGGCGGAACTTAACGCCGCGCTTTATCTTATTACGGAGCAAAGAAACGATAATAAAATGTATATAGTCAGACACTTTCACGCTAAACTCCAATAATCTCAATATAAGCTAAAGTTCAAAAGTACAATTATAAAATGCCAACTAAAATTTCCCAATAACCCAATCAAAGCCAATATTAAATAATCAATTGAAAAACATCCACAAAAAATTTGACTTACAAAATATTTATTCTATATCGAGACATCATTTGTAAAACAATGTAGTATTTTTTATTAATTAAAGGTTATCATGTCATACAAATTTACTTTGACAAAGATAAGATAGTTCAGTTTAAATAAACAAAATTGTAAGGCTAAACTTTGAAGCCATGTGGCACAGTGATACAGTAACTTCACACACCATTATAACAGGTTCAATTCTCATTTGAGGAATGAGGAATGAGAATATTGCAATTATATTCATTTACCTGCTCTACTAAGGCAATGTGCGGTGTTAAGTTCTGCTATACAAAATGCAATATCTAGAAAATGGGAATAAGTGGCAAATGGAGTGTTTTAACACTAAATACAGAGAGAGTACAGTAGATTAGTTCTACATGTGTAATATTTATGAAAGTATGTATGAAGATAAGATCAACTTACTCTTTCCATAGCTTCTCCGAGCATGTGGGCAGATGAATGCCAGAATACTGCTTGGGCATCAGTATTGTCCCATCTTAGAAGCTCCAGCTTGCAGTCACCCTCGAGAGGTCGGTCAAGATCCCATAAAACATTGTTCACACGAGCCACTATGGTTGAATCAGCCAGACCTTGACTGTAAAATAAAAAATATATATAAAAACTCCTTTTAACAAAGACCACTATTTAATTAGGAAGAACAAGTTATTGCAAGAGGTTTCAATGTTAAAAAAAATATATAGGTCACACAAGTATGTCGTCACTAATTGTGTTTGATAAGTGACCGGTCACAAGTTTATCAATATGAACAAATTAACCTTCAAACTTCCCCAGTTTTACCTTGCATATGAATTTTCAATAACTGTAAAATGATTATCCTTATAAATTAATTAACATTTAGTTAATTTTAGGCTCTTGTTATACTTATAATATTAACAAAAAGTGACTGCAATTATAATATTAAGATGATATGTGATTATGACATTGAGCAAATGTTTTAGTTAATGAAATATATAGCAATAATAATAGCCCATAGACTGCCACTTCTATATTATTAGTTCAGTTATTAAAAAATTGTGAATACACATGACAAGGAGGGACCTTTTAAAATAAATTATCACTTAAAAGTTAACTTATAAGTAACTAAAATTATTAACATATAAAATGAATATCTATAAATGAATACTTACTATTCACTCCAAAACTCGCTTGTTAGCAAATAAATAAGGTGTTCATTTATTTAAAATTGCCAATAAAATTGTGTAAAATAGCAATTAAAGCACACAACAAACAAAAAAAAAATATGAAAAATGGCTGGTGTATGAAATTTTAATGATTACTTCAAAATTGCTATAAATAGTATACAGGTCAGCTGTAGTTAAATTGAACTTTGATGAAAAAGTTGATGCTTGTGTTTATTTTTTATATGATAAATAATTGTTTATTATTTTAATTAAAAAGCAAAACATTATACACACGAAAAACAAAAGTTTTAGATAATTACTAAAAATGGCTATTTCAAGCTTTTATGCATACACAATACATTATAATGATGATTTATTACCTAATTCCCTTAGCAACGTCGTAGGGGGTGGTCTTCCATGCCTTGGCTTCAACAGTTTTACCATCAGGCAATGTTACTACAATACTCAATTCCGGTTTAGATGCCAGCTCTTCGTCATATTGAGCCTTATATTTATCCCATAGATCTAATCGCCTCTTAATGTATTCCGGCCACGGGTTCAACTCCGCAACACTGCCACAGCACGATTCTTCCTTTTTCTTTTTTTCCTTCATAGCTTTTTTTTGTGACTGTAAAAAAAAGGTCGCTTAATTTTTGTTCACTCATAACATTTTGTATTTTGTGTGTAAGTGAAAATGATGTAACACAATTTTGGATTGCATTATGTCAATATTATTTGATGACGACGACTAGCAAAGTAAAAGGTTATATGAATAACTAATCGTACATATCAACAAAAATAACGCCGCAAAGGGTAAAAGTTATCACTCTAAACAAAAAACTATTAAATATAAGTCAGGAAAAGCGGTAATATATGTATAACTATTGATTTCGGGGTTTATGAATCATTCCACTTTGTGATGAAATCCTACGAACCCATGTGGCGTAGCCTTTGAAGCGAACCACGCAGATTCTACGCAATTTGAACAACTGTATCATCTTTTATGTGTTTATTTAGCAAATGACGTAAAAAATTAATATTGTGCTCAAAATCCTGCCTTTTCGTTAATTTTTAATTCCTGAATTCCTTCCGCAGCCTCGTCGCCCATGTTGTCGCTGGCTCACTTGACAGTTGACAATTTACAGTTAAGATAGCAGTGTTGCCAACATCATAAAATCATTTCCAGTGTAAAAAAATATGAAAGCCATGATCATTTATAAATAGATAAAATTATTGTATTGACGTATACTTTTTTAAACATTCTTAAGAAGGGAAAATGCTAATTGATTATTAAATGTAAAAGTCGTATTCACAGCGCCGTTTTTAGCTAATATTTTTAATAATATTTTGCTTTTTCAATTATAATTCCTTTGCTTTCTTTTTTTAATACTTTTCCTTAATAAATAAACTTTTAAATAGAATAAACACAGAATGGCTGAATTTTATCAAACCGACTTAACTTTACTTGTAATAGACAGAAAAAATAGAACACGCATTTTATAACGTAATTAAAGGAGCGTAGAATATTAGAACAGAAAAAGAAAAAATATTTTGTATTGCTTGGAAGTTACAATGCCATGGTACTATGAAATTAATTATTATAATTATATATCTTTAGAGTTGTTATAAAAAATATAAAGAAGCTTAATGATTAGTAGTATACTATATAATACTTCTAGATACTCAGTACCAAAAGAAGAGCCAATATTCTAGGTTGTGATATTGCTATTATTTTAACATATTCAAGCCGCGTAAACACATAATATAGGTATTTTGTTTGATATACCTGCCTAATCTACAAAATATGTTATATGATATCAGAAAAGCTTTAAATTTCATTTGAAATATATTGTAAGAAACAAATGAATCGTGGAGTCGGATCTAGAAACAGAAACATATTTTCGCGTAGCTATGTTGTCATTGACTGCAGGACGCAAAAGAGAGTAAAGTGTTTGTTGTATAATGTTACACTTATATAAGGAGGTTTTTTCTGGAAGTGAAAATGTGTAGTATTAACTTATTTATACTTCAGTAATTTTGTTCAGAAACAGAACGCAACACGAGAGATGACAATTTTTTTTTATAAGGCTGTGGATACATGTTTTCTATATACATAACTTATAGGAATAATTAAAATAAAAGAATATTAAGGTCTCTTAGAATTTATTATCTACTACAATTTTAAAATATATGCTTATAAATTATTAACTAAAGTGTCAACTTTATAACAAAAATAATCCGGAAAACAATCTGAAGTATTAAAATTATATGTTTTGAAAAACATTACGTTGCTTTGTTTTGCTCTAAAATTAAGTTTATATTTATTAGTTAGCTTATACTTATTGTATGTTCCGGATGTCTGGAAAAAGTCAAGCCAATTGGACAGCAAAAAGTAAATTAAAATAGCGTTGCAAGATTTTATAACATGATAGATGTTAAATGTACGTTTTCAATATAAATAATTTAGTTTTTATTTTTGAAAGTTATCATTTTATGCTGAAGCATTACATGGTTATTTGATTCCGAGTTTGTTAACCTGAAATACAAAAAAATGCACATTAATACACATGCACGTTAATAGTCTCTAGGTTACCTACTAGCCAAATACTAATATTTGGCTAGTAACCTAGGTTCTATTAATGTGCTTAACAACCTGTTATATAGAAATGAAACATATTTTTATTTCAACAATATGAGAGTTGACAATCATTGTAATTAACTAACATAACATGAGACATTCCGTGTTGAGTAGAAGAACTTATTGCCTCACCTTCGCTTAACTAAAAATAAACTTTCTGATAAACTTTCCCTCAAATGGAAATCGAATCCACAACCATTACAAACGTTTTTTTTTTATTATTTAAATAAGAAGAATAATTCATTACTTACTTGTCATTAATAATTTCTAAAACAAGTATTGAAACAGAAATTGCAATCCCAATTAACATGAAAAGCAAAACGGGTCGAATATTCAAAAGACTGACGCTACTGAACGACGATATATTATTAGTACAGCGCGGTTTTTTCACAGTGTGTCGTCTGTCTACAGCCACCTGGATACCCGATTCGTGGATTCTTTTAAAACTGAAAATATGTATATAATTGCTTATTACTTTTTAGCATTTTTAAAGTGTTATTCACGTACTAAGGAAGAATATTATTTACAGAATAGTTGATGATTAGGTAATAAAAGAGTAGCTTCACTTTTCCGGCATAGCAGAGCTAGAGAAAAAGTAGTGTCAATAACTACTCCGTTCTCCAATTTCTGCCTGAAATCGAGACATTGCGTGTTAAGTGGCGGAACTTAACGCCGTGCTTTCTCTTAAGTAGTAGAGTGTAGAAATGACAATAAGTGACAAGATAAAGCTCGACAGTGAGGTACTCAACAAACATGGTGTGCCTTGTTTTGGATTCGGGTGGCGAAAAATGAGGACCCTAGGTTATCTCAAATTACCCCGCTGAAAGAAAATATTTTACAATAGTATAAGATGATTATCTTACGCGACTCTCAGCAATTCTAAGTACGGTGAATGTTTGTAAATTGGTACGAATGGATGTACAATATTCATGAAGTCCACTTCTACTAGATCACATTTCTCCGTTTCCAAGAAAGTCTCTTCAACGCGACGGTACAGTTGAGCTGCCAAGATGTGGATGGCAAAGAGACCCTGTAATTATTCATCTTTTTTTCAATAATAACAAATTAAAATATATATTTTTGATCTAATATCAAAGAATATAGGTTACAGTTTTAAAATGTATGTATTATTTTAATATATCTATTTTAGTGTCTGTGGGGAACGGAGTGTCTTAAGACTATGTTCCCTCTGCCTACCCTGCTGTGTGTGGGATACAGCGTGAAGTTGAAAAAATATATATTTTAGCTGCTATAATATATTTTGTTTATGCTTGTAATAAATGCGCAGTAAATTGTATAAAATCACAATTCTAGATTTCTATTTGTAAATAGTAACGATTAAATTCTAGTTAGCATTACTAAGATAATATAGCTTTGTACTAAAATAAAGTGTATGATACATAAACACATATCAGAGTTAATTAATATTAGTGTTTTTAGCTTCAAGCTTTATCTCACAAGTGGACTGAGAGAATTTAATGTCAAGTCGCTTCATTCTCAGCTTTGCATATGAATTCGATAGATCGCGGGTTGAGAAGCAGAAAAGAATGTCTTACATTGTATGATACAGATTATTAGAGAGATCGAGTATTAGTAAAGAAAATATTTTCTAATAAGTAGATATAAATACACAATAAGTACTGATATAGTGACTGATTGCTTATGTGTAGGTTTCTAATTACCTTTCGGACTCTTTCAACTCCTTCATTCAAATCGTAAAACTGTGCTTTTCCTCTATCTGGTTCTACTTTCTTATATATTTTGCGTCTCACCGCATCCTTACCAGCCTGTAAAAGTGGAAAAGTATGAAACACAAGTAATACTATAAGGGAAATTTCTCTCCGTTCTCCACTTTCCACTTGAATTCGAGTCATAGCGTGTTGAATGGTGGAACTCAACGCCACGCTTTGTGTTGGGTACCACAGCGCAGAAATAAAAATTTATTATTGTTCCTTCAAGTGGAAATCGAATCCAGCTTATAAAAGCTTGAGTCTTGAGGATGATATAATGTATAATAGTTATCTATTGCATTTATTTTTTTGCATTGAAGGATAGTTAAAAAGAACCTAGTGTCAAGACTTTGTTCTGCACTTGCCATCTAAATTCGAATCATTGCGTGTTGGGTGACGGAACTCCTTGCCACGCTGTCTTAGACACCAGAACGAAAAATTGAAAATTATAATAAAATTGCCAAGAGAGGAAATCGAACCTAGAACCAATCGTATTTACAGTCAGGCCTTGTCCCACTACGCCACGATGGCTTCAAATATTGTAAAAAACGTTTATATACATACTCTTAAAACAAAATGATTATAGTCCACTTCCAATGCAGCAAGAGTCATCTTAGAATTGGCCAACTGTTCCAAAGTTTTTATAGACGTGGAGGGGGCTTGGAGAAGCACTACAATGTTGGCGGAGTATGCAGCGTACAGGGCCATTAGCGCTGTGAATATCACCCATAACATTATACGTCCTGAAATAAAAAAAAATCATATCTTTCTTAAAATACTTTTTTAATTTATATTTTTGACAAAATTTTAATAAGTTAATCAACTGTATATCTCTATTAAATAAATCTATCAACAGAAGAATCTTGCAAAAGCTTTTTTTATGCCACTTCTTCTCGTCCCTTCTTTTCCAAAATTTCGACATGTGTCCGATTGCATTGCATCATATTTACTTCGCGAGAATTTGAGTATTTATATTATTAATAGAAATAGAAATATGAATAATATTAAAATAAGTCACACAAAATTGATTTTTCGCATTTTTTACACATTTTGTCCAAAATTCATTCATTCATTCAATTATATTTACCTGCTAATTTCTTTGGCTCTTTAGAACAACCTTGTTGACTTAAAGCGCTCATAGTCAACAACATTGCATCTCCAATACTTCCATCTAATTGTGTTTGGTTCTAAAACAGTAATTTCCCTAAATAAAAACAGATAAAAAAAAACAGTAATTTCGTTAATTTAAATTGTAATGGAATTAAAAGATCGTCATATCAATGATCGACGTAGTATGAAAAGGGTTTAACTGAGTGGTAATGGGTTGAAGTATATGTGAGGAAATATTAAATGCACTTAAATCTTCTTATCAAGAAGAAAATAGACGATTAAGTGACCTAATAGTTACTAAGTAGTAGACGTACTCGAATTCATATTAGTAGGTCTTATAATACAACATAGAGGTTGTAATTTTCATCTACATTGGAATTTCAGTCCATATTTATAATAACTTTCTGTTCTCTGTTGTTTTGACACTCCTCTATAAGTTCTCTCTACTTATGTATAGCAGGTACGGGGAAGAATTAAAAAAATAGGTAAACAATAAACAATATACCATAAATAAACTTACCGCACCAATTTTTAAAGCTTCCCATTTTGAAGCTAGAAAAATAGTTAATGTGGAAACAATGATAGAGAGAACTAAAGCGATCCATACATTTACTGAGAAGGGTAGAGTGAAGATGTTAGCGACATATGACAAAGGAGGCTGTCGGAAGATAAACTTTACTTCAAACTTGGCAATTGAATCTGTGAACACCACAACGCTTAAACGGTCTGTACTTGCAACACAGTTTGTACCTAGAAAAGGAAAGAAAAATATTATTTTAATTCTATAGTGTGGTATGTGTTAAATATGTTGATGCTGGGAAATTTGTAAGAGTAATCTCGCCTTTAATCTATAGTTTTAATAAAAAAAAAAAATCATTATTAGATCGTGGCGCATCAAATTTTGCACTCGTGGGGAGACGGGTTAAGAATGCCATTCCCCTTCGCAGCTGAGTAGCGTCCCGTAAACGTCCTTCGCCATCGTCGTCATTTGGAGAAACTACTATATTCAAACTATTTTCATTTCTCGACTCTGGCAAAATAAAGTTCGATGAGTTCCGTCATCCGATGCGCAATATTTTAAATTATGGCAAAAAGATGAGAACTGTGTTTTTTAAAACTAGGTTCTCAATGACATTGACTTTTAAAAGTGAAATTATTAAAAAATAATAGTACAATCAATTATTCTAAGTTTCACTTCTGTAGGCTGCTTTCATAACTGCCTTCGACTATTTTTAAATCCACAACAAATGACTTTTATATAGACAATGGTAATTTATAAGGGACGTTTACATATAATAGCAATAATTGTAATGCAATTTTACATGGTTTTTTAATATAAGCAAAATTACAAATCTAAGGCTTCCTTGCAATAAAGCATGTGAAACTGGGAGCAGAGCGTGATGTAAGTCAATATTATGATTTTATTTATTTACTTTTTTATATAAAAATCATTACCTAAATCAGCCCTTCCACTTTCTATGTCGTTGATCATTCCTGACCACTGGCCGTTCCTTTTATATCCCCACCTATGACTGAATATATACCGTGGAGTGGCATTCAACATTTGAAATGCTATTTTGACGTTTATCCATGACACTTTAGCTATCGAGTCGAATTGCAGCTCTCTGTGGTTGGAAAATATCTCGTAATAATTAGAGGTATGGAAGGAAATTAAGAGTTTAAGAAAAAAATAAGTTTTAAAATGGTTGTTAACAGTGGCGTAGCTATGGTAGAGCTAGGCGGTGTATTGCACCGGGGCCCTGGAGCTTTGGGGGCTCTGGAGTAAGTCTGGGGGCTCTCTAACCAAGCGTGGATCCAGGGCACTATTGATGAGTGGTAATTGCAAAAAAAAGCAATGCAAAAAAAATATTTTATAATTTTTTCCCATTAAAAATGATTTCCCACCACTGGTCTAGACATAAGTTAATATAATAATTATGTTTGATTTAGCTATATTTTACAGTTGGTGCTTTAATTGAGCAAATACATAAATTAAATACAATAAATTGATTTATTTCATTGACTTAGCAAGACTTAGCACGGCTTTAGGTTCCACCACTTAATAAATTCTAGCCCTGAAAATTATAGGGCGGTGGACAACATTTGAATACAAGTTTCCCTTTGCCTACTAGGCGAACACTACATAAGAAAAAATAATAAAAAATATTTTTATACAATCGATCTTCTCTAGGCAAATGATATTGCGTAGTATTGCTGTCCTGAATGACGTTAGCCATTGTTAGCGGATGACCCATCACGTTTTGACGTCGTCTGAATAGTTCTCTGTGAGGTCTCATGTCTGTTAGTGAACCGTTGAAAAAACCTCGAGGTTTTGAAATTGTAGGTCCGCTTGGTGATGGCTTGTGCACTAGAAAATTATATGTATTGTAATAATAATTATGACATATTCTACGAATAAATTGTGCAGTAGTTATATGGTATGGCCTTTGGTTGTGGATTCGATCCCTGAATCATTTTATGCTCAGTTTTCTCTGACTACCCCGCTAGCGACACAACGTGAACCTAATTGATTATATAAAAATTATTCCTATTATAATGATTATCTTTATTCTTTGTGTGGGAGTGGGAATCGAACGCACATCCGTTGTGTACTTTCGAACAATTCGTTCAAGCTGTAATTTTTATATGTGACTGCACGCTTTTAGCTGCATAGCACTACAGTCATAAATTACTTAATGTCTAAAGTCACTGTTCTTTATCTGATACTTGTAAGACGTAGATACTAATTTTAATAAATCATACAAACTTTTAAAACTAATTATGTTTTATTACTTTCTGAGAAAAAATAAAATTACAACGAAAAATTGTTGTAAAATTGAAATCTATGTCTTATTTGAAAACTGAAAAGTTGTCTTTCGCTTTTGCCTCATAGCGGTGAGTTAAAGAAGACCTAGTGTCATCTTTTCGAGTACGAATCGACAACCATACATCCACAACTATCGCGTTTACAGTCAGACGCTGCCCAATTGCGCTGAGAAGAAACGATTACAAAAAGGGTTTACTTTTTACCCGTGGGGGGATGGGTTAAGAATACAATTCCCTTCCACATCTGTGTAGCGTCCCGTAAAAGGCAGGTAACCCAGTAGCTTGGTGGTAGGAGACTTGTTATCCGACTGACTCGCGACCACTATTACGTCAAAGACGAACCGCCAAATATCTTATGATGTGTTTCGGTTCGAAGGCATGTGAACCAGCTCTCCTTATTCCCACCATTCCCATCCTTCCTCCCTCCTACCTTCCTTCACCTCCAAGGTCGGAAACGCATCCAGAACTCTAATATTGTGGATGTCTATGGATGAAGGTAACCACTTACCAGCAGGTGGTCCTTCTACTCGTTTGCCCCCTTTATTCATAAAAAAAAAATAAAGAAAATACTTCAATTAATGTATCAAAACCATACTAGCATGCATATCATAATAGGCGGAACTTAATTAAGACTCTTACATTCACTTAACGTATAGTTATTATTATCTTTTTCAGCGAGAACGAAGTCACTATCAGCTAGTATCGGCAACTCCCATAGTTTGGATACATTGAATATATTGAATTTTTTGTCACGAACTGCGACCCATCTGTATGGAGACCGAAGTAGATTTGGCACCTAAATGTTAATACCATATCAAAAACCAAATTAATTAATTATATATACTCAGGTCTGCTCAGAAAATGTTCGTTATTTTCTTTAAAACATATAGCTCCGACAAAAAAGGGCGAGTTTTCAGAACATTCATTAAACTGGATTTCAAATATAGACTAGTTAATAAGTAAGTAAGTAAAACATAGCGCGGCGTTGAGTAGGGCGGAGAGTGGAGGACGTTAAACATTTCACAATTAGTTTTATTAAGGGCCAGGTATAAAAAACAACGTAGGAATCGATGAAGACTTCGACATATCATTGTTACCTACTTTTTTTCTTTTTTTTTTAGCTCTACGCTGTATCCCGCACACAGCAGGGTAGGCAGAGGGGACCTAGTGTTAAGACACTCCGTTCCCTACTTTCCGCCGAATTCGGAGGCTTGCGTGTTAAGTGGCGGAACTTAACGCCGCGCTTTGACATCAGAGCGAAGAAAATGAAAATATTATTTCCTCTCCTCGAGTGGGAATCGAACCCACAACCAGTCGTTTACAGTCACACGCTTGTGCCACTGGATCACGACTGGCCACATTGGTTTTTACTTACTAATTTTTATTAAAAAGTTGTTTCACATTTTTCTTGCAAATCAGGGTAGTCAGAGAGAAACTAGTATAAAGAGACTTCGATCTCCACTTTTCAGCCAAAAACATTGTTAAAAGGCAACGCTGCTCTTTGTCTTACTAACGCAAAGACATAAAAGTAAATGAAATATAAAAAAAATAGCAATTTTCCTAAGTGTGGAATAACACTTTAAAAATGTTTAAAAGTTTAAAAGTGTTTAAAAATGAAATATAATCAAACCCACAACCACCAGCTCGGGATCGAACCCACAATCATCGGTATTCATATGTAAAGCGCGGCGTTAAGTTCCGCCACTTAACACGCAAGCCTCCGTATTCGGCGGAAAGTAGGGAGCGGAGTGTCTTAACACTAGGTTCCCTCTGCCTACCCTGCTGTGTGCGGGATACAGCGTGAAGCTAAAAAAAAAAAAAAAGTATCGAGGCAAAGCGCGGCGTTAAGATCCGCCACTTAACACGCAATGTCTCCGAATTCGGCGGAAAGTGGGGAATGGAGTGTCTTAACACTAAGTTCCCTCTGCCTACCCTGCTGTGTGCGGGATACACCGTGAAGCTGAAAAAACAGAACAGTTATACGTAAATTATTTTTAAGGCTTACATTTAATACTTTTTCAGCGTTAGGACAGTCCAAGTGGACATAAAACAATAAGGCATGATCTTGTAGTTGAGATATTGCTTTAAAATTTACAGCAGTTCTAATACCTGCGTTGTTTAAACTTTTAAATAATTTCAATTTTTCAGCTGAAATAAATGACACAGTTTGTTAACTCCAAATTAAACTAAATATTGTTTTAAAGTGGTTTTCATAGATGTAATTGGTAAGTATATGTATATGTATTCACAAGCATATATTTATCCTAATAATATTAGTCTGTTTGTCTGTCTGTTACGCTTCCATTGCTCAAATAGAGGTTCACTTTTTATACAAAAATAAACCCCTAAATAGCTGAAATAGAGAAAATTTGTACGAAAAAATGTAAGAAGTATGAATGTAGTTATTTAATTTTCGCCAGTTATTTAACTGGCGGACTAAACCGCAAGCAATTCCCTAATTGGTCGTAGGATCGTTTCCCACACGGAGGATATTTATATTAAAAAGGCATTTAGAAAATGTATAAAACTTTGAACGCAGCGGAATTCGAAGCCGCGCCTCCTGAATACCGTCCAGGCGCTCTCACCACTGAGCCTACTACTAGCTACTACATGCTGCGTCGAAATTTTTATACGCTTTATTACAACTTATTTTTGTTGTTAGCATCTCTGTAGAGAGATTTTTACAAATTTGTGCTACCCAAAGATTATTCTACGAACAATCGTTTGACAAGAGAGAATGCTATTTATTATTTATCTTGAAAATGTTCAAAAATATATTTAAATTATCTTAGAATATATAAATTATATAAGACAACACGAGAGTGTGAGATCCATCATTCCTACAATGTCTCGTTTTGGACAGAAAGTGGAGAACGGAGTGTCTTGACTCTAGGTTCCTCCCTGTTATTTGGTAAAAAGCGTAAAACTAATAAATACTTACAATATTTCCAACATAAATTTGGACAAATAATAAAAGTTGGTTTGCGTTCATTATTTAAGTATTCTTTTATAAAATTTATTTCAAACTCGTTTTTACTTTGAACTGAACGCTTTAGAAATAGTAAAATCAATAGAAATAAGATTTTCATGTTTCCTTTTGGCTTTTACGTTATAGTTTCAGTTAATCATAACTCGAAAATGCTTTATGATTTCGTTTAAATAGCCTTTTGCTTACTGAATTTACGTTACGTAATTAGATTTACGTTATATATTAGGAAACAGTTTTGTTCCTTTGTCTGTCTGTTGATGAAATTGTGGCATATAAACATTAACAGCAATAACGTAAATACCTCTTAGGTATGTATATATTTTTTAACTTCACGTTTTATTTCTAGCGGATTAGTCAGAAAGGTATACTAAGTTTATTATATTATCGTATTCAAATATAATTATATGTAAAATATATAATTTTGTTTATTGTAATTTCCTCACGCTTTACGCCTCTAAACTTAACGTTGCGTTTTATCTTAACAGAGTAGGGTAATAAAATTGATGTAAATATATTCATTTCTCCGAGTGGAATTCAAACCTATTATGATTTAAATTCAGATGTTGTTCTACTGTACTACGATGGATAAATAAATATTTTTATTTATTTATTAGAATAATAAATATTAAATATTATATACAGTCACCAGGGCCAGTCGGGGCGTAGTGGCATAAGCGTGTGACTGTAAACGACTGGTTGTGGTTTCGATTCCCACTCGAAGAGTGGAAATATTTAATATTTCCGTTTTCTTCGCTCTGGTGTCGAGGTAAAGCGCGGCGTTAAGTTCCGCCACTTAACACGCAATGTCTCCGAATTCGGCGGAAAGTGGGGAACGGAGTATCTTAACACTGGGTTCCCTCTGCCTACCCTGCCGTGTGCGGGATACAGCGTGAAGCTGAAAAAAAACTTGAAAGATTTTAAAATAATAAATTTGTCTAAAGAAAGAAAGGTCACGAAAGTTAGTCGAATATAAATACACGTTCATTAACTAAATTACTAATAATTATATCGCGAGTAAGCTTCGTTTGGATATCAAATAAAATTATAGTTTTGGTTGTGCATTCGTTTAATAATTCTGTTCAAGCTTAAAAATATAATACTATGTTGACCGACCTGTTAGTTTAGTGTATAGTGACTATGATAACTAAGCCAGTGGCTAGGGGTTCGATTTCTTCCCAAAGAAGGTAATGCGGTGAGGTTATTAAATTAGTTGTATGAGTGCAGTTTACATAATATAAGTGGTGTGGTGTAGTGTAACACAGTATAACTTTAAACACTTGCAGGTTCGATTTCCTCTAGAGAGAATAATTTTAAATTATTTTAATTATATACGTCACCCTTCATTTAATATATATCGCAGTGCTTTTTGCTATTCAAACTATAATTCAGGTTAAAAGTGAAGAACGGAGTGTCTAGACACTGGATTCCCTCTGTAGACCCATCAACGGGAAAGCTTAAAGCTACTTATTATGTATTATTTTATATCAAATTATTTATATAAATATTACATATCTTTATTAGATATCTTAGTCTTATTCATTTTTGTGTATATTTGTGTGTTCGTGCGTGTGTGTGTGCATATGTGTGCGTGGTTGTACGTGCTTGTGTTGTCTAAAAAATATGTATGTATGTATTTTAAGAACACGGTAGCTGCATTTTATTATATTTTGTGAAATATGTTTAAAACGACAGATGTTTCAACGCCATTCTTCGTTCTTTCATGAGCAACCTGAAAAGAAACGTACCAATTATCTTCAAATACTCTAGAGAGCATCAATCTACGAGAGCCAATTATCTATTAAAAATGTTTCTTGGTAAGAAATATACAATACAATAGTTTCTTAGTCGATCGATTTATTATGGAGTAAAACTGTTTCACAAGGTTTATTTGATATCAGGTTCGTCATAAGTGCTATATTTTTTTCAGCTTTGGGCTTATAAAATCAAGGTAAGCAGAGAGAACCTAGTTTCATCTAGTGGCACTTTAACCTACTTTACGTTCTGCACTAATTTGAGGCTTTAGATGAGTCACGGATTAACACTGAGCTTTCTCTTGCCAGAGCAGGAAAATGAGAGATACTTTAAATACAATCATTCCCTCTAGTAGAGAAGAAACCAATAGCCAACGCATTTACAGTAGGATTCTGTCTCGCATGTCGGTATATAAATGAAATAAATAATTGACAATGTGATTTTAATTCTCTATTCTTCTTATAGTTATTTTGTTCTCGAAAACTGGACATCTAAATGTGCTCCATGTAAGCTTTTGAATGTCAACATCTAAAAATATGTTTATACTCTAACTAAAAGAATAAAAGATTATACGTTGAAAAACATTCATAGAAAACGTATAAAAACTTAAACATAGCGTATTTCTATTGGACGGATCTAACAGGCGCAGGTTCGAATCCGATTTTTATACTTTCCTAACAATGATCTTTACTTACCTAAATGTGAAAATAACACTTTAAAAAATGTAAAAAAATATTCACTTACAATCTTTTATAAACGATTTCAAGGCACAGAACTACAACAGATATAAGCATGCCGTACAAAGTGGCTAAAACAGCTGGATACATGTCAGTGATGCCCACACTGCTGAACGAGGATATGGTGCCGGAACAGCGCGGCTTGCCGACATGGAGGCGATGGTGAATGTTGGACTGTATACCTGTTTCCCGGATTCTGATGAAGCTGGGGAATTTGGGGAAAAAACATATAAATCTTATTACGAAATATATTAAATAATGTATAATAAAAATAATGCATAGTGGGCACTTCTCTGCAAGAATTTCAGTTTTTATAAAAAAGTTAATAATTTTCAAGAGGTGAGCCGTGGCGTAGGGGCACAAAGTGGGACTGTAAACGTGACTGGCTGTGGGTTCGATTCCGCCACTTAACATGAAATTTGTAAAAGTTGTGAACGGAATCCCTGCTGTCTGCGGAATACGGCGTGAGGCTAAAAATTAATAAGTAAAAAAAGAGATATTATTAAAAATGAATAAGTATATTATAATATTAGGTAGTAGTTGTTGTCTGCGATTTCGTCTACATAGTGGACGCTTCCCTGTCAAATTTTAAGTTTATATTATAGGATTAAGAACGAACTCCAGCGGTTCTTGACCTTTCGCTTTTATATATCTAGTTTGTTCTGAGCTAGTTTGTTGAGAATTCAATCCTCATTACAGGGAGAGCTTCTATTCAAAAATATGTAAAATATACGGTCATTGTGAAAAGCTTATTTGCAATGAATTAATTTATTAATCATTGACACTCTATCTTTCTTTATATAAACTATAAATAAGCGAAATTTTATACTCCTCTGACTATAGAATTTTCATAAATATAAAAAACCTTAATTCGGTTTATCTTTTCCAGAATTAGGTGGAAAATGGAGGACGGAGTGTCTTAACACAACCTAGTGTTAAGACACTCCGTCCCTTTGACTACCCTACTTGTGCAGAAGCCAAAAAAAATATTAATGTTAATAAACAGTATATAATAATTATTACTAACTTAATTTTAAACAAATCTTTGTATGGCGACCTCTTCTGTCCAGGTACCCAAGGATCTATTTCGTTAATGTAATCGATTTCCACCAGGTCACATTTCTCGTCTTCCTGGTAAGTTTCTTGTATCAGCCTGTACCCCGGATTCAATTCCATATGGAACGCGAATAAGCCCTGAATATAAAACACAGATACAAATAGCTGAATTCTTGATGTACTCGTATAAAAAAAATGCTTATAAAGATAAGGGCCAGAGATTTCGATTACTTTTTAAGTAATATTAAATCGAATAAATAGATCAAGTCGATTAAGTCGATAAAACCTTGTATGTACATGTAGGTATATACTGTTGCTTATGTAATACAATTGGAGAGTAGTTGAAAGCTGTAAAAATATATTTTAGATAGTGAGTGACATATATTTTTTATACTGTTTGGTAAAGTTTTAATTATTTTATTTATTACATACATTTTCTTACTGAAATTAAGGTATTTGGTGTTAAGTGACAGAGCTTAAAGCCTCCCTTTGTTTCACGAAAGCGAATATCATATATCGTTATAATTTTTCTCTAGAGTGATGATCGAACTCATATCCTAAGTAGGTTAGCTTCACTATTTTTATATTTTTATAAATTAGAGTTCTGGTCAGTTTTGTTTTTTAATTACGGTACTTCAAAAGTGCCTCTTATAAAGATAGCAAAAACACATATACACATGTGATGAATTCGTATACATAACATCAAATACATTGAAATACCCGTCTTATCTTTTCCACTCCTTCTTTCATAGTATAGAAGTTTGGTTTCTTTCCCTTGGGTGCAATCTTCTTGTTGTAAATAGCTTTTCTTATAGGTTCGTTTAATTTCTGTAATAATATTTATTGTGAGATTATTCCTAGTTTAGATAATGCATTATATTTTACATTGGAATGGAGTAAGAGCGAGAAGTGACACTTCGTTCTCCACTTTCCGTCCAATTCGAAACATTGAGTGCTGTGTTGTGACCAGAGCGGGGAAATAATAAATAAATCAAATAGAATCACTATTCCACTGCGACAAAATACCACGATGACCTCAAATATACTTAATTAAAATTACATTCCCTAAGTGAGAATCGAAAGTACGACTATTGCGTTTACAACCAAACGTTATACCACTGCGCCATAAGGATCTCTAAATATATTATACAAGCTACTTTGCATATAAAAAAAAACAAATAAAAATAATTTAATTATTTACCTTAAAAAAATATCGATTATATTCAAAATCACTGGCGCCGAGTTTCAAGGGTGAGTCTAGTAGATCTGTAAGAGACCTTACCGAAGAGCTCGGAGCACGAAGTAGTACTACAATGTTAGCGGAATACGCTGAATATAGGATTGTAAGAGCTACGAAGAGAAGCAGGGTTACGCATCTACCTGTTGAAAATTGATAAATTAAATAGAAATAAATCTTAACATTTTCTTAAGTGTTCAGATATTTTTTTTATTTTTTTATTTAGCTTCACGCTGTATACCGCACACAGCAGGGTAGGCAGAGGGAACCTAGTATTAAGATACTCCGTTCCCCACTTTCTGCTGAATTCGGAGGTATTGCGTGTTAAGTGGGGAACTTAATGCCGCGCTTTACCTCGATACCAGAGCGAAAAAAATAGAAATATTAAATATTTCCACTCCTCGAGTGGGAATCGAACCCACAACCAGTCGTTTACAGTCACACGCTTGCCACTGGGCCACGACTGGCCACTAATGGTATTCAGATTTTTTTGAAATAAAACAATTTTTAACCAGGTAGACTACCTGTAACTACGGATTACTGTAAAGTGTTCGATACATAGTGTTTTCTTAAAAACATATTTTCGAATACCAAAAATATATAAGATTAAACCTATTCGAAAATGTGTAATAATTAAGAAGACATTTAAAAAACGTATAAAAACATCCCTCTACAGAGATGATAATAACATAAATAAATTGTAATAAACGTATAAGAAATTCGACGCAGGTGGTGTAACACATAACGTAATATAACGCATGGCTTAGTGGTTAGAGCGGACGGTTTTCAATTGGCGTGGGTTCGAATCCCGCTGCGTTCAAATTTTTATATGTTTTCTAAATGTCTTTTTCAACAATTATATTTAAATTATTTTCATTTGTCTCTTTGTAAAACACAAGTTTCTCTCTGACTGACCCTGTTATGTGGAAAAGCTAAAATAAAAAAATATTATATAACATTTTAAGTAACGCTTAAGCTTTTGACGTTTTAGCTTTAAATGTTAAGCTACGAAAGCTACCTGCAGCATATCTTGGTTCAAGTGTACACCCCTGTTGAAGTACTGCGCCTATTATTAGAATAAGCACGTCCGCCCACGAGCCATTTAGTTGCAATGGATGCTGAAAAATGGTTTTGTATTCTGAGAAATGATTTTTATTTCTATAGTATAGAAGAAAATATTTTAATATAATTTTACGTAATATACTTAGTATTAAAAACTATGTAAAGAAGTGGAACAGTATTGTAAACATGTGTGATGGTTGTTGGTTTAATCTCATTATATTTAAATTATTTTCACTTTTCCTATCTGGTTAGGTAAAGCGTGGTGTAGAGTTCCACCACTAAGCACGCTATGTCACCATTTCTGGTGGATAGTAGAGGACAGAGTGTTTTGATATTAAGTTTTATTTGACTACCCTGCTATGCAGTATAAGGAAAAATGCGATTTTTTAAATTTATTTCTATACTAGCGGCCCGCTCGCCGCTTCGCCGCGTGAACTATAATACTATTTCGTTATATTGCAACCCTATTTCAACCCTTTAGAGGTTTATTTTTGAAAAAATAAGTATGTTAGACCCAGTCATTTTACTACTTTCATTCAAATCGGACCGGTAGATTAGCCGTGAAAGCGTGACAGACAAACACACAGACTTTCGCATTTATAATATAAGTAAGCATAAATAAAAATAAAAATAAAAATAAAAAATAAAAAAGCCTTTATTTGACCATTTTGATTTAAACATAAGACAAATCAATTACTTACATATACTTACTACATACTTATTACTTATTATTATTTTGATTTTACTAATGTTTTTTTTTTAACTATAAATTTACTACAGAAAACTTACAACTATTCTTAATTATATATGGTCCCCAGACTGGGTAAAGGCCTCCTCCAATGAGTTCCACTTTTCTCTATCCTGCGCAGTTACCCACCAATTGTCGCCGGCGATTTTTTTAATATCTTCGTCCCACCGGGTAAGCGGTCTTCCTCTTCTTTTTTTCCCCGGTGGACCTCTCCATATCGTAGTATTGTAGGTCCATCTCCTGTCTTTAAGCCTTGCTATGTGCCCTGCCCATTTCCATTTTAACGTCTGTGCATAGCTTAAGGCATCCGTAGCTTTGGTTAGTTCTCTTATTTTAGTGTGTCTTATCTTGTCTAATTTCTTTACCTTCAACATACTTCTCTCCAGTCCACGTTGGCACGTTGTGATTTTATGTTTGGCTTTTGTTGTAAATTTCCAAGTTTGGCATCCGTACGTCAAGCATGGTAAGAGGTTAGAATTCATAACTTTTGTTTGTATATTAGTTGGCATGCTACTTTTAAAAATTTCTTTTAAGGTCCAGAACTTATTCCATGTGCGATTTACTCTTCGTTCAATTTCCATTTCGTTGTTTTCTTTTTGAAAACTAATTGTTTTTCCTAAATAGATAAAGTTGTCGACATATTTAAGTGGGTCTTCGTTAACTATTATTTGCTTCCTATCGCTATTTGTCATTACCATAGTCTTAGTGGGATTGATCTCAAGTCCTACCTTAGCGCTTGTTATCTGTAACGATTCAACCATGATCTGTAGTTGGGAGATTGTCTCGGATAGTATTACTATGTCGTCGGCAAATCGCAAATGACTTAGAAAGGCTCCCTGAATATTGATTCCCATATTATTCCAATTAAGCTTTGAAAAGATATCTTCTAGTATAGCTATAAATATTGTAGGCGATAAAGGGTCTCCCTGCCTTACACCTCGCCTTATGGGGAAACACGGGCCCTGTGTCTCTAACTTTATTCATCCCATGTTCTTCCGGTATATATTTTTGAGTACATTTATATAGATTTCACTGACTCCCTGATGTTTGAGGCTTCGCCAAACGCTATCGTGAGTTACCGAATCGAAAGCTTTGTGGTAATCAATAAATGCAAGATATAATGGTTTTTGTTGTTCTCGATATTTCTCTATTATTAACTCTAAGGTGTGTATATGGTCCACTGTAGAAAACCCCTTTCTAAAGCCAGCCTGCTCTACAGGTTGTCTTGCTTCGATCACTGGACTTATTCTGGAGTTTACGATGCTAGAGAATAGTTTGTACAAACTAGGAAGTAAGCTTATGGGTCTGTAATTACCTATATCTTTGGGGTCGCCTTTCTTATATATTAAAATAATATTTGATTCGGACCACTGTGTAGGTGTTTCAGATGTTTTTAATATTAGGTTGAAAAGTACAGCGAGTGGTGTGGCCAGTAAATGGCATGCGGACTTTAAAGCTTCATTCACAATTCTGTCTGAACCCGGCGATTTATCTAATTTTAACTTTTTTATAGCTTCTATGATTTCATTTTCATCTATTAATTTAACGTAAATTTCACTTTTATTTTCAATGGAATCGATCTTTGTATTCTCACATGTTCTGGTATAAATGTTTTGACTTGAAGATGCTCGGCTGTTGTATAAGTTTTTATAAAAGTTAGTTGCCGTGGTGAGGATGTCTTTGCGCTTATTTAGAGTGTAGTCAGATTTCCTTAAGCCTTCTATCCAAGTTTTACTTGTCGTCAGTTCTTTGTAGCCTTTTTTGGTGCTTCCAGTTAAGTAAAGATGTTTTTCTAAGGTACGTTGTCTATATTTTCCATAGTCACTTCTTATGTATTTATTGGCTAACTTAAAGAGTGCGGCTAGCTTATTTTTCATTGTTCGTGATTTATTTTTGGTTTTTTGTAATTCTTTTCTTCTTTGCAAGAGGGTTGCTGTCCGAGTCGAAAGAATCTTATGGCATTTGTGAGTAATTCCTTTTTGCTTTGCCGAATTTAAACTTTTGGTGATGAGATTTGTGATTTTGTTATAACAAGTTTGTACTGTTATGTTTTTATAGAAAATTCCTTGACTAGGTAGCATAAGAGATAGGGCTTCCCTATATCTTGTAATTTCATCTTCACACTTTAGTTGGTAAATATGATTATTATTATATTTTGTTCTACTTTTGTTATTGCTGGTTAACTTTATTGTTGCTCTGATTATTCTATGATCTGACGGGTAGTTTAGGTTCATTGTACCAATATCTTGAAATAATTTAGGTTGGCTAGATAATATGTAGTCTAATTCATTTTTATGATTACCGTTTGGGGATTTCCAAGTCCATTTTTTGTTTGCCTTTTTTTGGAAACACGTATTTATTATTGTTAGCCTATGTTCTAAAGCGAAGTTAATCAATCTCTGCCCTCTTTCGTTCCTTATTCCGTATCCGAATTGTTTAGTTATTAAGTAATCTTCTTTTTTAGGCACTCCTACCTTTGCGTTAAAATCTCCCATTAATATAACATTCTTATGTGCCATGTCTAACGCTTTGTCGACTATTTTGTAAAAATCGTCTATATCGGTGTCACATGCCGCATTTGTAGGTGCATATACTTGTATGATTGAAATTAAGTATTCCTGAATTTTCATGTTTAATACTGCGACTCGTTCAGTCAAGCCGGTAAAGCTCTGTATGTTATTTTTGTGCAATTGTTTATTATGAAGCCCACTCCGTATTGCCCTGGCGTGTGGCCTACGTAACAGAGTATAAAATTTTCGTGTTCTTCTATATTGGTACCCATTCGCCTTGTTTCTGATAATCCTATAACATCGTATTTTATTTCTTGTATTGCTACTTCTAGTTCTAATAATCGTTCGTAGGACGACAATGATCTAACATTGTATGTTGCAATGTATAATTTTTGTGTTTTTTCTTTAATATTATTCTTTATTATTATGGTTTTTTCTTTTGGAGGGTTTTGGTCATAATCTTCCACGGTGACCAGCCGGGTTGGAAGAACTTGTGAGTTTTTTAGCTTTGTTTTCAATATTCTTTCTTTTGTGTCGGGGGAGGCGCTTGATTGCTATGCTTGTTTGTTTTGTATATTATTATTCTTGTTTATTGGGTTTTTAACTACGTAATTTAAAATTCCCTGTTTTATAACTCCTTCTGAAAAACTATTAGATCTTTTGACCGATGTATCAAGTTGTTGTAATTTGTTTCTTTTATTTACTTGTGTATTTTCTTCTATAAGGGTTATAGTGTCATTTTTAGGTGAAGTTGGTAGTTTGCGCTTAGTGTTGCTTTTCGATATTATCAGTTTATCGTATCTAATTACCGCTGTATTTCCCTTCTCTCTTTCCAATTGTAATTCTTCTTGTAGTTCTCTTCTTTTCTCCAGTACGTGTTTCGGGTAGTCTTCTTTAATGTAATAATTTGTATCTTTTAACACTCTCCTTTGTTTCATAATTTTTATTTTTGTCCCTAGAGTTGAAAAAGTAGCTACTATGGGGCGCACGCCTTTATCTTTTTTTTCCTATTCTTTTAACTTCTTGAATGTCCCTATAACATAGTTTGACAGAGAAATACTGCTCTACCCAGTTTATTAGGATTTTTTCTAGATTTTCATACGATTCTTCTTTTTCTTCTATTCCGAAAATAACTAGATTATTTTTTCTTGCTTGCCTTTCCAAAGCTTGTAACCTTTTCTCCTGATTCTCCACTCTTTCCTTCAGATATTCATGATTTTTTTCTATGGTCAAAAATTTTTCTTCGAACATCCTGCTAATATTTAGTGTGACCTGTTCCGTAACATTTTTTCCTGTTTCTCGAATTTCTAGCCTATGTTCATTCAGTTCAGCTGTTATTGTTTTAAGTGCGCTTAAGATTTCTTCCATGGTTTTTAATTTAATTATTTGTTTTAGTACAAGTGATGACCTCTGCTATGAATTAGTAATACTCTTCTATAATTTTTATATAATTTTTAGACCACTGCCATCTAGTGGTCAGTACTACAAGTTCTCAATCCGTTATCAATTGAACCTAATAATACTTGTGATCTTTAAGCCTATCTATATCCGTATTCTAATACAAATAAATAATTTAAAATGTGTTTTAATAAATAAAAAACCTCAAGTCCTCGACGTGGGATCGAACTCAGATCGACTCGATTAACTACACCTTCATACGCCGCTAGTCCAACATTCACTACAGAAAATAGGTTGAAATATTGCTACATATTTTGAAAGAGTAACAGAATAAGAGAAATTATAGCAAAAGATAGTTAAAAATAGTAATTAAAAGTTAATATAGTCACTATTTATTACAGCACAACACTTTTCTTGTAAATTGTTTCGCATTTATAATATAAGTATGGATAATTAAGATTTTATATTCTCTCTTTTTCGTATCTGTTGTAAGTTTTCCTCTTTGTACAGAGACAATTCTATGGAGTAAAAATTGAAGCCACAACCAATCACATACAATTCGAAGCTGTCCTACTGCACTACAATGGCCTTACTAAAAACATACACACTAAAAACATTACAAAATGCCTACCATCTCAACAGAAGCCTCCCATTTCGAAGTTATATACAAGAACACAGCGCATCCAAGTACGCATATAGCTATGGCTATCCAGACCGCCCCAGTGAAGGGCAGAGTGAAGATGTTCTCCAGTAAGGCGAGAGGTGGCTCCCTGAACACGAAGCGTACCGCCGTGGAACCAACCATGGCGATGTAGTCGATTGCCTTCATACGTTCTTGTGTGAATATTGTTAGAGTTCCTGTTGAATTGATTGAAGTTTAGAATATTATATGAAGCCGTGGTGGTGGAGTGGGACAATGTCTGACTACTAATTATAGATGGGTTATAACTAATGGTAGATAATATAGACTATAAACGAGATCGTTGCCGGTTCGATTCACACTCGAGGGAATTATTATGTAATTTTTTCATTTCTTTGCTCTGGTACTAAAGACAAATCGCGGCGTTTAGCTCCGCCGTCTCGACTTCAGGCGGAAAATGGAGGACGGAGTGTCTTGACACTAGGTCTGACTATTCCGCTACGATAAGAGATGATGCGAGAAAAGCCTGTAGCCTGTAGAAAAGCCTGTACTCGTATAAAAAAAAATAAAAATGATAGGAATAAATTTTTTAATTATCCTATAAGTATAATAAATTATTATCATATTTATATAATAATTGAACATTTATTAAATAATTGGAATTACTGTAATCGTGATTGTTTGTGGGTTCAATTTCCACTCGAAGGGATTGTCATAATTTAATATTTTTTATATCTCCGCTCCGGTAACAACGCATTGGGCATTTTTAAATTGCGCCAGTGTGTGTCGTGACACTATGTTCGCTCTGACGACTGGGAAAAAGCTTGGAGCAAAAATAAAAAAAATCGTTAAAATCTACTGGATTCCCACTATTGCAAAAATGACTGGGGAACCCTGTTTTAGTGCTTGTTACTTCTCTAAGTGTAATTTTCTATAAGTATATATTTCAATATTATAATGCCTAAATTCTTTTCCTAATGCATGTAACATTACTTAAGAAGGACTATTCAAAATTATACCAAGATCAGCTTCTTTCTTCAATAAGTGATCAATAATGCCTTGCCAATTGCCATTCTTGTCTTTATATCCCCAAGTGTGCGTGAAGATAAGTTTCTCCGTAGAATTAAGCATTTCGAAACAAATCTTAACAACCATGTAGGACATTTTCGTTATTGAGTCTTGGTGGAGATTTCTGAGGAATACAAATATTCAATATTTTTTCATTTGAATATTATAATATTTTTCTATATTAAAATTCATTTTAATATTAAATGTAATTAATTAATTAAATTTAAATTGGGGCCAGTCGTGGTGCAGTGGCACAAGCGTGTGACTGTAAACGACACTCAATGCCTACTATTTTCGGCGGAAAATGGGGAACGGAGTGTCTTAACACTAGGTTCAATCTGCCTACCCTGCTGTGTGCGGGATGCAGCATGAAGCTAAATAAAATAAATAAATTTAAATATTTAACAATATTTAAATTATATATATATAATAATAAAAGATATATATTTTGGTAATCTATAGTATAGATAAAGTGAATTAATAATGAATACTGAATAAATTATTAAAAATGAATACTGTATTCATTGAATTAATGGGTTTTAATTGACTTTACGTGTTATATATTTTGTTAAGTTATTAATAAGTTTTTTTTAGCTTCACGCTGTATCCCGCACACAGCAGGGTAGGCAGAGGGAACCTAGTGTTAATACACTCCGTTCTCCACTTTCCACGGTATTCGGAGGCTTGCGTGTTAAGTGGCGGAACTTAACGCCGCGCTTTACCTCGACACCAGAGCGAAGGAAATGGAAATATAATTTCTACTCCTCTAGTGGGAATCGAACCCACAACCAGTCGTTTACAGTCACACGCTTGTGCCACTGGGCCACGACTGGCCACAATTATATATAATTTTTTAAGTCGATTTTACGTTAATTTTTATAATTATTTGAGAAACAAGAACAACCGTAAAAATAACCGAATAGTAAAATTATTCGATTATTTCTATTATTTCTAAATTCATAATATTTAAAGATTGTAATATTATATATTTTTATATAGATATGAATTCCCTAACTTTCTGGCTTTGAATTGACCTTATCATATTTTTTTTAATAGATTTTTTTAAAATTTAGACTTAAAAGCTTTCAAATTATCATATTATCAAAATTCTAATCACTAAAAGAATGTAACTCATTAATGTAACCAGAAGTGAAGTTTGTCATTGAAATTGTCAGTACTTTTAAATGGAAAAAAATTAAAACACGAAAATGTATAATAATGCATTATTCATAATGATATATAATTAAAATAAATATTTAGTTGAGGCTACTGTAGCGCCGTGGGACAATGTCTGGCTTATTCGCGGTTGTGGGTTCGATTTCTACATTAGATGCCTGATTATATGTAAATTATTACCACTTTCCCGGTCTCGAGAAACAAAAGGTGGCTAGTTTATCGGAAAGATAAGAACTGTGCGTTTTGTTTCCAGATTTTCTCTGACGGAAAGAGCACAATAACAAATTGAAATCATTGTAAAAAAATGACCTGCTGAATTTCTTAGGGCAAATCGTGGCGCAGAGGCACAGAGTGTGCCTGTAAAACGACCGGTTGTGGGTTCGATTCCTACTCAAGGAGTGGAAATATTAAATATTTCTATTTTCTTCGCTCTGGTGTCGAGGCAAAGCGCAGCGTTAAGTTCCACCACTTAACAAGCAATGCCTCCAAATTCGGCGGTGCGTGAGGAACAGAGTGTCTTAACACTAGGTTCCCTCTGCCTACCCTGCTGCGTGTGGAATGGAAAAAAAAAACAAAAAAAATATCTTGCGTCATATATGCATTGATTTTAGTGAACCGGTGGTAGATTATTTCCGCAGCAGCCACACCTCATAATAAGTTGATTATTCGAACTGAATTTACATTCTTTTAAATATTTACATGGCTTACGATATACCTACTATTATTACAGGGTGGATAAATAATTAACATTAAAAAATAACATATAGAAAAATTAAACTTAAATAATGGTTTGAGATGTTGACATTTTTTTACTTGTTAACTTATACGAGTATGCTGCTTCGCATTCAACGCTTAAAAACAAAAACATGTAATTGTTCATTTCTCATTTGAAATAAAGCTATTTGTCCCTGACATTGGGCTTGAATTGGCTTTGAATTTAATGTAAAACAGACGCTTTCCAACTGCGCCACTCTGACAGAATTGTAAGTGTGCAACTTTGTTAGTAAATTCCAGCGATATTGTTTTTATTTATAACATTTGTATATGTTACAGCTAAATTACTAACCGATTGAAATAATAGCTTATTTTAATTGTTAGTTTTGAATTAAAAAATGTCAAAATTAAAAAAAAAAGCAATATAAAAACATACATTCATTCATTTAAAAAAAAAGTTACTATAACTTCACTGAATTCAACGGGGCAGAAATTCACTCAAGAAGAAACGACCCTAAATACTTAATAATTTATTATTTAATAGTGCGACTATAAGAGTTTTACTCTTAAGCTGACGCTCATTTTAAAAAAAAAACTACTTTTAACTTCTAGAGCATCAGTCAAACTCATTTTTTGGCAAAAACATAATTAAAACTACTTTGTGCCAGGTTAACGTCATCGTGGAGCAGTGCAATCGGAGCAGAATAAGTTGGGGGTTCGATTTCCTCACAGAGGATTATTATAAATTAGTTTCATTCAGTTCATTCATATTGTACGGCGTTGAGCTCTGTCGTACGACAAGCAATATGTCAAATTTTAGTAAGAAACGGTAAACCAAGTGTTTTGACACTAGATTTTCCTTTGTCTCCCCTAGCGGCAGATATTCGTATACAACAAAGTTATGAAGCAATACCAGAATATAAATCCAATGCTAAATGCAATAATATATGCAATGTATGAAACTTGTTACGCTTATTTCCGTGAAAAGTACTCAGTTTCCAAAAAACTCGGTTTCCTACAGTTTCTAAAATTCTATTGTATAAAATATTTTTTTTGTAGTATAAAATACTATTATATAAAATTCATAGTATTGACTGTAACATATACCCACAATGTATACTCGCATAACAACAAAACATAATCAGAATTTAATAGATCCTACTACTTTCGGCGTAGAAGTTAATAGGGCACGTCCCACTGCGCCTCGACGGTCATATACTTACAATCTATCGTCCAAATGCTTTCTCGTCTCGTTACTATCGGTTATAACGTTGGCTATAGTCAGCGTGTGTTTCCGAAGATTCTTGCGTCTCACAGAAATTATTTTGGATTCCCTGTAGTCTTCGATTGAACCATATTTTGTTGACTGTAAAGCATAACAGAATAAATAGGAATAAAAAAAAAACTATACTATGTAGTACTACTACTATATCGATCCAAAAAATCAAGATTAAATGATTAACTGGAATGTAAGGTTTCTTGCTGTGAAAATATGAAAATGTCAAAATATTGCGTTATAACACGCAGGCCTCCGAATTCGGTGGAAAGTGGGGAACGGAGTGTCTTAACACTAGGTTCCCTCTGCCTACCCTGCTGTGTGCGGGATATAGCGTGAAGCTATTTTTATTTTTTTTAATTGCGTTATAATCGGACACATACAATATGCCAATTTCCAATTACGTTAGTTGTGAATTCGACTTCTACTCGGAGGATTGTTTATAATTAAATTATTATCTTTTCTCTGCTTTGTAGCACCTAAGACAAAGCCGTTAAGTTTCCCCACTAAACACGCAATGTTTCAAATTCGAATAGAAAGTGGAGAACAGAATATCTTAACACTATATTGTCTCTGACTAACCTAATTAGGTTAAAAGCGTGAAGAAAAAAGCGTGACTAAAATAAACGCATATAGTCATATCGAAATTTTACGGAGATTTGAACTTAATTTCTATATAAGCTAAATTCAAAGAAACTACTACTAGTGGCCAGTCGTGGCCCAGTGGCACAAGAGTGTGACTGTAAACGACTGGTTGTGGGTTCGATTCCCACTCGAGGAGTGGAAATTATATTTCCATTTTCTTCGCTCTGGTGTCGAGGTAAAACGCGGCGTTAAGTTCCGCCACTTAACACGCAAGCCTCCGAATTCGGCGGAAAGTGGGGAACGGAGTGTCTTAACACTAGGTTCCCTCTGCCTACCCTGCTGTGTGCGGGATATAGCGTGAAGCTAAATTCAGAAGTCCACTAACGGTCCAGTACGGGGTCAGTCATGGCGCAGAGGCACAAAGTGTGACTGTAAAGCGACTGGTTTTAAGTTCGTTTCCCTCTCGAGGAGTGGAAATATTTAATATTTCAATTTTATTCGTTCTGGTGCCGAGGTAACAAGCGCGGCGTTAAGTTCCGCCACTTAACACGCAATGCCTCCGAATTCGGCGGAAAGTGGGAAACGAAATGTCTTAACACTAGGTTCCATGCTGTGTGCGGGATAAAACATGAAGCAAAAACAGAAGCTAAATTACCTCAGGTTTTTAGAAGTGCATCTTTTAATAAAATGCACTAAAGCTTTTATCTTATCAGAAAGATAAGATGATTGACAATATTTCATTATTTATTAATTAATAACTAAGACGCCAATACAAATTGACATTCAGGTTAATCCAAAGTCATTATAATATGATCTAGATATGTAAATAAATTTATTTGCATTTTAGAATTAATAACATATATCGTAATTAGCAATACAATATTTTTATTACTTGAAATGAGTAACTACTCTTACTAAAGTAATTTAAAATTACTTTATGCTTCTGCAATTTAAAATTGCTTCTTCACTTTTGGCCGAAAACCAACGCCACACTTTGCCAAAGTGAAACGAATGGGAATCGAACCCTCAACCAAACGCTTTAAAAATTAGATGCTGAGACAGCATCTTATTTTGTTAATATTAATTATAAAATAACCATTTAGTTTAAACATTAAGTGATCAATTAAAATGACTGATTGAAACTTTTTAGGAGTTACTAACATTTTCGCTTACTCTAGGCTTAAGAGTAAGTATACTTATCCAACAGAAAAAATAAATACCGAGGCCATCTAGGCACAGTGGGAAAGCGACTGCCTGTGATAACAATTAGTTGTGGGTTCGAATCCCACTGGGTGGAACGATCATATTTCAATTTACATTTCTCCATTCTGGTAGCGCTTTGTCTTACAAATCACTGCGTCGAATTCCGCCATTTAACCAGAAATATCTCAACTTTAGGTGGAAAGCGTAGAACAGAGTGTCTTGACACTAGGTTCTCTCCGACTATCCTGTTATATGGAAAAAAACGAAAAGCTAAAAAAATAGATCTTAAAATTTATCTAAAACAATAAACTAGACTAAAATCTAGACATCAAAGAATCTATTTCAATTAAAAGTAGCTATTTCAGTAACGGTCATTACCATCGCATTTTTGCTACGACCGTCCACTTTCATATTAACAGATACATTCGTCTGTTTTTCCACGATTATTTCTGACTTGTATAGATTTTTTAGTCCACTGGCAGGTCTCCAAGCGCCTCTTGTTGTGTAAATAACTTCTGAGCTTTCCGATATTTTATAAGCTGTAAAGTAATATTATTAGATATTTCCGTTTTGTTCTCTAGTTTTGCCAAATTTTAAGAATTGAGAGGCGGAACTCAACGCTGAGGTACGTTTGTGCGGCAAATACGGTTTTAATTATCTATTCTAAATATAACTGTTCCCTCTAATAGGGGTCGAACCTCAAACTATAGCGTATATGTTTTTATTTGTGAAGTAAGTAATTTTATATAGCAAGATAATAAGAAAACAATCTAGTGGCAAGACTCTTTCCACTCAAGTTTTACTCGCATTTCGAGATAATTATTTTTTACAAATTCTGTTTTTTTTAAATATATGCGTTTTTGAAAATACCGATTAGAATAGTATATAATTATGACCTAAGTAAAGAAATGTAGGCAACTTATTTAAATTTTCTTAATATATTTTATTTACATAAATAGTATGAGGCATACAAGGGCATTTTAATATACTCATATGTACAGCTACAAGTAATTACAAATTAGCTTATTCCGATACAACTGGTTTTATACACCGCCTAATATGGTTTTAGAAATATATCTTTAAAGATCAGTACATATATATTATTAATAAATTTAATAAGAAATATTACTTTAATGTTATTTCTATTTAATACTAAGGCCATCTTGGTAAGTATAATTTAACATTATTATTAGCAAATTTTAATATTTAGGACACACAATTACTAATGGACACATAATAACCGATGATGAAAATATAGTAATCTGCACAAACCTTTACTGTACTAGAATATCTAAATTAAGTAAATATTTACTAATGCCTTAATAAAATTACTAACATATCTTGTATATGAGCATATACTAAACGGTTATGGCGTGGAATATGACTGGGTAATTAATACAACTTGACGTTATAATTTCAGCTCATTAAGCTAATTGCTATGCTATTTTATATAAAAATAAACTACGTCTTTTTAAAAAACCACTTATATTTTGTCAGGGCATCGTCGCATAGCGGAGCAGTGTATGACAGTAGTCATGATTTTTTGTGGTGTCAATTCTCACTCCGAAGGATGATTATGACTTAATGATTTTCATTTCTCCGCCCTGGTGAACAAGACAAAGCGCGGTGTTGTGTCTGGCCACTCGGAATTTACCGAATTCACGTGGAAAGTGTAAAATATAGTGTCTTGACACTAATTTCCTTAAGATTATCCTGTGCGATAAAGATCGCGTATCGTGACCGTGTGAATATATTTTAAACATAATTAAAAAGTATGAATATAGCCCGGTAAAAAAATCTGTTAAAAAAGTTGTTAAAAAAGGTTGCTGCCTCTCGATCTTAAACCATAAAAAGCTATAATTAAAAACTTTAAGTTACCTTCAATCAGTTGATAATATTCATCATTCACTTTCTTTGCTATAACCACATCGCTATTAAGCGGTAGATCCAATTTCTCTAGTAAATTGTATTCAAAAGGACCTTCATCTGAATCTAAAATAAGCCACCTGTACGGAGACTTAAAATAGCCATCGTTACTTGCCTAAAAAGTAAACATGATATTAAATTTCTTTTTTCTATATTTTTAGATCAATACTACCAAGTGAGACAGAACATCGAATTAAGACACTCCGTTCTCCACTTTCCTCCTGAATTCCAGGCATTAACTTACCTAAAATAAAAATGAACTTTGAGTTCCTCCACCTTACACCTAAGTGGAGGAACTCAAAGTTGCTTTTTAATAGTAGAAGAAAAAATGTAATCTTTTCTTCAAGTGGGAATCGAATCCAAAATCGCCACGTTTACAATCAGACGTAAATGTCTCTCTGTTCTGCTATGCTATATTATTTTTATAAAATTAAACAACAAAATCATGATTTTTGAAGTGAAAACTTCTTTAGGCGCGTTGAGCGTTTTGGTAGAGGGTAAAATCCTCGGTTCGCGTCACCGACATGCTAATGATAATAGTATATCTATAGCTATGGAGAGCCAGACAGCATTTAAGTGAATTTTTTATTTTTTTATTATTGTAATTATTTAATTGAAGGATTACTGTTTATTTATTGAATTTAAATTCATTGACTTCAGTATAAAAGTGAGTATGAAACATATTAATATTTTTATACAGATAAATGAATAATGAAAACAATGAATATATTTTTAAACATTTTTAATATTTGTACGAATATTTGTATTTAAAATTTAGCATTATTCATTTTAATTATGTTTTCACATCTATCGGCAATCCCACGACTGCTATTTTTTTAAAAAAACAGAGGTAACCCGAAGATAGGAGACGAGAAGAGAGAATACTATTTATTAAATATTATTTAAAGTACGATATTACAATTTAATTGATATCATCAACTCAAAATTAAATCACTCGATATCACTTATATTTATATTAACTTATATTAATTACTTGTATTAAGAACCGATGTATCTCAGGACAAGATAAATCAGCTATTATAACGATTTGGTGTAGAAAGTATTCCGTTCTATTCATCTGTAGAGACGGCGCCAAGAACACGTTCTCGTCGAATAACTCCTTCGCGAATGCTGTTAATGTCACTGCAAAAAGAACATGAATGTTATAGGATATATGTCGTGGCCAGCCGCAGCCCAGTGGCACAAGGGTGTGACTGTAAACGACTGGTTGTGGGTTCGATTCGAGGAGTGGAAATTATATTTCCATTTTCTTCGCTCTGGTGTCAAGGTAAAGCGCGGCGTTAAGTTCCACCACTTAACACGCAAGCCTCCGAATTCGGCGGAAAGTGGGGAACGGAGTGTTTTAACACTAGCCCTCCTATCTTGCTGTGTGCAGAATACACCGTGAAGCTAAAGAAGAAAATGTTATGGAAGTGATAATTCATTTGATTTTTAATCGTAATGGGTTTGATTTTCGAAAGGAATAGTTAAAAATTCTTTCTAAATATATAGTTAGACAGAACCTAGTGTCAAAATATTCCTTTTTTCGCTTTCAGTACAAATTCGGGACAAAAAGCTTGTCGGATATCAGCACTGCTTTTCGTCTTGTTGGCCAGAATCGCCCAATATTGTTTAAATTGTTGTCGATTTTTCGGTCTCTCAGTCTTGTCTTTCAAATAAGAAGAAAATAGAAAACTAAATGATACATTAACAATTATTTCTATATATCCATTATAATGTGGCGCAGTAGCACAAGCATGTGACTGTAAACGACTGGTTGTGGGTTCGATTCCCACTCGAGGAGTGGAAATATTTAATATTTCCTTTTTCTTCGCTCTGGTGTCGAGGTAAAGCGCGGCGTTAAGTTCCGCCACTTAACACGCAATGCCTCCGAATTCGGCGGAAAGTGGGGAACGGAGTATCGTAATACTAGGTTCCCTCTGCCTACCCTGCTGTGTGCGGGATACAGCGTGAAGCTAAAAAAAAATAAATTATAATATCAAAATCTTCCTTGTTTCCGTCTTAACATCTTACTTTCATTTTATACATTGCCCGTTGAGTGGTCGAATTTATCGCAGCGCTTTATCTTAACAGAGCAGAGAAATGAATACATTTTAAATATATTCCCCGAGTAGTAATGGAACCCACAACCGTTTTTTAACCTACAACGCTTATTGCCAGACATTGTCCAACTACTCTAAGTTGGGCAAAACATATTAAAAATAATTCAAATTCATTATACCATTGCTGTAAGTAGACGATGGCGTCAAACATTACGCAAGTTATTTTGATTAATGTTACCTGTTTAAAAACGTGTTGTGGTCTAGATTTTTTAATAAATTTATTATATTTAAAAAGTCTAGTTTAACTTGTTATTTGCTAGTTATTTACCATCAGTTCACACATATTGGTAAACTGTAAAAGCTATCTCGGTATATCGGTTTGAATATATCTATTTCATCAATTGCAATATCTCCACACTTTTGCCGATTTTCAATTTAACTTATATTATATACATGAGCTAAGAGTCTAAAGGTCTATTTCTTTGCTCTAAACATAACCTTCTTGAAACGTTAAGAGAAATAAAAAAAATATAAAAAATATATAATAATGAGTCAGACAGCCTCTGATAAGTAGAATACAAGCCAAAAATAGTCACAAAAGTACAATGAACATTACTTTTTTTTAGCTTCACGCTGCATCCCGCACACAGCAGGGTATGCAGAGGGAACCTAGTGTTAAGACACTCTATTTCCCACTTTCCGCCGAATTCGGAGGCATTACGTGTTAAGTGGTGGAACTTAACGCATGGCTCTTCTCTTATCTTTGCTAGTTATAATTAGTAAACAAACGGACAGACAAGCCTATTTTAAAAAGATAGAGTTAAATAATTGTAATTCTAGTTCACATTATAAAAATACTGTGACATATTAGATTCAACAATTTCAACATAAACAGACACTTTCAATTCAATTTATAGTTACTTGTGGAATAATTTATTAGCAATGAAATGTGTAAAATAAAATTTTAGCACGTTTTAAATTTTTATCAGCTTTACCTGTATATCTGTATATTTATCAATCAATCAATCAATGTAGAAAACCAAATTCTTGTCTTTCGTTTGAAAATTTGCTCTAGTAAAAGAGTATAATACAAAATATTTTCATAGCATCAACTTGAGTTTGGGGCCAGTCTTGACACAGTGGCACAAACGTGTTACTGTAAACGACTGGTTGTGGGTTCGATTCCCACTCGAGGAGTACAAATATTTATTATTTCCATTTTCTTCGCTCTGGTACCGAGGCAAAGCGCGGCGTTAAGTTCCGAGTCACTTAACACACAATGCCTCCAAAGTTCGGCGGAAAATGGTAAACGAGGTGTCATAACACTAGGTACCCACTGCCTACTCTGCTTTGTGCGGGATACAGCGTGAAGCTAAAAAAAATTAAATTTAGAATATAATTTTTTTGTTATTTGGACTATTTTGTATTTATAATTAATTGTTAATACTAGTTAAACTATTAAAGTAGATTTTTGTATACCACGGTAATAAGAGAGAGTAGTGTCAAGATTGTCCCCTCTTCATTTTCCGCCTGAATTCGAGATGAGAGGTGTGAATCGAATCCATTACGGACGTGTTTATAAAATAGAAAAATATTAAGAAAGTTACGGGTAGAAAGAGTGAACCTGGTGTTAAGACACTTCGTTCCCCACTTTCCGCCAAATTCGGAGGCATTGCGTTTTAAGTGACGGAGCTTAACGCCACGCTTTGCCTGGACACCAGAGCGAAGAAAACGGAAATAATAAATATTTCCACTCCTCGAGTGGGAATCGAACCCTCAACCAGTCGTTTACAGTCACACGCATGTGCCATTGCGCCACGACTGGCCCCAATAATAATTAATAGTATATTTATTGACCATTATTGTTTTATTAGTGAAAAGGACGTATCGCATACTCCTCAGCACATCAGGTACCCTATGGGTGAAAGGCGGAATAATGTGGCTCAATAAATGAAAAATAGAAAACGTAGCGCGACATAGAATTAAGCAACACGACACGCAGTATCTCGATTTCAAACAAAAAGTGGCAGAAGGAGTGTCTAGACACTATGTCCTCTCTGACTATACGGCTAGGCAGGAAAAAGCGTGAAGCTCTAGAAAACGTAGTGACTTAACACGTATGCTTATTTTTTATATATGCCTAAAAAAAAGAAAAACACCTTAAAAACAGAAAAAAAAACCGACATTTTGAGAAAAATATAAAAGCCCTTACTCTGATTCCAGCACAATTTCGGCATTAACAGCGACGTCGGGACTTCCTTGTAAAGGACAAACGATATTATTAAATTCTTTAAATTTACATTCAAACAGCTAACATTGTATGTAGTAAGGAGTAATAGGAAAAAATATACGTTTTTAACTTTCATTTTGAGTATTTGACTACAAATGACAAGTCTGAAGGAGCTTTTCAAGGGGCTTTTGAAGAAGACACAAAGCTCACAATTTACATACGTAATGATTTGTGACATGAAAAGTATGTAATTTTCCATATTATTTCAGTACAGTCGTCATAAAAAACTTTAATATTATTATTTTTTTTAATAATTATGAACGGTTTTTGAAACCTTTTTTTCTTATTAAAAACCTTCGATCTTTTGACGAGTATAATAGCCGTTGCCTTAGCAACATCTATATCACTCTATACAAAAATATGTGTATGTTTCACGACACATAAGAGTCTGTGAGTAATATTTAACTAATCATTTAAGATATTTCTAATGTATTATTTTAAAAAGTATTATTATAGCTTTCTTTATTTTGTCCAGTCATGGCACTGTGGCACGAACGTGTGACTGTAAACGACTGGTTGTGGGTTCGATTCCCAATCGAGCAGTGGAAATATTTATTATTTCCGTTCGCTCTGGTATCACAGGCAAAGCACGGCGTTAAGTTCTCCACATAACACGCAATGCCTCCGAATTCGGTGGATAGTGGGGAACGGAGTGTCTTAACGTTAGGTTTCCTCTGCCTACCCTGCTGCGTGCGGGATACAGCGTGAAGCTAAAAAGTTGTCCCCATAAATACACTTCAACTATGTCATATTCCTCGGTTGGAATAATTTTCTTAAAAAGTGTTCTAAAGATATTTTTTTTATAATTTAATGATAATGATAATATTAAGTTACTTTATATAATATAATAAAATAAAGTAACAAAAATATTTTGAGACAGCAAAGAAATTTAACGCAGAGGGAAGTATAAAAAGGTTTTACACGTTTTCTAAAAGTGTTTTTCGATTTACTAAGTATATGAATACTTACAACATTAACTCAAAAAATATTTGAATAAGTAAAGTAACTTATCGTATTGACTGTACCTAAGCATGGGTTTTCATTGTGTATGAACCAATACTGTGGTTTTTTATGTTGTGTTCTTAAATAATATCTTTCTTATCTGTCTTTAATAAAAGCAAATAATTGCCGTGATAAAATATTATATTGCACAAATTAAGCAAATATTGTGGCCAGTCGTGGCCTAGTGGCACAAGCGTGTGACTGTAAGCGACTTGTTGTGGGTTCGATTCCCACTCCAGGAGTGGAAATTATATTTCCATTTTCTTCGCTCTGGTGTCGAGGTAAAGCGCGGGATTAAGTTCCGCCACTTAACACGCAAGCCTCCGAATTCGGCGGAAAGTGGGGAAGGGAGTGTCATAACACAAGGTTCCCTCTGCCTACCCTGCTGTGTGCTGGATACAGCGTGAAGCTAAAAAATATTAAAAAATCCGGAAATTAACACCTTAAATGAAATAGTCATATATATTAAGATACACTTAATCATCATATCAAAGGTAAAAATAATAAAAAACAAAAGATATATTTTTTATTTCTTCGACTTTACCCCATATTTGACTACACCTGGTCAAAGAATAAAATATTCTGTTTAACTTAATGCTTACACGACACGCCCATGAAGCATTATCCCACTTATTCGCAGTTAACATGTCATTATTCGTAAAATATACAAAAATATAGGTAAAGAGGTTATTTTGTCCATTTCAAATTCTACGTACAATTGTGAAATGAAACTGGTATTAAAAAGAATTCTTAGAAAATAATTCATTTGATAACTTCGTAGTCAAGTAGTTCGATACCACTCAAGAGAATGTTAATATTTATTAATTAATTAATTTGTGGCCACAAATAAGTCACAAGTCGTGGCCCAGTGGCACAAGCGTGTTACTGTAAACGACTGGTTGTGGGTTCGATTCCCACTCGAGGAGTGGAAATATTTAATATTTCCATGTTAAGTTCCGCCACTTAACACGCAATGCCTCCGAATTCTGCGGAAAGTGGGGAATGGAGTATCTTAATACTAGGTTCCCTCTGCCTACCCTACTGTGTGCGGGATACAGCGTGAAGCTGAAAAAATAAATAAATAAATAGAAATTATTAAGTCATATGATATTTCATATGACTTGAGAGGCCAGTGGTCTAGCGTAAACGTGATTTGATTGTAGGTTCTATTTGTACTCGAAGATATGATTGTTTAAAATTTTCATTGCTCCTCTGTTATCCAGCATAGCGTTGCAATATTTTTTAATTGATATAATCATTTTATATTTTCATTTCTCAACGCAAATTCAAAACATGTATGAGGTTCAGGGCCTACAATGCAGGAAAAAAGTATTAAATGGTGGAATTTAACGCCGCTCTTTACCTCGACACCAAAGCGAAAAAAATGGAAATATTAAATATTTCCACTCCTCGACTGGAAATCGTGCATACAACCAGTCGTTTTACAGTCACACTTTGTGCCATTGCGCCACAACTGGCCCCAAATATATATTTTTAAATACAGAACATTGTATTGTGACCAGTCGTGGCCCAGTGGCACGAGCGTGTGACTGTTAACGACTGGTTGTGGGTTCGATTCCCACTCGAGGAGAGGAAATATTTAATATTTCCATTTTCTACGCTCTGGTGTCGAGGTAAAGCGCGGCGTTAAGCTCCGCCACTTAACACGCAATGCCTTCGAATTCTGCGGAAAGTGGGGAATGGAGTATCTTAATACTAGGTTCCCTCTGCCTACCCTATTGTGTGCGGGATACAGCGTGAAGCTACAAAAAAACATTGTAAATACAGTAACATTGTAACAATGTTACTGGTTTAACACTAATAAAAAATAAAGTATTTTTATTTCTGAATTAAATAGAAAAAATCGATTGTTTACAAACTAGAAGAGATATAAAACATTCCAGAAAATCATTATATTGTATGAATTATAATTTTTATGGCTACAATTACAGAAGTTGTTAAAATTCTATAAGAAACAAAACAATTATTGTTATTGCTTTATAATTGTTCATATTGCACTTCAATAGTTTTATATTCTATTCTTTACCGTCTGCCGTGGCGTAGTTGATCAGTCATCATCATCATCATCAGTGATATGGACTGTCAACGTGATGGTTGTGAGAACGAATCCCATCTGGGGGATTGATGTGGGTATTATTTTCGTTTTTGCGCTCCGGTAGGTACTTAAGACAAGGCGCGGTGTCAATTTCCGTCACTTTTTATACTCTAATGACTACCCTTACATGACTACCCTTAAAAAGCTGAAATTCTCTTTTATTTAATTAAAATAGTAGTTGATCGTATCAAAATACGACAAAAACATTGTTTATTATAATTTTATTCCTACAGGCCATATTTCATTCCTATAACCAAGGAACCGGTTTCACTTTTGACTCCTGACAATCTTTACAATCTGACAAAAATTGAAATTCTAAAAGTAGGTAAACCGTTTTTATCATACAGACATACTCAAAAATTCAATTTTCAGAAATTTCAATGTTTATAATAAAATAAGAATATTCAATTGATCTTGAAGTATACATATATTTGTCTATGTATGTATATAAGAACATACATGTTAATTAGAATTTGCGGTCAAATATTTCGGTTTGGTCAAAGTTTGAGCAACCGACAGTAAGGATAATGAATCATAATGATTGACCGCTTCCTGTTACTCTCAAATGTCAAACATAATATTATGGAATGTATTAGCAGTTGACACTTAGCTATTTATTGATTTGTGAAATTAGATTTTTGACGTCACGATTGAATAAGTAGTCGTTAGTTGTAATAATTCACTGAGGGAAATATTTTGGCACAATATTTCTAAATCAGGTAAATAACCTTTTTAACGCAACGGGACTATTCAAAATTACAGTTAAATTAAAGTTGTTGATGATCAAAAGTCACATTTTTTTGTATGGAATAAAGGAGGCAAACGAGCATAAGGCCCACCTGGTGTCAAGTGGTTGCTTTTGCCCATAGACATCCAGAACATTAGAGTTATGGATGCGTTGCCAGCCTTGGGGATGTAGGACAGAAGGAGGGAGGAAGGATAGGAATGGTGGGAATAGGGAGAGCTGGCTTACATGTCATCGAACCGGAACACATCATAAGATATTTGGCGGTTCATCTTTGACATGATAGTGGTGGCGAGTCAGTCGGCGAACGAATCTTCTACCAACAAACTACTGGGTTACCCGCCTTTTACGGGACGCTACCCAGCTAACATTCTTAACCCGTCCCCCCACAAGAGAAGACATATATCTTAATAATATTTAAAGAGTGGGCTAATATCTGTAATATATGTAAATAGACGCTTGACGGGCCGTGTGAAACTATGAAGCACCATGCGCCCGTGAACCCCTGCTCTAAGTGTTTATGTTTTTTTTACATTACGGAGAACGGAGAGATCATAATCACATAGAGGTGATAAAATAAATAAAAAAAAAAAAATAAAAATAGCCTTTATTCCCTGACCAATTATAATAGTATCCTTAGACTACATATACAACATTTTTATTATTATTATTAATATGAACTTAAAGAAAAAATACATTAAAAAAAACTTAGGTGAAAAATTACAACTAAACAAAAAAATAACTGACTAAAATCTATTTATAATCTTACATAACTTTTTTTTAACTATTTATCTATATATTAGTTACGTTTATATAAGTTTGTCTTATTTTATCATTTTTTTAAGTTTTTGTTTGGTTTTTGTGATATTATTTTTTTGTATTTATATATTATTTTGGTCTGATTGTCCTGCGACATAGGCCTCCTCCAATATTTAGGTAAATCGTCTTCCCATCTTTTCATTTCTTCTTTACCGCTTTCCTCTGAATGATATTAGATTAGATTAGAGATGATATCAATCATTTAAAGTCATTATTTGGAATAAGAGACACCAATCATCAACAACTGACTGACAATGCACAGCCGATATATCTGGGCGTAATTAGGTTCCTTTAGGAGTGTAGAAAAGTATTAACAGAAAATTTTCAAAATTTCTACTACTATTGTAGTATAAATACCGAAAATTTACTTCTACTACTAGAACAATCTTTAATTTTCTGAGATTTTATGTTTTATAATGTACACAAACAAAGTTGCGTATTACAACACATTTAAAGACAAATTAGTTTAATCTCTACAATACAAGTGAAATATGGACCATAATTATAGTGTTATTCCCAATAGCAATTTTCCTTATGACTTTAAACTGATGTATTATCATTACGTGGTAGGCCCATACACCCTTGACCTAGTAAAAAGGGACACAATGAAATCGACGTCGTCAACACGTAACAATGATTCAAGTAGTTCTTGGAAGTGCAAGAACAAAATGTGCCAATTGGAAATCTTCTGTGACTTCATACATGTGTATATGAAGGTGTATATATAAATCATATGTAGGTCATATTTTTTAGTATTGAAATTTAATTAATAAAATAATAATAACATTTATATTATAAAAAAATTAAAATAGCTTCACGCTATATCCCGCACACAGCAGGGTAGGCAGAGGGAACCTAGTGTTAAGACACTCCGTTCCCCACTTTCCGCCGAATTCGGAGGCTTGCGTGTTAAGTGGCGGAACTTAACGCCGCGCTTTACCTCGACACCAGAGCGAAGAAAATGGAAATATAATTTCCACTCCTCGAGTGGGAATCGAACCCACAACCAGTCGTTTACAGTCACACTCTTGTGCCACTGGGCCACGACTGGCCCGCTTCACAAGATTCTGGCAGATTCACAAGACTGACTTATATTATAAATAATAGAAATTTAAACTATTTTTACGTTTCTTCTTAATTTCACTGTTTTTCCCGCAGAGTGATCAGATAGAAACTAGTAATAAGACACTCCGTTACCCTCTTTCTATATCAAGACTTTAATGGCGGAACTCAAAGCTGTGGTTCGTGCGGAGATGTTAAAATAATTAGAATATAAACGTTCCCCCGTGTGAGAATCACATCACAATAAATTGCATTTGCAGTTAAACGCTGTCCCACTATAATCCCAATATTTATTTAGATTTTGCTGAACCAAAAATGATGAGAAAATATTTAAAAATTAAACGTAACCCCAAGTGGGAATCGAATCCATAACTATCACCTGTGCATTTAAACGTACTTTTAGGCAAAATTGGGTTAAATTTATATTTACTTTAGCTTCACGCTGTATCCCGCACACAGCAGGGTAGGCAGAGGGAACCTAGTGTTAAGACACTCCGTTCCCCACTTTCCGCCGAATTTGGAGGCATTGCGTGTTAAGTGGCGGAACTTAACGCCGCGCTTTACCTCGGCACCAGAGCGAAGAAAATGGAAATATTAAATATTTCCACTCCTCGAGTGGGAATCGAACCCACATCCAGTCGTTTACAGTCACACGCTTGTGCCACTGGGCCACGACTTGCCACTTTAATTTGTTACATCTAAGTAAATTCATCTGTAAGTTTATTACGAGTATATTCCAGCAGTTTTTTTAATATTTTACTTAATTAACAAACAAGGAAAAAGTAATTTAGGTCAGGAGTCGCAGTAGTAGCTTTTTAATCGTTTCTTCGCACACCATACGCTTACGCGTTTCTAAGAATTCTGATTTCACTCTCTTTGAATCCATATGAGGAAATATAACAAGTTAATTCTCATTACCAACTCATGCTTATATACAATTTTTGTTAGTAATTAAAAGTTATACGATTTTTAAATACCTATTGTCGACCGCAAGTTCAGTTCTATCGAATCTATAGTACTTGTAGAAAATAACAGCTTCGCACATTTTTCCCATATAGCAGGGTAAACCGAGAGAATTTAGTGACAACACTCTCTGTTTTCCACTTTACGGACGAATTTGAGATATTGTGAGTTGAATGGCTGTTCTCTCTAATACACTACGCGGTAAACGCTTGACGCTACTTGTTTGACGATTGATAATATTAATCATTTCTCCGAGAGAGAATTATAATCATCATACTCTATCTTCGAGTTTCCGGCTAGCTAGACGAAAACCTTAGCTAAACGCAAAGAAAGAAAGAACTAAACACTACCGTATTAATACTTATACATAAATAAATAAAATGTGGTGTGTGGCCAGTCGTGGCCCAGTGGCACAAGAGTGTGACTGTAAACGACTGGTTGTGGGTTCGACTCCCACTCGAGAAGTGGAAATAATATTTCCTTTTTCTTCGCTCTGGTGTCGAGGTAAAGCGCGGCGTTAAGTTCCGCCACTTAACACGCAACCCTCCAAGTTCGGCGGAAAGTGGGGAACAGAGTGTCTTAACACTAGGTTCCCTCTGCCTACCCTGCTGTGTGCGGGATACAGCGTGAAGCTAAAAAAATAAAATAAAAAAAATATAAAATAAATTCTTTGAAATATTCTAAATTCCTCACTCATTATTATACTGCAATCAAACAAAACGTTACACAGAGGGCTAACGTAATTTTAAACATGTCTATAATATAATATAATGAAATAATAACACGCATAGGTGATACTTTAGGGTCGTGCCTTCAATTATAGGCTACTAGCGGCCCGCTCCCGGCTTCGCTGCGTGATGTACGTGGCTGTTTCTTTATATTGCACCTTCCCTTCGGTGGTGGATTAGTGAAAAATAAAGTAGTCTATGCTTAACTTTGGATTATCAACTAACAAAACACATATGCCAGAATTCATTACAATCGGTCAAGCGGTGTAGATTTTTCATATAAACTTTCATCCCCTATTTCAACCCTTTAAAGGTTGATTTTTGAAAAACTAAGTAGCCTATGTTCGACCCAGTCATTTTTACTACTTTCATTCTAAATTTCATCCAAATCGGACCAGTAGATTAGGCGTGAAAGCGTGACAGACAATCACAGGGACTTTCGCATTTATAATATAAGTATGGATTACTTATACCAGCCTGAAGCTTTTGCAAACAGATTTAATGAATGGAATAATTATATGGGTATCTGCGTCCTCCGAAATGGAGGTTAATGGTACAATTGGATAAAATAGAATAGAATATACTTCATTGTATGCAACAGAATTATATATAAAACACAGGAAACTAAATACATATAGGTACAATTAAAAAAATTGTAAAATTTGTAAAATTTGTGGCCAGTCGTGGCCTAGTGGCACAAGCGTGTGAGCAACTGGTTGTGGATTCGATTACCAGTGGAAATATTTAATATTTCCTTTTTCTTCGCTCTGGTGTCGAGGTAAAGCGCGGCGTTAAGTTCCGCCATGCCTGCTGTGTGCGGGATACAGCGTGAAGCTATAAAAAAACGACTAAAAATATTTGTAGAGGTGGTCTTATTGTTTCTATAAACCTCTCAAATATAACCTTCCTTGAAGTACGAACTAATTTTTAAACTTGTTTTAAACTTGTTATGAAAATTTAAATATATGAAGTACAGTTTGTTTTGTTCAATTTTACGCTTTTACCTACATATTAGTTGTACCCCGAGAGAACCTAGTATTAAAAACACTTTTCAGTGCAAATGTAAACGATTTAATGTAGTCCTATCTTTGAGAGGAAACCGAACCCGTAACCAATGGCAATCAGACACTATTTTACTGCAACACGATGATCTTAAAGCATTCCTAGATTAATATTTACTATTTTCAAAACAAATGACACTGGCATGACAACAATAATTACAAGGATAGATTTAAATAGTGGCCAGTCGTGGTCCAGTGGCACGAGCGTGTGACTATAAACGACTGGTTGTGGGTTCGATTCCCACTCGAGGAGTGGAAATATATGATATTTCAATTTTCTTCGCTCTAGTGTCGAGGGAAAGCATGGCGTTAAGTTCCGCCACATAACACGCAATGCCTCCGAATTCGGCGGAAAGTGGGGAACGGAGTGTTTTAACACTAGGTTCCCTCTGCCTACCTGCCTACACCACTGTGCGGGATACAGCGTGAAGCTAAAAAAAATATATATTTAAATACTTCAATTGTTTTTGTTCTTTTAATGAAGTTTATATTGTACTAAAAAAGTTTTAGTTTAGTAGGAGTTTCCTAATATTCAATTTATGAAATAATAATAATCAATAAAAATATGTACACAAAAACCATTTAATAAATATAATTAAATGACGAAAGCATCTTCCATTAGTAATAAATATTTTTCGAATGATTTACACCGGGCTGTACGTACACACTTGCTCGCATGCGTGATATCCGCATGCGGGTGCAGTCATCGCACCGCAAGTATTAATCATTTTTACATCACATCTTGTTTCGTAAATATAATATGCACTATAGATGCCTAGGGCACACTATAGGTACCCAGCAGGGTAGGGAGAGAGACCTAGTGTTAAGACACTTCGTTCCCCACTTTCCGTCGAAGGCATTGCGTATTAAATGGCAGATCATAACGCCGCGCTTTGCCTCGACACCAGAGCGAGGAACATGGAAGTATTAAATATTTAATATAAATATATAAATTTCACTCGACAAGTGGGAATCGAACCCACTACCAGTCGCTTTACAGTCACACTTTGTGCCTCTGCGCCTCGACTAGCTAGATATATAGTAATAACATAAAGTGACACTTTGAACATTTTTTATACATTTTCACTCTTTTTCCGCATAGAAGTTTATTCGAGACGAACCTAGGGCAAAGCCACTCTGTTCTCCATTTTTTTGCGAGTGAGTGGCGGAGCTCAACGCCGCACTATATTAGACAAATTCCCACTATGCTACTATTGAATAATGCAAACTACAAATGAAGATATATATTCTTTTACTTTTTCGAGCTTTTCCTACATATAATATGTGGAAGGATGTTTATACAACTGTATTGATCTACAGCGATGACATTTAACTTAACGTTTCGTGTAAGAAATTACCTTTTTTGCTTGATTTATAATAAGCAAATTAATAAGAAGAGAACAGAATGAATGAACACTAGGCTCTCTCTGTCTACTACTTTATATAGGATTGAGAAGAAAAAAATAATCGGCAAAAAAAACGCTTTTAATGGTTTTTCTTCTAAAATGAAGAGTGGAGGATGGAAGTGGAGGATATTTTGGCATATAGTTTTTGGCATATCCTTAATATGTTGTTTCTGGTCGATGCCCTTTTGTGATAACAAATGCATGTGCAATAAGCATTGCGGTAAAAACACATCTCGCTTGAGATCACTACTTAAAATAGAAACTGCGGTGAACGAACGATAGAATAACAGGTAAATATATAATTGTATAGTAAAGATGATGCATTTAAGTAATACATACGTATGTACGAGTACATACGTTAAAGATTTTAATTTTTTAAAATCTTTAAAATTTTTCCTATACAGCAGGCTGGTCAGTGAGATTCTAGTGTCAAGACACTCCATTCTTCGTTTTCCGCCAGAAATCAACATATCGCATGTTAATTTCAATTATATTGATGTCTTTGCTCAGGTAACCAGAGCAAAGACATCAAAATAATTGAAATACGAGTATAATCATTCCACCAATAGAAATCGAACCCATAACTATATCGCATTCACTGTCAGACATTATCCCTTTGCGCCACGATGACCTCATCATACTACTGTGTCCATATTACCATACTTATATGATTAAGTTTGTCTGTTTGTTTGTCACGCTAATCTACTCGACGAATTTGGACGAAATTCAGAATGAAAACAGTTGATGACACGGGGTCAAACATAAACTACTTTATTTATCAAAAATCCACCCCCGAGGGTTGCAATATAGCAAAACAGTTGTGCAGTTCACGCTGCAAAGCCGCGAGCGGGCCGCTGGTTATAAATATATGAATAATAAATTTCTTCTATTAAATATACTTTGTGCACAAATATTGAAATTAATACATGGTATATCGATTATGTCAGCTGGATAGCAATGGCCGAATAGCTCAGCCATCGTTTAAAACTCGTCTTGAAACCAGTTCCAAGATAAGCTGTGGCTTGCCTTTAAAGTTCCGCATATGAGAAACCCTGGGAAGAAATTATCAGTATTTTAATTATTCAGTTGCTATTAAAATATTGTAAGTTAAAATTAAATAATTATACACAAATAATTAATAAAATCGTTACATAAATGAACTAAATTTGTAAGAAGCTGTATTGAGTTCCTTGTTTTTCATCTTCATGCATCTATAGACACCAAGTGGTGGATTTCAACTGCACGTTTTGTGTTTATTCCAGGATCTTTAATATTTATTTGGAGTAGTTCAAGTTTTTTTTTTACATTTATTACGCCAATATTTTCATTTTCTTCGCGCTGGTGTTGAGGCAAAAAGTGCGGCGTTAAGTTCCGCCACTTAACACGCAATGCCTGCGAATTCGGCAGAAAGTGGGAAACGGAGAGTTAAGACTCTCCGTGTGTTAAGACACTAGTTCCCTCTGCCTACCCTGCTGTGTGCGGAATGCTGTATTCCGCTGCCCTGCTGTATAGCTGTGAACCAAAAAAAAATCTATACTATTATACAGGAAAAAGCATGAAGCTGATGAAATATGTATATGATGATTAAATTACTTTTGCTACTTTTGATCAAAATTTTAGGAAGCTTTGTAAGAGGGTAGAAACGTGTCTAGATTTTTTAGGAAGTGCGGTTATGCAAATAAATAATGACATTAATTACATATTAACAAGTGGCCTTGTTGCGTAAACCACGCATTGTCTTAGCAACGCGTTTGTGATTTTTTGCAAAAAGTGTATGTTAAACAAGAAGTGTGTGTAATATTAATTTTAACATAATGTGTTTTTATAGAATTATTTTGAACTAGCGGCCCGCTTGCGGCTTTGCCATGTGAACTATTTCGTTATTGCAACCGTCGGGGGCGCATTTTTAAATAATAAAGTAGCCTATGTTTAAGCTTAGATTATCAACTATATTTATGCCAAAATTCATTACGATTGGTCAAGCGGTTTAGATTTTTCATATAGACTTTCATCGCCTATTTCAACAAATTAGAGGTTAATTTTTGAAAAAATAAGTAGCCTATGTTAGACCCAGTCACTTTTACTACTTTCATTCTAAATTTCATTCCAATCGGACCGGTAGACTAGCCGCGAAAGTGTGACAGACAAACTAAAAACTCTAACACATAGACTTTTGCATTTATATTTTTATATGATGATGAAGATGAAGAAAGGGGGCAAACGAGCAAAAATACCACCTGATGGTAGGTAGTTACCTTCACTCATGGACATCTACAACATTAGAAAAGTTGTGAATGCGTTGACAAACTTAAAGGAGAAGGAGTAAAGGAAGGAAGAAGGATCAGGGTGGTGGGAATAGGGACAGAGCTGGCTTAAATGCTATTGAATCGGAACACACTGCAGATGTTTGGTGGTTCGCCTTTGACATGATAGTGGTCGCGACCCAGTCGTAGAACGAATCTTCTGCTAGCAAGCTACTGGGTTACCCGTCTTTTACGGGAGCCTGCCCAGCGACTGAGGGGAATTGCATTCTAACCTGTCCCCCCACGGGGTGATAACTATTAACATTCTTCACTATACATATAACAAACTTTGGGAGTGGAACGTACAAATGAGTGGCATTGATCTCCGCCACTTGCGTTGATTTTGGCCACTAAGTACGCAATATCTTGATTTCAGGCCAAAAGTGGAAAATGGAAGGTCTTGTCACTAGCTTGGTAATGGTATAAGTTAACAGAGACATCATCATAGCGCTGTGGCACAACTAATAACTGTGTAAACGCGATGAGTGTCGGTTTGATCCCCATTTGGGGTATCGACTACTATCTAAATATGCGAAAAACGGAGAACGTAGTATCATGGCACTAGGTTCTCTCTAGAGCAGGATAAAGTGTTTAACTGAAAAACTAGCTATTACCTAGTGTGCCCAAATACACCGAAGGTGGAATGACTAACAAGATAGTGACTAATAAGATAATTACTTTAAAATAAGAAATATATTACATGATTGAGCAAAAAAGGACGATATATCCTGTAACCTTCACGTGACACATGAAACAACAATTTTGTTAATAAACCCAAGGTTACTTACTACTGAAGTGTTATATGTTAGATCTAATTATCTGATGGATGTTTCTTACTCTTTTACGTAAAAACTACTGAAAAATTTTAATGAAACCAATATAAAAGCTTCGGATATATAAGCTAAATCAGAACTGTTAATAACAGATTCTTTAAGCAACTCGCGTATGGGACATGAAAGATTTTTTTTTAGCTTCACGCTGTATCCCTTGCGGGGTAGTCAGAGAGAACGGAGCGCTAAACGCTACGGTCCCTGCATACTTCTTTCACCTCGTACACTGTCATCAAATTGTTCATATACGCCCTCCCCGCCCCCTGGGTGGTCCTCATACTTTTTACGTGACCTTCCTCCAGTATCGTCGATACTGTGTTTTCAAGGGCCAACCGAGGTCTCCCCTGCCTTATATAATATATTTTTTACCATACCTTCATCACTCATCTGATGTGTCCAAACCACTTGAGCACGCCCTTCTTCATTATTACTATGACGTTCTCGCTAACACCTGCCATTCTGTGTATCTCTTCATTGCGGATTCATTGTGGATTAGTTACGTTAAAAAAAGAAATTAAATCCTCTCATTAGAAAGAAGTCCCTTATTATTATATCTGGATTATGGTAAAAAAACTAACCCAGTGTTGAGTTCCATTTTGAATGTGGAGAGACTTGGCACTAAGTTCTCTCTGACTAACCTGCTATGTGAATAAAAATGTGAAACGGAAAAAGAAGCTTCCGGTAGTATACAGAACCTCCCAAAGAAAACCAAATTTGCTCTTACCATTATTTTTATTACCCATGATTTTATAACGGCTACTCGTAACGATACGTAATTGGCCTGTAACTTGTCAAGTTTAAATCTTAAGGAAAAAATAGATAATGCAATTTTTGTACTGATATTTGATGCAATGTGCGTTACACAGTATATTTAAAACTTTTTTTCTTTAAATGTACTTGTTGTTAGATAAGAAACTCCTTAATACTGGAGGCACGAGTTCGATTCCCGCTGCCTTTAATTTTTTAGACATTTTCTAAAAACGTCTTTTTCTTTTTCCTAAGTGTGTGAATAACACTTTAAAATGTTAAAAATATGTCAGACTTCAAACTAAAGTGTTAAGATTAATTTAAAATGCTCATTAACGTTCATTTTCAATCTCCTCTCTAACCAAACTTGAATATATCCTAATAATGCCGCCTTCGAAATGATTTGAATGTAGAAAAGAATAACGTCTTGCAAATAAATGTGTCTCTTAATCTATATCTATATCTATATATATATATATAATAAAAGAGTAGAAAAGTCAATTCTGTACATGAAAAATTTCAGAAAAAAATTAATTGGGGGCGTATATCGATAACAGAGGCCAAAAATCCACTCAGTAGAATTTTTGTCTGTCTGTCTGTCTGTCTGTTAATTTGTTCGCCAATCACGCAAAAAGTACTGGATGGAAATGAATGAAATTTAGCATGGTGGTAGCTTATAGTCCAAAGGTACATATAGGATAGTTTTTATCCCGGTATTCGATGTAGTTTTTTTGGAAAAAATAAAAAACCGATATAAGTATTTTCTTCATACACTGATACTTACTGAATAGAAATAAATGATTTTTTGCATGGAATTAGCTTAGAAGCTAGGACATTATATGGGATAGTTTTTATCCTGGTATTCAATACAGTTTCGGCAAAAAATAAAAAAAAGCTGACATAGTAAAATTGTGTTAATTATTTTACAAGTGAAGCTAAAATACTTCTAATTTCATTTACTAATATAATAATTATAAAACTAAGAAGTACAAAATAAATTGCATGCATATATTTCATATGCATATATTTCATATCTATATAACTTTTTTATTTTTTTATAATGGCAGCATTGTCATGTCACTATACGTCCCGTAACGCAAAATTGAAATTAATACTTTTATATCGTTAAAAATGGTAATATTTGTGAAAAAATGTTTCCTTATAATAGACATTTTACTTTTAATATTATGCTCAGTACATCATACTTCCTGAAGAACTTTAAAGTGTCACTTTATAGGATTATCAGCCGTCGTTAGGTCGAGGTCTATCTTGCTTTGAATAAGTCATGAAAAATTATTAATTAATTAAAGGTTATTTATTATCTTTAATGATTGCAAAATTACAATACACCTCAAGCATGAAATTTTCTATTGAGTCTCTTCAAATGTGCCATTGAAATAATTTTTTGATATGTAAATTCTTAGAAAAGATGATTCTTCTTAGGCTCAAAAGTAAAGTTTGTTGTTTAAACGTGAACACGGTAGCTGTAGATACGTAATAGATATAGTAGTGTAGTTTATGCAGGCGAAGCCGCGGCTGGGCCGCTAGTATTAGATAAAATAGTGACTCCAGTCTCCAATTTCTTGTTGTTAAAACTTTTGATATAAGTAAGTAGACTTACCAATAACATCGATTTAAAAATAAAACAATTTTTAATACGAAATCCAATAAAAAAAATATGTTTTCGTAAAATTCTTATTATGTTTTTCTAATTACAATAACATTTATATAACACTTGTATGGTAGAGTGTGACGCCGCCGTGGCGGAGTTGGGACCTTTGGTGATAATTAATATTTAATATGTTTCCAAACGTTTGAAGTGTTTATAAAACTATTAGAATTCACCTCACGTTGCAGCGCGTTCATATAATTCGTGATTTTTAAAACGTGTCTAGTTTTTTAATATTTTTCCTTATGACTAACATTTTTTTTGTATAATTTGCATAATCAATTATTAAAATTAGCATAAAAGCTTCACGCATTTTTAGTGGTAGTAGTAAGAGAGAAGATAGTGCCAAGACACTCCATTCATCACTTTTAGTTCGGAATATTTATTATTGAGTGACAGAACTCAATACCGCTTTGTCGTATGTACTATTTTTTTTTATTGAACAAACGCAAACGAGCAGTAGGATCGCCTGATGGTAAGTGGTTACCTTCGCCTATGGACATCCATGACGTCAGAGAAGTTGAGGATGCGTTGCCAACCTTAGGAGTGAGGTGAGAAGGAAGGAGGAAGGACGGGGATGGTGGGAATGCAGAAAGAGCTGCTTACATGCTATCGAACCGGAACACATCATGAGATGTTTGGCGGTTCGTCTTTGACATGATAGTGGTCGCGAGCCAGTCGGAGAACGAATCTCCTACCACCAAGCTACTTTGGGGTTTTTGCCTTCTACGGGACGCTATCCAGTTGCGGAGGGGATTAGTATTCTTAACCTTTCCCCCCACGGGGTAAGCAAGAGCGAATAAATGAAAATAATTCTTAGAACTACATCGTATGTAATAAACGTTTATATAAGTATAATAATTATGATCGTATACTGTTTATATTCTCAGAAATAACGCGCCAAATAAAATATGTGTAATATTACAATGTTGCAATTTTCATAGCAGTTATATTTGTATTTTTATATTTCTCTCTTATGCAATGTACTGCGTCAGGTTCCGCCATTCAATATTCAAGTATGTAGAAGGCGAAAATCTGCACATAAATGTATATATTTTAAAAAATACATTTAGAAAACGTATAAAAATTTGAACGCTGCGGGTTTTGAACCTGCTCCTCCTGAATACCGTCCAGGCGCTCAGGCGCAGGAGTTGTTGTTAGATTCGAATCCTGCTGCGTTCAAATTTTTGTACGTTTTATAAACGTCTTTTTCAATTTTCCTAAATGTAGAATAAGACTTTAAAAATGTTCAAAAGTATGTATATATGTTAAATTATACTAAAGTATCGTGACTTATTGTTAGTAAAATACAATTGTACATTACTTATTTCATCCACGTCTAAACATCTTATTAACTTAAAATTCAACATAAGAGTAGAAATCAGGATCTAAGATATCGAGAGTTAGGATTTACGTATAATAGATATTTGCGGCTTAAAATATCTAGATATTGTCTTGTTCTTGTTTAAAGGAAATTTAATAATTAGTTACTGATTTAATTTTTTTCGTGCCCATTTGTTAACGGTAGTCGGTTGTATACTTACGATTGTGCGATTGCCAGCAGAAATCGAATATTTTAAAATGAATAGTGTCTGAAGTACGAAATAAGTAATTTGCGCATCTGCTTAAAGATGCCCAAATTACTTATTTCGCATTCGCATATCATAATATTTATTTTATATCATAATATTATTAAACTGTGCAAACAAATTCCTTTTGTATGAAATATCATTTGGAAACAAATTAGTTTTTTATAGCGCACCTCACGCTTTTACTACAAAGCAGGGTAGTCAGAGAGAGCCTAGTGTCAAATCACTCTGCTTTACACTTTTCAACCGCAGTCTAGACAAAGTTGACTGGCGTATCTCAACGCCACGCAACACCATCTCTTTGCTGCCAGAGCGTAAAAATAAAAATTAAATATAATAATGCTTCTGAGTGGAAATCGGACCCACAACTATAGCTTTACCTTTCGTTCCTTAAAGTAAATAATAACTGTGTATTTAAAATACAAAGGTATTAGCTTCAGGTTTTTGCCTACATTATAGTTACAGAGAGCCTAGTGTCAAAATACTCTGTTCTCCACTTTCCGCCCAAAACCAAAACAATGCATCTTGAATGCATTGAATGGCAAAATTCAACGTTGAAATGATATAACTATTAAATAACACATTAGTAATATGACAGGCGTAAGAATTACATTCACCATTTCCCATTTGAATACCGTCTAGATATCTTGGCGCGGGTTCAAAAACTGCCAATACATAGGAAATTGCTTCCTTACAGCATTTCAAGACTTTATTTTCAGCTTCCAGATGCACAATGCGGTGGTTTGAATGTTCATCACATTTGAATTGTATTTCTTTCAGCCAATTGTAAAGTTGTTGAGATCATTAATTTTAATTCAGTTTCTGTTTATTTCAAGATATTTTTATAACATATTTTGTTGATGGTCTTGTTGAAATATATTATTTTTATACTTATTATTGAACTGGGACGTTTTATTGCTATAGTAACTAAATAATTGGTTATTATTAGTAAACATTTTTAAAGTGTTATTCCACACTTAGGATAATTGAAAAAGACATTTAGAAAACGTATAAAAATTTGAACGCCACGGGGTTCGAATCCACGCCTCCTATTATGAGCCATGCTATGAGCGTATAAGTTAAGTAAGAAAGAGTAGTAGAACGCATGGCTCAGTGGTGAGAGCGCCTGGATGATATTCAGGAGGCGCGAGTCCGAATCCCGCTGCGTTCAAACTTTTATACGTTATCTAAATGTCTCTTTAGTATTATTAGCTCATTGTGGTGCAATGAGCTAGTATGTAGTTTTGGGTTCGATTTTCACAAAGCGAAGCATAGTATAGTTTACTTTTTTTCACCTTTCTACTCTGGTTAAAAAGGCACGGGCCGGCGTTGCGTTCGGTCAATGGCGCCAATTTGGGCAGAAAATAGAGATCAGCGTGCATTAACACTGAATTTCTCTCTAACCTATTGTTGTATGAGGCTGAAATGCCATATATTGATTGTTGTACGTTAGTTTGTGGATGGAATAGACTCGATGACAGCTGTAAAATAACTTACCACTGACTTTTCTCCACCTAACCTAAACCCCACCAAATACGGCGTTTTCGTGGGATGATCAATAGAATATTGTTTAGTCACGAATAGGTAAATGCTACGTGACATAATACAGTTAACATAAAGTGACGTATGGGTGGAGGCGCCGCGAATGATTCATGCTTTCAATGCTCTGCTACCATGGGATTGCCTGCTTTACGTTTGACTTATGACTATTGTTTTATTGCTTGTGAGACAAAATTTAAATAAATAAACATTTTAAAAACCCTAGGCTAGAGGGAACCTACTGTCTATATATAAGTGAACAACGGAGTATTCGTTCTTCACTTATATTAAGAAATATAAATAAAGTGTCGTGGCGCAGTGGCACAGACATGTGACTTCAAACGACTGGTTGTGGGTTCGATTCTCACTCGAGGAGTGGAAATATTTCCATTTTCTTCCCCTCTGGTACCGAGGTAAAGCGCGGCGTTAAGTTCCGCCACTTAACACGCAATGCCTCCAAAGTTCGGCGTAAAGTGAGAAAGAAAATAAAGTAAACGGAGTCGAGTGTAAAGTGTGTTAATTTTCAACTATTTTAATTTCCAAATTTAATAATTTTATAAAAACGTGTTTTCATGTGTTTTTATTCACTATTATAAGAATTAACTATTTAAAATTTACTAATTTCTTTAAATATTTTCCTTAATAATTCCATTCAAAATAGTTCTTATTAAAGAGTTATTATTACGACGTATAATATAGATAATATAGGGATAAATGAAATGACCTAGACGGTGACTCAATTCTTGAATAAAATTCGAAGTAGAATAATAATTATTTATTTTTTATTATTCAAATTATTTCATAGAACATTGTATTTAATAATAATAAATACGCGTGTTTTTAATTTTTTTAATAGCCAAATAAGCCCTTCGGCAATAGTGCAAAGGCTTCTTTAATCTTAAGTTGAATGATCTTTTAAGATGAATAAATAAGGTGTATGCATAAATTACTTAAGATAAAAAGAGAGAGTTGCAAGTAACCTACCACCTACACCAGGGATTGGGAAATATTTTGATAGTCGGGCCACATTGCAGTTGAACATTTGGCCCTCATCCGGCAACGCATTGTTTAATATCTTATCTATTTTTTATGCACCAATTTATATTTGACTAAAACTAATATTTGTGTTTTTAATCATAAAATTTAACGCTTCACGGGCTAGACAAAGTTCTATCGCAGGCCACCATTTCCCCAGGCGTGACCTACACTTTAAAAGGCGCCTCCGCCTTAAAGGCTGGCAACGCCTCTCTAGGATTTTCATGAACAAAAGGAGGGCAAGCGAGTAGAAAGACCATCTGATCGAAAGTACATTCGCCCATGGACACTTACAACATTAGTAGAGTATGAGTTGTGGATGTGTTGCTGTCCTTAAGTTGAAGAAGGGAGAAAGAGGGGTAGGAATAGAATGGGCGGGAAAAGGAAGAACTGGAGTTAGTAGCTTTTCTAGTGTTACACGGGATCGTGGGCGGCGGTTGCGGTGTTCACTTACCGTCAAGTGACCTGAAGGCTGACATGCCTTGTTCGTCCTATAAAAAAAGGAAAAATCATTGAATGAAACAGTAATATGATTAGAATAAATCTATTCCTTAGTGTGTTATTCTTATACTAAGTAAATAAGTAAATAACTTTTGTACTAAGTACTTAAGTAATTACTCTTGCACTATATACTTAAAGTTATTAAATATTTTGTGAGACAAAAAATCTTAGAAAAAGCTATCGCGGCGTAAAATCCCACCATTTAACATACAATGTCACATACTCAAGCGGAGAGTGGAGAACGGAGTGTCTTAACAGTAGCGTAACTATCCTGCTATAGGGGAAAAAGTGTTAAGCTAAATAAATCGAAAATTAAATAAAAAAAAAAAAAACATTTTTCTTCATTAGAAATAATAGTGAGGAACGGAGTGTCTTAACACTAGGCAGAGTGTCTACCCTGTTGTGCGGGATACAGTGTGGTATTAACAGCTTTCGTGTGTAAAAAGTTTGTTGAAATTGTACCACAAAAGATTTATTTAAGTCCCATATTTTTATATTAAACTAAGTATTGGTAATTTATATTTATTTATAGGTACATCTGTCTAGACGTTACATGAAAATAGTTAATAATTATTGGAATTCGTATTATTGTTCATACCATTTCTTATAATAGTGAAGCATAAGCTAACTGACCTACGTCACTAAATTTATGACGTAGAGTATATATTAATAATACTTTAAGCTATATATAGTAGCATAAAATAATTAAATATTTAATTTTAATTTGTGGCCAGACGTGGCCCAGTGGCACAAGCGTGTGACTGTAAACGACTGGTTGTGGGTTCGATTCCCACTCGAGGAGTGGAAATATTTAATATTTCCATTTTCTTCGCTCTGGTGTCGAGATAAAGCGCGGCGTTTAGTTCCGCCACTTAACACGCAATGCCTCCGAATTCGGCGGAAAGTAGGGAACGGAGTGTCTTAACACTAGGTTCCCTCTGCCTACCCTGCTGTGTGCGGGATATAGCGTGAAGCTATTAATTAATTAAAAAAAGTATAATTAATTAATTAATAATTAATTAAAAATTAATTCATTAATTAAATATTTAATTTTAATTATCAAGTTGTCATTTATCAAAAAAATAAATCTTTATTTGTGTACTGTCACATAATAAAAGAATAGAGGCCGTCCTGGCACAGTTGAACAATGTCTGACTGTAACGTATTGCTTGTGGGTTTGATTCCCACTTAGAGGAATGATTATATTTAAATTACCATTTCTACTCTCTGGTACCAGCTGCAGCCAGTCAAAGCCAAGATGGAGGGTTTGGGCACTAGGTCTTTTTTTCATTTATCGTAATGCAAAGCATATTTATTTAAATCACTATATATCTATCACAAACACTTTTGAATCATCTATTATGAAAAAATATCAGTATTATCAGTCCTAACTATATTTGGAAGGAAGATTGCAGCTATCTCATATACATTTCTTTCAAATCTGCAATCTAGATATAATAATGAAAATTTATCTATTTTTACTGACGAATCTCCTTTTAACATTTTCCATACAACGTCACATTGGCGAAGTGATAAATACTCGATTAGCATATTCGAAGCACTGATGAACTAATGTAGAAAGGCTTCTTTTACCTTTACACAGCTTTGATAAGCAGAACCCCATCTTGATATTTATACAATTAAAATAAAAAAAAACCCTTTGTTTCTGTTAGTCTTTGATTCTTTAAAAGTTATTTTTATATTTTATAATAATCCTGGTGATATATCACTCAACATTTCTCACCAATCTTGCGAAATATTACTTTTTTTTGTTTTTTACCTTCACGCTGTATCCCGCACACGGCAGGGTAGGCAGAAGGAACGCAGTTTTAAGACACTGCGTTCCCCACTTTCCGCCGAATTCTGGAGACATTGCGTGTTAAGTGGCGGATCTTAACGCCGCGCTTTGTCTCGGCACCAGGCGAGGAAATTGCAAACATTAAATATTTTCACTCCTCGAGTGGGAATCGAACCCACAACCAGTCGCTTAACAGTCGCACTTTGTGCCACTGCGCCACGGCTCCGACGACGCCCTACTTATATAAAAAAATATAAAAAAATGCAAATATAACAGTGTTGAAACTAGATTCTTTTTGACTACAAAAAAGATCAAAATAAGAAAAAAAATATATAATATGATAATATCACGAAAATATATATACATATGTATTAACATTCCAATATGAGTTCGTGGAAAACGAAAACGAATATGATTAAATTTCATTTTAATAAAAACAATTTATAAAATTCAAATTCATAAATATATTATTAAATAAAATGACTTGGCGTACAACCGCGTCTAACTATAAACGCTATTTATTGTTTGTCGTGTATGCAGGGTGTCCCACTCAGGGGCATAGTCATACTTAACTTATACTTATTTCTCTGCTCGAGTACTACTGGACAAAGTGCGGCGTTGAGTTCCGCCTTCACATAACGTCCCGACTTCGGATGTAAAGTGGAGATAAAGTATTTTAGCTCTCTGACTGCCCTGGTATGCGGAAAAAGTGTGAAGTTATCTTTAAACATAATTACCGGAAGCGAAAATACGAATATTAAAAATATTTTAGTGTATCCGATATGTGTAGACAAATAGTAGGTATAAGCTTAGTTATTATTTAGCACACAACTTATACTCTAATGCTGAAAATTAGAGAAACATTATTTTTATTTTTCGGTAACTTAGGTAGGCATTAGGCAGGCAGGTCAAAGGAGTCGAGGTCGTAAGGTGAGGAGATGGGAGGACGACCTGAAACTCACCTTGGGTCATTTATGGGTGAGAGTAGCCACAGATCGCATACAATGGAGGAAGTTGGAGGAGGCCTTTGCCACCAGGCACACCGAGTTAAGAGATATATTATAAAAATGAACTTATCAAAATGTAACTCAACTAAAACTTGGGAAATAAAGGCTATTATTATTATGTTTCTCTTTGAAATTCTCGGGTTCATAGGAACCCGGTCCTTTGGAAGGCTTGCGTGGGGACACAGGTCCAACACGTAGAGGCCCCTTAGAGAATAATAAAATGTTTTACTGTGACGCATCAGCCGGGATCCATCTCTGAGTAACTACAGTAAATTGCCCAGAGATGGTCACCGGCTAATGCGTAGGAACTATAGAAAATATGGAAAACTAAACTACGACTATGGAATGGAGTTTGGATGGACTGGGTACTGGGCTATGGAGTGAGACTAACGGACGTCCGCCATTTCAACAGTCTCAAATTGAATGGTTGACGGTTATTATTATTATAAACAAATTATTGATTATTAACTCATTAAAGCGGGCTTTTAGCCAAGCAATTAATAGAGTGTTACTATGCTACTATGTGGTAATAGATAAAAACTTGCGGACAATGCGGCAGGTATTAAGTATGGCAGCTTTTTGAATTAAGACGTATGTGAGTGGATGTATTTGTAAGGTCTGAAGGCTTTCATGTAGTAATTTTGGTATAACACCTGTAGATGAAATTACGATCGGGATAGTTTTAACATTATTAACTCGCCATTGTGTTTTAATTTCTATTGTTAAGTCTTTGTATTTTGATATCTTTTCAGTGTATGTGGTTTGTAGATTATGTGTGTTTGGGATAGCTATATCAATAAGGTATACAGTTTTTGCACGCTTGTCTAAAAGTGTTATGTCGGGTCTATTGCAATATATGGTCTTATCTGTTATAATAGTCCGATCCCAATAAATTTTGTAGTTATTTGAGTCCAATACAGTTTCAGGTATGTATTTATAATAAGCAAGTTTTTCTTTAATGAATCCATATTTGTAAGCGAGGTTTTGATGAATAATTGAAGCGATCTGATCATGGCGATGCTTATAATCGGTTTGGGCTATTGCTTTGCAAGCTCCTGTGATATGTTGAATGGTTTCTGATGCGTTATGACAGTGTCTGCAAGTGTCTATATTTGTATTACGAAGTATATGTTTTCTATAATTTTTAGTATCTATAATTTGGTCCTGTATAGCCATCAAAAACCCCTCTGTCTCTGGGAACAATTCACCATACCTTAAACCCGCCTTTGACGCATACTTGTCAACATTAGGGCTGAGAAGGTCGTGAAGATGCCTCCCATGCAGAGATTTTTGAGACCATTCCTGTATTTTCTGTTTTATATCCGTAACTTTTCGATTTATTTGGATAGAACGATCGTATAAGTTAAGAGGGGTCAGTTTCTTATCGGTTTCCATAATTGCCATGTGTAATAATGATTCCTGTGATTTATTTTGAAAGAATATTCTGAGGCTAGTGATAAGTTTATTGTGTAAATTTAGTATATCAATAAGTCCTCTGCCGCCTTCGCATCTAGGTAATGTCAACCTTTGTATACAAGCTCTTGGATGGTGTTTTCTATGCAGCGTGAGGTGTGTGTTAATTATCCTTTGCATCGTTTTCAGTTCGGTTTGTGTCCAATTAATGATTCCAAAAGAATATATTAGTAACGAAATAGCATATGTGTTAATAGCTTTTACAGTATTACGTGCATTAAGATATGTTTTTAGAATTTTATGTAATCTAGATTTAAATTTCTTTTTTAATGTAATTTTGGCTTCCTTTTGATGAATTTGTCTACTTTGTGCAAAACCTAAATACTTATATCCAATAATATTATCTACAGGTTCTATTGATCCACCGCTTTTGGTAATATATGAATTTTCTTCTATATTGTTATTTCTAATTGACTGAATTTTACATTTTTGAATACCAAATTGCATCTAAATATCTGAGGAGAACTCTTGAGTAGCATCTGCCAATTGATTAATTTCTTTTAAGCTACAGCCATAAAGTTTAATGTCATCCATATAGAGCAAGTGATTCAACCGAACACAATGTTCGGTTGAATCTGGCTGGTTCGGCTGCTTGTATTTAATTGGATAACCTAAATTGGTTTTATTTAAAAATATTGAAAGAGGATTGATTGCGAGGCAAAACCAAAGTGGACTGAAGGCATCCCCTTGGAAAATACCCCTACGAATTTGAATTGGATCTGTTTTTAATGAACATGTTCCGTTGTGAAATTTTAAAATGGTTGACCAATTATTCATATTGTATTTCAAGAATTCTATAATTATTGGGTCTATTTTATAACGTTGGAGAACGTGCACTAACCAAGAGTGAGGAACAGAGTCGTATGCTTTTTGGTAATCTATATACATTTTAAATATATTTTTTTTCTCTTTCAAGGCTTTTTTAGAAACTATTGCATCTATAGTTAATTGTTCCTTGCAACCTTGGCTGTATTTACGGCAGCCTTTTTGTTGTTCTGTTAAAATATTATTCTGTTCTATGTGTTTGTAAACTAGCTGACAAATACATGAAGTTATTATTTTGTATATATTTTGCAAGCAGGTAATCGGTCTATACTTTGAGGGATTTTTGGTATCGTTTGGGTCTTTTGGAAGCATATATGTCATGCCTTGAGTAATATATCGCGGCATGGCTTCAGGTTTTTGAATAAAATTATTAACATGTGTATGTAAAATCGGATGTAAAGTACTAAATTTCTTATACCAGAAGTTATGAATTTTATCTGAACCGGTTGCTTTCCAGTTGTGTGTTTTATTTAAGACAGTTTTTAATTGGTCCATGGAAATAGATTCGAATTGCATGTTGTTGATATCTTTCAATAAATCATTTTCTGCATTTAACCATTCACCTTCCACGTGTTGAACTGGATTTGACCATATTTGTGACCAAAAATCATAAAATTGTTGTGCATTTGGTGTTTGTCTATTTAGATTATTAAAGTTGTCTTGAGTTAGTGTTCTATAAAATGATTTTTCAGATCTTATAAATTGCTTATTTTGGTTTTTTCTGAGAGTAGTTAATTTATAACGGCGCATACGATTAGCAAGTGCATTAAGTTTTTGTTTTAAGGTATCCAAAAAGTGTGACAATTCTGTGTTTTCGTTTTCGTACTGAGCATGTATTTTATATTTTATTTTTATCTTTTCTATTTGTCTCTCTAGTCTTTTACTTTGATTTCCTTTGATATAATTAGTAAGTCTTCCAATTTTAACTCTTAAATCGTCTATTCTACCTTGTAATCGTAACTGCCAGTTTGGTATAGTGGTTGTATGTTTTTTGCTTTCCTGTTCTAAGATAACTTTTGATCCGTTAACCGAGGCTGCTGTATATGCTGCACAATAAATGATATTCTGCAAAGTTTCGAAATCAGTATCATTTGCTATATCACTTGGAATTACTTCAGTATTAATATGTTGTACTATTATGGCTAACTTTTTGGAAGATTTTTGTTTAGGAATATTAGGCCTGTCACAAATACTAGCGTTTGCAAAATTTGTTAGAGCTCCTTCAAATATTTCTTTACAGTTTGTTACGTAACATTGCGGCAATAGTATATTTGTTTCTTGGGCCAGTTCTTCAGACGTTATATTTTGACTATAAGCTGTATTGGGGTGCACTGGAGCATGCAAGTCGTCTGTTGTTTGTATTTGTGTATTATTATCGGCTATTGTTGGTGATTGTGGAGAATAGTTTATTTCTCGTGTAACATCTTCGCGTATTTCCATTAGCCTATTGTCATCGATCATTTTATGTCGGATAATTACTCTAAGTTGATCTGAAATTCTTTGTTCACTAACTTGGTTTAGTTCAGGATGTTCCGCTATTACTGCTGTATGTAAAAGTTGTCTATATCCTGTCTTGTTTGTTTCTAGTTGTGTAATTGTATAGTACTGTTTTATAATTGTTTCATTAATATTACGTGTCCATTTTGTTCTTTTATTTGGGTCCGATATTATTGTTTGACTTATTTCGTTTTGATTTGTGTTTGTTAAATATTTTGCTGCATCTTTCTTTATTTTTTCAACCTCCTCAGAATTAAAATATTTTTTCCGTATGATAGCTCGACGTTCGTCTCCGATTCGTTGTTTAGTAGCTGCCATATCAGGATAATGCTAGTTAAAAAGAGTATGTAGTGGAGTAAGGTAATTTGTGGTTTGTGTTTCAAGTTTAATTATTATGAAATACATACGTAAGATAAATGTGTTCATATCTTTAGACCATCTCTTACGCGTACGTATTTCAGTGGTGCCACTTGTGGATACAGAATTTTCGGCTCTTGCCTTCTGTACAACATCAAATGACTTTGGGGAATTAGAAGGTGAACGTGATGGATCATGATTTGGATGATAAGATGAGCTGGATGATTGAAATATGCTATGGATAGATGATGTTGGTGATGACGAATTTGAAATGATAGTGGCGGCTGTCACACCTTCGGGCTGTAACCCAACAGAGGCCCGCCTGCTCAGCTCTCTGTTACCAACGGCTCGCATGCTGCTACACCCAGCGTTGGCTCCAGGTGTACCCCGACGAACTCCGGGAAGCGGCCGTAAATTGTATTTTCGTAATTGTGTATCCATAGAAAAAATGTTGGGTTTGGGATCGTTGGTTAGGAAGGGTTACCTTGATGATATTGGTAAAAATATTGTATCACCCATAAAAATATGAGGTTAAGTTATGTTAATGGCTAGGTGTATTGTGCCGTTTTGTAGATCATGCCTTCCCTAAGCCCCCCCACCACGTCAAGGTGATCCCCCGGGGGGGTTATTATTATTATTATTATAACTTAGGTAGGCATATATTGGTATTTATGAGCAATAATCTTAGTAAAGCTATAGGAAACCTCGTATTTAGGCAATCCCTTAATACCGGAACAATAATGATTCACTCATCACATCTTCGTACGTCACGTTAACTGCTGTATTCTGTCACGTAATGTTGATCGTAAAATTCGCAACATGATAGTGATGGAATGATTGATGTTATAACAAAATTACTGACTATAAAAAGCTCTATGAGATTTTTTGAGTAGTATAGTAGTAGCACAAAGAGATGATTTTTTTTTACTTTGCATAGGCTACGTCAGGGGTTCACAACACACAGTTCTCGGGCTGCATACGGTCCGCTTAATAATTTTATACTGCCCTACGTTTATACTACGATACTCCCGCTACTTTTTATACTTTTTATATTTCCTCCCGTGGGGGGACGGGTTAAGAATATGGTGATAATGATATATGGTAATGATCATCATTGAATCAATCGAATCCACAAATTACTATTAAAGTCACATATTATCCTACTGCGCTACAATATCCTCTAAATTCCTTTAATACAAAAATTTATATAGCTTAAAATACTGTTCGTACGAAAACAGTAAGTAAAATATAACGTCAAATTTCACTTATTAGTACGATATACGATTGGTTGTAGGTTCGATTCTCCCTTGAGGGAATAATTATATTTCCTTAATTTCTATTTCCAGCGAAGGCCGGAAAGTGGAGAACAAAGTACATTTTCACTAAATTCTCACCGACTAACCTGTTATGCTAGAAAAAGAGTGAAGCTGGTCATGGGTTCGATTCCCACTCGAGGAGTGGAAATATTTAATATTTCCATTTCTTTCGCTCTGGTATCAAGGCAAAGCGCGGTGTTAAATTCCGCCACTTAAAACGGAATGCCTCTGAATACGGCGAAAAGTGGGGAACGGAGCGTCTTAACACTAGGTTCCCTCTGCCTAACCTGCTGTGTGCGGGATACAGCGTGAAACCAAAAGAAAAAAAATGCAAACAAAAGAGGATCTTATCTCTAAATTGCGTGTAAAAAAGCAATAAATATATTAATATTACATGATTCACTAAAAATAAGTACTTTAATATTCCCAAAATGAGCAACATTTTTAAAATTTCAAGAACTACAGTCTAATCAATAATTTGAAATAAACATAAATTTAGTATTACACATAGAATATGTGTATGTAATCTACGAGTGACGTGTCAACTGACCTTAGGGAAACTCTGCGATGTCAACATTTACACATACGAGTATATGTACAAGTATATAGAGATACTATGAATTTGGTACTACGTGTTATAAAGTGACCATGATTTGTGAGAGACAAGTATTTTTTTTTATTTTTTTTATTTTAATAGTTTTAAATTGACAGGTACTAATTAACTACTGAATGAAAAATGTGGTAATGTATGATAGCGTCTGATGGTATACATGTATTGTGGATTCTATTCCCACTCAGCAGAATTATTACATTAAACTATATTTCTTCTTCATTTTGGCTAAACTAGTCGTGGTATACAATAATTATAATATCATCACCAATCATAGTAGTAGTTCCAACACTCAATACCCGGGTAATGTAAACGGGACATTCCCGTTTACATTTCGTTCAATTAGAACGGAGTGTTTGACAACAGATTCTCTATTATTAACATGTTAAGGGATACGTAAGTGTTAAGGGATACAATACGAAAAAAAACATGAAGCTGACAGGAAGATGAACAAAATTCATTTCTTTATATTTTTTTGTAACGTTGTTTTCTAGTGTCAAGACATTCTGTCCTCCATCGATTCGGAAAAACGTCAAGCTGATAAGAAAATGAAACAATTTATTTTTTATATTCACTAATAAGTAGCATCAGCAATAAAAATGTAGTGTCAAGACTCTCTGTTCTCCACACTTTATTGGGATAATTGTGTCCCAATAAAGTACGATATCGTCGACACCCTACACAGAGATCGTGCGCGTGCGCATCCTAAGATATACCCCGAGCGTTACAAGCTGACCGTCAGTCGAACGCGAGGTGTTAAACGTAACACTTTAATAATAAAACTTTATATGTGCTAGTGAATCTAGTTTTGTTTTGTGATCATTTTTTTGAAATAAGGTTAGTATATTTTATATTGTTTTTTTTATATTTTTATTCATTTTTTTATTATATAATAGAACTTATTCTTTAATATATTTCTTTGAAAAAAAATTAAATAGTATTATTATCTAATATTAAAATTATAATATATATATTTTTTAATCTAAGTCTAATTTGATAATGTATATTTAAAATAAAATATTTTATACAATTTATTTAATGTTTTAAGTTTCTCAAACCGACACTTTAACTAGATATTTAAATAACTTAAATTCGTAAACTGGTTTGTTTTTGAATATCTAAGTACTTTATATGTGTACTGATAATATTTTCCTTCTTATTATTATTCGTGTATTGAGTATAAATATTTATCATTCATCTTTTTTAACTTTACACATAACTTAAAAGCTAAAATAAATAAAAAAAACATTTAATTTGAATAACACCTCATATTAGTTAACGTAACTCAACACCGCATTTTTTACGCCTAGAAAAAAACATTCTTCTTATAGAAAAATAGGTCAAAAATATTCAAGTTTTTTCAATAAATAGGCGATATTTTAAATAATACGAACTAACTAAGTATATACAAGTGTTAATGGTTGAAAGTCACTGACCTTTTTGGGATTGCGCAAAGAAATTATAGATAAACGTTACCAAAATAATATAATACATTGGTTTTATCAAATTTATCTTCTTCCAATAAATTATTTGATAAATATACATACTTTTTTAAATATAATGAATATATTTTAAATAAATCACAGTCTAAATAAAGAAACACTTGACTTTCAGCTTCCCGTTTCTTCCCGCATAGAAGGGAAGTCAGAGAGAAGAGAGTGAGAGAGTGTTAAGACACTCTGTTCCCTACTTTCTGAAATAGAGACATTATATTTTGAGTGGCGGAACTGAACGCCGCTATTTGGTTTCAATATAGTCCTCCAAATGAATATCACATTCATAATTAATCATGTCACAGTCAGATTCTTCGACCTCGCCACCGTATTATTATAATAGATGGTAGCATTTATAATATTAAAAACCAAAATGAAGATTTAATTTAATTTGTAAAACTAAATTTATTCAAACAATTCAAACTTCATTAATAGTATTTGAATTGTATAATAACAACTCCATAGTAGCACAGTTAGATTAAATTTGACTAAACTGAATTGGGCTAAGTTGTAGGTTCGGTTCCCACTTGATAGAAACAAAAAAAATTCAACATTTATAACAGATTATTTTGTTAGACAAATTATAATATAATATGTATCTTATTAAAAAGCTTTAGTAAGTAAAATTATTGGTAATGAAGCTTTTATGCAAATAAATATTATCATGTAGCTTATTAAAGCTACTTATTATTTTGAAATAAAATATTTTTAACCAAATTAATCGCGTATTTTTTCGGTATACGAAATTACATTTTTAGAAAACCCGACGTTTCGAACACTTTACAGTAATCCGTTATCACTGGCGACTTATATTTAATTTATCAAAAAACTTCTTATCTCATTTGATGTATTAAACTATTTCATTAATAATTTTATATACATATATACATATTTGAATTTTGTACACATTTTGTACACATATTTGACATATATACATATTTGAATGTTACAATATCCAATTTTATATACATATAATATATACATATAATATATACATATTTGATTTTTGGAGTGAGGCAAATAGCGAATTGGAGAATAATTATAATTAGATCATTTCCATTTCTCTGCTTTGAAAAGGGTGCAGCTTTGAGTATCGCCAACGGAGCCCGTAACGGAGTGTCATAATACTATTTTCTTTCTGTCTACATTACTATATGACAAACAACGTGAAGCGTGCAAAAAAAAAATATTATTTTTAGCTTCACGCTGTATCCCGCACATAGCAGGGTAGGCAGAGGGAACCTAGTGTTAAGATACTCTCTTCCCCACTTTCCGCCGAATCTTGAAAGCATTGCGTGTTAAGTGATGGAACTTAACGCTACGCTTTGCCTCGGTACCAGAGCGAAGAAAATGGAAATATTAAATATTTCCTCTACTCATCGAGTGGGAATCAAACCACACAACCAGTCGTTTTAAGTCACACGTGCCACGACTGGCCCCAAAAACAAATATGAAACACTTATTAAATGTTATAATATCCAATTTTTCAAATAAATATTTATTTATAGTTGACTTCATATTATTTCAGCCAGCTGACGCGACTTCCGTCTAGGAGTCAGTTATTTTCTTTAGAGTTTCTTAAATTAAACAAGGCCGGAGTGACGTTGTGTCGTAAAATTGAAATATTGTATACAATTGTATACTTCTATACTTTGTAGTCGACAAAATTTAGGTTAGTAATAAATTGTTGTAGAAATCATCATGGTGCAGTAGGATATTTGACTGTAATTGCAATGGTAAGTGGTGGTTCAACACTCACTTGATTTTTTTTAGCTTCACGCTGTATCCCGCACACAGCAGGGTAGACAGAGGGAACCTAGTATTAAGATACTCCGTTCCCCACTTTCCGTCGAATTCGGAGGCATTGCGTGGCACAAGGGTGTGACTGTAAACGACTGGTTGTGGGTTCGATTCCCACTCGAGGAGTGGAAATATTTCATATTTAAATTTTCTTCGCTCTGGTGTCGAGGTAAAGCGCGGCGTTAAGTTCCGCCACTTAACACTCATTTGATGAAATGATTAAATTAAACTTATTATTATTTCCTACGCCGTCATGGTGTAGTGAGACAACTTCTAACTGAAAGCGCGATGGTTGTGGATTCGATGGCTATTCGGGGAAATTATTATATATAGTTTTAATATTTTTAATACCTAAGAACTTGGAAAAGACATACGTTTGTAATCGGTAATATTCGGAAATACTGAACCGATTATGAAAATTCTTTCACAATTAGACAGCTACACTATTCAGGAGTGTTATAGGCTATATTTTATTATGATTGAACAAAAAGCCCAGAGAACACCAAAAGGGCTCAAATAAGGTATAAAAGGTGCTTTTTACTAGTCGATTTAATATTATTTTCATTGCAACGCTCTAGTACATAAACGAAGCGCGGCATTCATTTCTGGTTGAAAGAGGACAACAGAGTGGCTTGACACTACGTTATCTCTGCCTACCTTTTTTTTTAATGTCAGGAAATCCGTTAGTAGGCGGATATCCGCCCGGGTTGGGGCCCCGGGGTGCGGTTATGTGGGACTCCGTTTCGGCAAGATGGTACGCCTCCGTTTGCACACTAAAACGTGACGGTGCTCCTCTCCCGCTACTAGCCCAGGTCTCGGGTACTGCCCCAAACGTCCGTGGACCTGGCTAGTACTACCTACCTAGTGGCTACCTATATCTCCGCCTACTTGCTATTTACGGAAGCAATGTTACGAGAAACTAAATAAGATACAAACAATTTAAATAATCTAAGGCAGTTATTTTTAGAAACGTTCCCCTTGCTCTAAGCTCTTTTATTTTTCTTAACAATTTTGTCCATACGAATACGCGGACCTAAATAAAGATGCGGTCATGCTAAAACAAAAAAGACGAAGAAGCCAAATTGAATTCCCGTCGAGCCAGTTTTAAAAGTAACTGCATTATTGCTCGTTAAGTTAATAATTTATTCGGAAAATGAGAAATACCTACGTAATGTTATATAATCTTCATTAATATTTGATCTATTGTTTTTGTGATAGTTCTTTTTTTCTTTTTTTTAGCTTCACGCTGTATCCCGCACACAGCAGGGTAGGCAGAGGGAACCTAGTGTTAAGACACTCCGTTCCCCACTTTCCGCCGAATTCGGAGGCTTGCATGTTAAGTGGCGGAACTTAACGCCGCGCTTTACCTCGACACCAGAGCAAAGAAAATGGAAATATAATTTCCACTCCTCGAGTGGGAATCGAACCCACAACCAGTCGTTTACAGTCACACTCTTGTGCCACTGGGCCACGACTGGCCACATTGTGATAGTTCGCGGTTCAAAGTCCGTGGGAATATAATATATATTGTTTTTTACAAAATCTCCATGTTTTTTTTCTTTTTTAAATACTTAATTGAAAATATCGTCATAACTATTTATTAATATATGTTACTAATTACCAATATCTTATCTATATAAGTAAGTAATGTTTTCATTGAATTGTTGTCAAGTGTGTACTTACTAACAATTCAGGCAATGGGGCCAGTCGCCGCGCAGCGGCACAAAGTGTGACTGTAAAGCGACTGGTTGTGGGGTCAATTTCCACTCGAGGAAAGGAAATATTTATTATTTCCATTTTTCCTATTCCTTCGCTCTGGTGTCGAGGCAGAGCGCGGCGTTAAGTTCCGCCACCTAACACGCAATGCCTCTGAATTCGGCGGAAAGTGGGGAAAGGAGTGTGAGAGTTAACACTTTAAAATAAAGAATTATCTACGTAATACAAATATTTGACTATTTATTTAAAAGAATAGTAACTAAAACATCGTATATATTTTTGGGTCTATCGTAGTGTATTCACGATTCACGATTGGTTGTGCATTCGATCCTCACTCAGTGATATTTAAGTAATTCGATTTCTCCTATCGTAAGACATGTCGCGGCGTTGAGTTCCACTCAACATGCAATGTCTATCGTTAAATAATACTTAATCAATATTAAAAGTAACAAATTAACGTAATGAGTACATCATATCATACATAAGATGTAAATTTATATAGGTTTTTTATATCAGGTTTATAATCAGAAAGAAAGTTCTTACTACAAGTTACGTAATAAATTGTGAAGGTTAAACGTTTCTTTGTCAACATTTATTCAATATTTAAAGCGCTTATAATTTAAGACTGTAAGGAAAAGTAAATATAAAAGATTTTAGCTATTACAATTTTTACATCGAAATTATCAATTTAAAACCGCATTCCTATTGATAAATAAATAATAATCTTAAAAACTTGGTAAGAGAGGCAGGGGGAGACTTCGGTTGACCTTCGAAAACACAGTGTCGACGATACTGGAGGAAGGTCACGTAAAAAGCATGGACCCCCCGGAGGGCGTGTATGAAGAGGTTGATGACGGTGGACGATGCGAAAGAAGTATGCAGGGACCGTAGCGTTTGGCACTCTGTTCTCTCTGACTACCCCGCAAGGGATACAGCGCGAAGCTAAAAAAATAAAAAAAAAAAATCTTAGAAACTAATTTTTACAACTCATGAATATGGTTGATTGTACAAGATAGAAGAAGTTGCAAATTCGATTCCCCGTCTATATATCTGTGATACATTATATTGTTTTACATTACAGTCCACGTTCTTCCCCGCGTAGTGGGTTAATCATACTAATCCTAGTGTCAAGATACTCCGTCCTCCACTTTCGACCCGAAATGGAAATATACGTATTAAGTGGTATAACTTAATGCTTCTTAGGTACCAAAGCAAAGATATAAAAATAACTTAAATATAATCATTTTGCCGAGTGGAAACCCACGACCATTGCGTTTACAGTCAGAGTCTATTTCATTGCGTCATGACAACTTACTAGTGTCACATTACATTATAAAATCAATTTCTTAATCCATATTTATATTATAAATGCGAAAGTCTGTGTGTTTGTCTGTAACGCTTTCACGGCTAATCTACTCGTCCGATTTCGATGAAATTTAGAATGAAAGTAGTAAATAACCATGGATCTAACATAGGCTACTTTATTTTTCAAAAATCCACCCCCGAGGGTTGCAACATTACGAAACAGTTAGGCAGTCCACGCGACGAAACCGCGAGCGGGCCGCTAGTAGTAATATATATTCAATTCAAACTATGAGTTACGTCGACGCCTTACGATGAATTGCTGTGAGACACTTGCAGTGTGATCATTAAGATGTTAAATTAAAGATGACGGTATATTTGTCAGCATTGTTTATTAAAATAGAATAAATAACTATTTAACTTAGGCGTGTAAGCTATCGTGGTGCAGTGGAAATATGTGTCGTAATGGTTGTGGGTTTGATTTTTGTTAAGGAAATGATTATATTTGAAACTATTTTTTTCCCCAGTTTTGTTTAAACTTTCGGGTTCGCGACTGTGCACTAGTAGAAAACCTAATGTATGTCTAGCTATGACACCCTATTGATACGAGAGAGAGAACCTAGTGTCAAGGCATTTCGTCCTCATCTTTCTCTCGTCCTCCTCCTCTTTTTGAGAGTGGGAAAAAGACCAGAGAAATATGAATAATTCGAATATAATCATCCCACGAATAGAATTCGAACCCATTTCAATTGCGTATACAATCCGACTATATGACACTGAACATCGATGGCAATAAAAAAAAATATACTAAATTTTTGCACTAACTATAACTACCACTATTAGTTAAAACAATAAACCATCATAAAAATTAATTAAATTCACGAAACATTACCGTTACTAAGAATATGGCAGTGTTATATTGTTTTTTCGAAGAAGCACAGATGCAGATGTACCAATTAAAGCACTGACCAAAAGTATCGTACACATGCTTTTTAGATGTTAATCGTTAACGTCTTGTAGTTATTTCATGTTATTAATTACTAGCGGCCCGCTCACGGCTTCGCCGCGTGAACTATTTCGTTATATTGCAACCCTCGGGGGCACATTTTTAAAATATAAAGTCGCCTATGTTTAAGCTTAGATTATTAACTATATTTATACCAAAATTCATTACAATTGGTCAAGCGGTTAAGATTTTTCATATAAATTTTCATCCCCTATTTCAACCCTTTAGAGGTTGATTTTTGAAAAAATATGTAGCCTATGTTAGAACCAGTCATTTTTAATACTTTCATTCTAAATTTCATCTAAATCGGACCAGTAGATTAGCCGTGAAAGCGTGACAGACAAACACACAGACAGTCGCATTTATAATATAAGCATAGATTTAATTGACGATGTCGTAAAGTAATGGGGACTGGTATGGTTGCGAATATCTTCTCGTATGGCTTATTGATTTTGGGTTCGATTCCTGGTGATGTAAGATAAAGTGTGGTGTTGAGTTCCGCTATATAATGTATTTATTATGTTTAAAATAATAAAAAAAATAAATAACAGAATTGCTTGAGAATAGAATCTTTTGACTCTCATTTAATACTAAATTCCACAGATCTTGTGATCTTAACGTGACCTTTCTCCAGTTGAATTTTCAAATGTTGACGAAAGTATTTAAAGTATTACGATAAAAACAGTAATTTAAGAACAATATCGTAAAAATTAAAATAAGCGATTAAACAATATATAGCATATTATGTAAATAGTCATTTATCAATCATAGCCAAGAACGGGCTTAAGGAAGCTGACTTTAGAATGAAAAACCGCATCGAAATCGGTCCAAGCGTTTGTAAACTAAAAATAGAACTCTTCATCATTATCTCTGTAATGTAATGAAAGTGTACAAAAATTGACCGTTCTAAATATATCTCAGGGCATAACAGTCTAAGAATGCATTGCAAATGATGCGCTAATTCAAAAGTAAACATGCCATACGTACATATATGTATGTAGATACGTAGTACATGTTATCATCAATCATGCGTTTACGAATCTAGCCTTGATTCCTTTGTTATCTTAGTCATCTTCTAGTTAGGATCATCTTTAGTTTAGGATTATGGATCAAGCCTATGAATCATTACAAATCTAGGGTTTAAAATATATGTTTTATAATAATGTGGAAATATTCGTTTCTGAATACCTCTTTCTCTTGAATTTGTGAATGATATGTTCAAAAATGTTTATTAGAAAAAGTTTAGATATTTGAACGCAGTGGGCCCTGCATTGGCGCCTCTTGTAAGCCGTAGGATCTGACATGTAATATTTTTTATTATTATTTTTTTAGCTCCACGCAGTATCCCTCACACGCCAGGGTAGGCAGAGGCAACCTAGTATTAAGATACTCCGTCCGAATTTGGAAGCATTGCGTGTTAAGTGGTATAACTTAACGCCGCGCTTTGCCTCAACACCAGAGCCAAGAAAATGGAAATATTAAATATTTCCACTCCTCGAGTGGGAATCGAACCCACATCCAGTCGCTTTTACAGTCACACTTTGTGCCTCTACGCCACGACATCTAACATATTCATCGAAATACTTATACGCAATAATATAATAACTTATTGTTGTTGCTGCCGCAGGTTTGAGCCTCTGTAAATTAATATTTTTATGAGGCCCACTTATAAAACACTTTAAAAATATGAATTTATAGATAGCATTTTTAGCATAAACTCATAAAGGATCGTTATAACTAGAGTAATTTGGAACGATGTTTCGTTATTTATTTCTTTTTTATAAGTCAGAATACATTAAGTTTCGAGAGTGGGAAGTATATATATATATATATATATATATATATATATATATATATATATATATATATATATATATATATATGTAGATATGTATTAAATAGGATCTTCCGGAACTCTTAGTATCTTCTGGTATAGATGCTAGATTAGACCCTTCCGTTATTAAATGACTAACTGACAGACAACGCACAGCTGAAACTACTAAGTTAAAATTTGCCATGCGTATTGTGGCCAGTCTTGGCTCAGTGGCACAAGCGTGTGACTGTAAACGACTAGTTGTGGGTTCGATTCCCACTCGAGGAGTGGAAATATTTAATATTTCCATTTTCTTCGCTCTGGTGGTGAGGTAAGGCGTGGCGTTAAGTTCCGCCACATAACACGCAATGCCTCCGAATTCGGCGGAAAGTGGGGAACGGAGTGTTTTAACACTAGGTTCCCTCTGCCTACCCTGCCGTGTGCGGCATACAGCGTGAAGCTAAAAAAAAACAAAAAAAGAATATTCCGCTTCATGACAGGACTTCTTGAAACTCCTATGGGCACGGCAAAAAACGAGACTTTTAGACTTTATGGTCCACAGAAACAAAATTAGAGAAGACCTCTCATTATATATAATATACACGTTTATAAGTTATTAGCATATCGAAACATAAACCCATAACTTGCATAGTTATGACTTATGTGATGTTGGTCAATGCAAATAATATATTATGTATGTATTTGCGTCATTTTGCATAATATGATATATTTGCTGTTAAGACCTGTAACTGCAGATGCAGTTAATGATAAATAAGACATGTCAACCATTAATTAAATATTATTTATAATTTAATTAAATTGTATAAATTGAATAAATATTCAATAATATTTTTTGTTTTTTTTTTTAATAAAATATGAATATATCATAAAAATAGTAATAACTACCCACAAGCATTGTAGGGTAGGCAGAGAGATTCTAATGTCAATACACTCCGTTTTGCACCTACAGCCTAAATTTTAAATTGCTTATTGAGAATCGTTTGTGTTAAGTGCCAGAGTGGAAACGAACCCAAAACTATCGCGTTTACAGTAAGCAGCTATCCCATTACGCTACGATAGAACTGTGCAACCGAAAAACATTATGTTCAAAACAATTAACAATTAAAATAAAGTGAGGAACAGAGCTAACAAAAAGGAAAGCAAAAAAAATAACGATTAATTATTGCTTACCCTATATCGATATCATAAAAAAATATTATTATAATTTTTTGTTTTGTTGCAGAATCTTTGTTATATATAATTCACCATGGATCCCCTAGTAGTGGATGTCGTACACTTCTACCCAAAAGAAAATGCTCAGCCTCACAACACTGTAAAGTAAGTATTGAATAACAATATTTTAATGTTTATTTGAGAATAAACTCCTTGGTATTCCCTGGTGTCAATGACGTGGTGTCCTGGGACTGACAACCCAAGTGTAGGCTTAAGGAGCTCCTTTAAAACGCATTAACACTTATCTATTCTGTTCAAGCTCCTCTCTACTTATCCAACTTATAATAATATCATAATATCATTTAATATGAGAATGATTTTCCCTCGAGTCGTTTAGCTGAAGTATAGAGTCTATAGCAATATCTTAATTACCTTCTGTTGGATTGGACATATTTCAAAAGGGGCCATGGAGGTTTCATGGGTTCAAATATTATTCTAAATGTGTTTAAATTTATATAGAAAATTAAATGGTTTTTTTTAATAAATTTTGTGATTGGCATTTTTTTATTGAAATATTAAAAAGAACAACCTAGTTAGACACACTAGGTAGCTTTTACAATTGACTTGACTAATTACAGCCATAGAAGGCGATTAGTGGTAAAAGAAGTGACATAACATATAAATAAAAAAACTTATACATTTTTTTTTGCAAGGTTTGAAGCTGTCAACGATGAAAATCCGACCACCACGATAGTACGTCGCGGTCAACCCTTCAACGGTGTCGTCCGTTTCACGAGACCGTTTGACGAGAACGAGGACACCGTGCAACTAGTGTTTACACTTGGTAAGCAAAAAAATATATACAATTTTAGATTAAACTTTAGCCAGATAATTCATGTATATTTTGATATTCAAAAATACATTTTAGAAAACTCGACGTCTCGAACACTTAGTAGTCTTTGGTCATACGTACACGAGACAAAAGTGTACTTACTATAAACATATTGTTATTGAAAAGACTTTGTATTTTGTTAATTTAATACATTTCTAACATTATTATTAAAAAAATGTTTAAACTGTATATACAGTTATAAATTTTAGATAAATTTAGTACGCCTCCGTCCGCATAATTTTTCTAAAATGGGGCTTAATTTTTTACCTTCACATATATATTACCAAATAAAGGGCTGAGCAATAGTATCTTAATAGTGTCTCTTAGAATATTTATTAAGTATTTTTTTTAATTACATATTTAAACGATGTAGTTAAAAAAAGCTCTATTTGTGTACTTTCTTGTATCATGTAACCAGTTTTTTTCTACGTGTGGAATACAAAATTATGATATTATTTCATTTCTATCAGTGATGTACGTCTGCCAAAAATATTAGTAACTAGCGGCCGCTCATGGATTCGCCGCGTCAACTATTACCTTATATTGCAACACTCTCGGGTGTATTTTTAAAAAATAAAGTAGCCTATTTCTAAGCTTAGATTATCAACTATATTTATTCCAAAATTCATTACAATTGGTCAAGCGGTTTAGATTTTTCATGTAAGCTTTCATCCCCTATTTCAAGCCTATAGAGGTTGATTTTTGAAAAAATAAGTAGCCTATGTTAGACCCATTCACTTTTACTACATTCGTTCTAAATTTCATCCAAATCGGACCGGTAGATTAGCCGTGAAAGCGTGACAGACAAACACACAGACTTTCCCATTTATAATATAAGTATAAATTATGCATGTCTTGTTAAATAATTTTGAGTTTGTGTTGTTTTTGACACGAAAGGACAACATATGCTACATATCCATTGATTAATTTGAGTAGGTACGGATAGTAAAAAAAATATTAAAAGATATAAATTTATATATTTTCATACGCTAAACATTTTTAATTGTAATAAATTAGGATATAAAATAATCTGCTAATTAAGTATTATAATCAAATGTAGAATAATATCATGGCGCAAACAATATGTTTTTTGCCGAGTACAGTGGTTCTGGATTATTTCCTAATTCATTTGATAAAACCTTTCTCCAATTTAATTAAAAATAAAGCTATAATTTTATTTTAGAAAATTACAGAAATTATAAAAAATACTTTTTTTTTTAGCTTCACGCTGTATCCCGCGCTCAGCAGGGTAGGCAGGGGGAACCTAGTATTAAGATACTCCGTTCCCCACTTTCTGCCGAATTCGCAGGCATTGCGTGTTAAGTGGCGGAACTTAACGCCGCGCTTTACCTCGACACCAGAGCGAAGAAAATGGAAATATGAAATATTTCTACTCCTCGAGTGGGAATCGAACCCACAACCAGACGTTAACATACACACGCTTGTGCCACTGGGCCACGACTGGCCACGAATATAAAAATACTTTTACTATAAAACGATAAAAATATTATATTTAGTTAGAATTAGAAAATTTACATTTAATCTTTTGTATAGTGTAAAGAAACGATGGCTGGTAGCCAACTAGATAAATAACGATGCGATCACTTATTATTCTGCGTCAGGAATGAAAAGGAAATTCGATGAATTATAAAATTTTAAATCTTAGGTTTATAAATCACCATGGTGGCGCAGTAGGAAAATGTATGTGAATCGTGATTGGTTGCGGATTCGATTCCCACTCGGTAGAATGGTGTAATAATAATTTATTGTATAAAAAATACATTAAATCGTCCAGGGGCCAGTCGTGGCACAAAGTGTGACTGTGAAGCGACTGGTTATAGGATCGATTCCCACTCGAGGAGTGGAAATATTTCATATATCCATTTTCTTCGCTCTGGTGCCAAGGCAAAGCGTGGCGTTAAGTTCCGCCACTAAACACGCACTGCCTCCGAATTCGGCGGAAAGTGGGGAACGGAGTGTCTTTAACACTAGGTTCCCTCTGCCTACCTTGCTATATGCGGGATATAGCGTGAAGCTAATAAAAAAATTAAGTCTAGGTATATAAATCACCGTCGTAACGTAGTGGAACAGTGTCTGACTGTAATTGGTTTTGGGTTCGATTCCGAACCGGTGGAATGATCATCCGCGTGGCGCTACAAGACAAAGCGCGGCTTTGAAGTCCACCACTCAATACACAATGTTTCAAATTCGAACGAAAAGTGAAGAACGGAGTGTCTTGACAATAGGTTCTCCCTGACTACCCTAAATATATAACTTTCGTGGTTTAAAAGAATAACTGTTGAATTTCTTGCTGTCTCTGCTTATAAGAACTAAATTTTATTTCCCCTCGATTTTTTGAAGCCGCTACCTCTTGTGTACAGTGAAATATGTATCTACTGAGCCACGACAGTGCTTATAACTTTTTTATGAACATATTTATAATAAAAAGCACGGCACAAGCACTGTAGGCAGACACTATCTTACCTGTGTTCAGCGTTAAAACTGTCTTACCAGAACATTAAAACTAAAATGATTTAAATAAAAATATGGGTATATATTTTTTTGAGTAGGAATTGAACCTAAACCGTTGTATTTATAGGTAACATGCTATATCCCTCCGCCACGATGGCCTCTTATCCATACTTATATTATAAATGCGAGTGTCTGTGTGTTTGTCTGTCACGCTTCCAGGGCTAATTTACCTGTCCGATTAGGATGAAATTTAGAATGAAAGTAGTAAAAATGACTGGGTCTGACATAGGCTACTTAGTTTTTCAAAAATCAACCTTTAAACGGTTGAAATAGGGGATGAAATTTTATATGAAAAATCTATACCGCTTGACTGATTGTAATTAATTTTGGCATATATATATAGTGGATAATCCAAGGTTAAATATAGGTTAATGTCTACTTTATTTTTCAAAAATCCAGTACCGAGGGTTGCAATATACCGAAACAGCTACGTAGATCAAGCGGCGAAGCCGCGAGCGGTCCGCTAATATTTATATATACTGTTCTCTTATATTTATATACTGTTTAGAAATTGCCATTTCCAATATAAATAGAGGATGTGGTTAAAATCTTATTTGCATAACTACTCCAAATCAGGATTAATCAGAGCGACAATATAATATATATGGAAATGTAATATAAATCTTTGAGGACCCTTGACATAATTTTAACTTATAAAGTAAATTATTTTAAATATATAAGGAGTTATTTTATTGAAGCTATCGTGGCTTAGTGGGATAAGACTGTAAGAGCTGTAGCGATTGGTTGTGGGTTCGATTCCCGCTTAATGAAATGAATATAATTTGAAAAGCGTGAAACTGACTATAATATATATGATCTTAACCATTCCGTACTTTGTGGAATGGAAAAAAAATAGTAATTAAGATTTTTAAAATTTTCTTTTTTTCAACATTATTGAGTACTAGAAGCTAGACCTGTGTAACTATGTAGATAGTAACTATGTGTTTTTAGTATGTTTCTCTGATAATTAGCTACAAATGCTTCGTGCCATTTGTTAGTACTAGACTTAAATATTTAATGTTTTATAGTTTTTTATGCATTTATGGTCTCAATTTATAACTGTAATCGCGTATCTTTTCTAACAAGGCCACGACGCAACGAAACGGCATTAAAAAAAAACTATAATTTTATGCACGCATGTTAACAGAATATTTAATTGAATAATAATAACAAAAAAATAATTACTTCAATATTTAAAATGTTATTTCCTGTTTACTATTTTTTGTGATAAAAATTAAATCATAAGTTTTAAAAAAATATATAAAAATTGGATGTAGTATTAGTAGTAGGGATTCGAACCCATATTTTTTTGGAAAACCTTTAAGTGCTCTGACCGCTAAGTCATATGAATTATCCAGAATATCGATATCAAATTAATTTACTTTAGTTACTACTTAAAAAAAAAAAAAAAAAAAAAAAAGAAGAAAAAAAAAATAAAATAAAATAGCTTCACGCTATATCCCGCACACAGCAGGGTAGGCAGAGGGAACCTAGTGTTAAGACACTCCGTTCCCCACTTTCCGCCGAATTCGGAGGCTTGCGTGTTAAGTGGCGGAACTTAACGCCGCGCTTTACCTCGACACCAGAGCGAAGAAAATGGAAATATAATTTCCACTCCTCGAGTGGGAATCGAACCCACAACCAGTCGCTTACAGTCACACGCTTGTGCCACTGGGCCACGACTGGCCACAACTAGTTACAACTTATTTTTGTTAATAGCAATTGATGACAAATAAGTAACATTGTAGAGAGATTTTTACACATTTCTACTACCCAAAGATTATTTTTAAGAATAGGGAATATTTTTAGGAAAAATTAACTATATTTTTAATATTTTTGAAGGTATTTAATATAACTATATAGATATCGACAAAAAACGTTGAGAGTTTGCTCCGTTTACCAATTTTTGTTAATTTTAAGACTCATTAGCTTGTTGTAGAGTATTATTTTCTTATTAATAATTATTTTTGTTCTGATTAGGTGACAAACCGCAGATGGACACTCAAGGATCCATATTTTTGAAGAGAGATGTGATCCCTGAGAAGAATTCTTGGCAAGCCAAGATCGTCGATGTTCAGGAAGATACAGTTTCTTTTGAGGTTTGTATTATTTTCAGCTTTAAGCTCTATTCATAGTCAGAATATACGGTGTGCTAGACGCTAAGGTCCCTGCATACGTCTTTGCTATTGCGTAATGGGGGTATACTTTCTAAAGCCTTTTTATGACAGTATCAATATAAATTGCATATTACACGCATATTTAGTTAAGTCAATCAACAAGTTATTTAATTAAGCAACAGAAAAATAATTGCTCAATATTTAAAAATAATGTACTTCCTGTTTACATTTTTTATATTATAAAATGTATACAAATTTTACCTCATATATGGTTTTTGGTGAGGGTCACGATTTTTGCTTCGTATTGGAGGAAGGTCAAGATCTGCCACTTGCTTTCTGATTACTCATTTTTGTTTAATTTTTAATTCCTCAAATCATTTCAGATTTGCCGCTTAAAATTTCAGATATATATTTTCGTTTCTAATTATTACATTTACCTACATTAGTACAAAAAACTTATATTTAAAACATTTTTTAAACTATATCTATATCTATGAAATTTTCGAAGTCCATTTACTATTTCTTTATAATTTATAAAAAAAAACAGTAAATGTAGTGTATTTTAAATATAAATAAAATTATAATTTTAAAAGCTGAACGAACAGCATACGTTTGCGTCATTCTCAAGACATTTTAAATATATATATAAAAACATTAGATAATTTTGTAACTAAAATGTGTAATTTATTTAACACATATATACAGATAATAGTAAAATGTATCAAAATATTAAAAAAATAACAATAAATAATAAGTAAAAATATTTTCTCAGAACGTCCCACGCTATTATGACTTAACCGCTGATTTAATCGTAGTGCAGTGCCAAATCTATTTCTAGTTGCTTTACATTGAAACGTCGATATCATAAATATTTTATGGTTCACTGGAAAATTGTTAGTGAAAACAGAGTGACGGGTCACTACATTCTTTCTTTTTAACTGGTACAAAAAATAAAAAAGAGATTTTTATTAACTTCATCGATATCTGTTAATATCTTTACTTATATTATAAATGCGAATGTCTGTCTGTTTGTCTGTAACGCTTTCACGAGTAATCTACCGGTCCGATTTGGATGAAATTTTAAATGAAAGTAGTAAAAATGACTTTGTCAAACATAGGCTACTTATTTTTTCAAAAATCAACCTCTAACCGGTTGAAATCTCTATATATAATAAAAGAGTAGAAAAGTCAATTCTGTACATGAAAAATTTCAGAAAAATTTTATTTGGGTGCGTTAATATATCGATAACAGAGGCCAAAAATCCACTCAGTAGAATTTTTGTCTGTCTGTCTGTCTGTCTGTCTGTCTGTTAATTTGTTCGTCAATCACGCAAAAACTACTGGATAGAAATGGATGAATTTTGGTATGGTGATAGTTTATAGTCCAAAGGTACATATAGGATAGTTTTTATCCCGGTTTTCCATGTAGTTTTTTTGGAAAAAATAAAAAACCGATATAAGTAAATCATTTGTATATCGGTATCTACCGGGTAGAAATTAATGAATTTTTGTATGGAGTTAGCTTAGAGGTTAGAGCAACATATGGGATAGTTTTCATCCCGGTATTCAACATAACTCCCGCAGAAAAATAAAATTAAAAAAAAAACATTCAAATTATGTCGATCGTCACGAGTGAAGCTAAATTTGTTTCAATATCACTAATTAAAATAATTATAAAATAAGCATAACATTTATTTGACCGGTCTATAAAACTTTATATAATCTATATATTTATATAATCTATATGACAACAGATGTCACTACGTTTTCTGCAACGGGTAGCGCCATTTGTTATTATATAGTTGACATTGTATTAGACATATCCGCACTCATTAAAATTATTATTATAAAAATCTGTATCTCTTCTATTTGTTATGTTTTGACGGGAATTCGTAAAGAATATTGTTGAAGATGCAGGGTCATATAGGCTACTTATAAAAAATCAAACCCTAGGAGGTTGAAACAGTGGATGAAACTTATGTATGTTTAGTATATAGTGAGAATGAAAGATCTAAACTCCTTGACTGAAATGAATGAATTTTCTTAGGAAAATAGTTAATGAGGCAAGGTCAAACATAGGCTATCTCTCTTTTTTTTAAAATTACCCTGGTATTCTAAACAGTTCCCGCAGAAAAGTAACAAACTGGCAAAGTCAAATTGCATTGATTATTTGCAAGTAAAGCTATTTTTTAATATCAATAAGTAACACAATTGTAAAATAAAAAGCGTAAAGTTTATTTAAGATATAATACTATATACCAGATGGTATATATGTACGAAATCTACTATCATATGATAGCAGATTTCGTACGTTTTCTTACTAGAACAGTTATCGCTATATGTTATCAAATAATATAGACATGGCACTAAATGTATTGATGATTTTCTCATGAACATAATTAGTGACGAAAGTCAAATATAGACTACCCTCCTCTTATAAAAAAAAGGCAATAGATAGGCAATAGAGGATGAAAGTGGTAGTTCACGTGGCGAAGCCGCGAGCGGGTCGCTAGTAGGGAATAAAAGTTTTTATGAAATACCGCTTGACCGATTGTTATGATTTTTGGCATAAATATAGTGAATAGTCTAAGGTTAAGCATAGGCTGCTTTATTTCTTAAAAATTCACCCCCGAAGGTTGCAATATAACGAAACAGCTATGTCGTTCACGCGGCGAAGCCGCTAGCGGGCCGCGAGTTTGAAATATTTGTAGGTCTGACTTGCACATGTGTCCGAACCCAATAATATTATAAATGTTAAAATGTAATTTAAAAATGTTATAATTTCCAAAAAAGATAAGAATTTACGTCGTAGCGCAATTGGACGTTGAGTTTTGCCAATCAAAACGCAATGTCTAAATTACGGGAGTAAAGTAAAAAGAGTCTTGACATTAGACTATGCTATGCAAGAAAAAGCGTAGAACTAATGAGTACAAGTGATTAAGCTGGAGCCAGTCGTGGCCCAGTGGCAAGCGTGTGACTGTAAACGACGGTTGTGGGTTAGATTCCCACTCAAGGAGTGGAAATATTAAATATTTACATTTTCTTCGATCTGGAGTCGAGAAAAGCGCGGCGTTAAGTTCCGACACTTAACACGCAATGCCTCCGAATTCGGAAAGTTGGACGGAGTGTCTTAACATTAAGTTCCCTCTACCTACCCTGCCATGTGCGGAATACAGCGTGAAGAAAAAAAAATGAGTACTAATATTGAAAAACAAAACTACTTTTAATAACAAACATTTGTTAAGGAAGATTACAGCTAGTTCACACACATATAAGAATAATAATAAATAAAAAATAGCAAAAAATGAAACATCAACAAACAAACAAATTATTATTAAAATTGAAACTATGTACTATAATTTACTATATTTACAAAAAATACATATGAAATTCAAATTAATATGTCAAATATCAAGGTGAAGTGAGTACGGCCAAATTGTTAGTCCATACATGCTTGTTAGGTAAACATGTTTTTTTAAATTTATATTTATAATTATTAAAAAATAAATTTATATATATAATTATTTAATATTAGACTCTAGTTGCTCAGTGGCGATATTATAGAAAATCTAAATGGATATGAATTCAATTCTCAATTAGGATAATGTCTTCTCTCAATTTGAAGCTTCTTTTTTTTTAGCGCCAGGCTGTATCCCGCACACAGCAGGGTAGGCAGAGGGAACCTAGTGTTAAGACACTCCGTTCCCCACTTTCCGCCGAATTCGGAGGCTTGCGTGTTAAGTGGCGCTTTACCTCGACACCAGACCGAAGAAAATGGAAATATAATTAATAATAATCAATTTGAAGCGATTCGTGATATAAGGAAAGCGTGTGACTGTAAACGCGATTGATTGTGGGTTCGATTTCCACTCACGGAAAAGATTTTTTTCTTCTTTTTATCGCTCTGCTACTTAAGACAGATTGTGGCTTTAAGCTACGATGTCTATCAATTGAAAACTCCTCCGTTACTCACGGAATGACTGACAGAAGATGCTCAGCTGAAAGTAATGGTCGTAGAAACCTGAAATTTATTATTTGATTTTTTGAAACATTTAGGAAAATACTTAAAAAATATTTCCGGAAAGTCTTAAACAAATGTAAAAGAAATTTTTCGTGTTGCAATCAAATGTTAAAGTAGGTACTATAACGAAGATCGTAAAGTCTATTGTATTTTAATTTTAGTTGTATATTTGTCAAAAGGAGAAAAGCCTTTAACTGTAAAAGCGACTGGTAGTGACTTCGATTCCCATTCGCGGGAATAATTAAATGATTAATTATTTTCATATTCTCTGCGGCGTTGAGTTCCATAATTCAACACGCCATGTCACGTTATTAGTCTCTCCCTGACTACTATCATTTTTTTAGCTTCACGCTGTATCCCGCATACTGCAGGATAAGCAGAGAGAACCTAGTTAAGATACTCCGTTCCCTAATTTCCGCCAAGTTCGGAGGCATTGCGTGTTAAATGGCGAAACTTAACACCGCGCTTTGCCCCGATACCAGAGCGAAGAAAATGGAAATATTAAATATCTCCCCTCCTCGAGTGATAATCGAACCCACAACCAGTCGTTTACAGTCACACGCTTATGCCACTGAGCCACGACTGGCCACACTGACTACTGTACTATGCGGGAAAAAGCGTAAAGCTGAAAAAAAACATGAATATTCCTTTGTGGTTTTCCGCATCCATGGCGTCCATAGCTACACCGGATGACCAAAACTAAAAATATAATATAAGCTTATTATATATGTACATATACCTCCAAATATAAGGAAGCTCATATAAGGGACCGTCGACGAAAACTTTGAATACAACAAACGTGTTATTCAACATTGATTTCGTGTCCAGATTAGAATTTAAACAGCTCATTACAAGCTTTTAGGACTTACGTCTATTGTTAATATAAAATAATTGCGTATTCATAGGAATATTTAAATTGTATAATATATTTTAATTTGATAATTTTGAATTTTTTTTGGTGCATTTGTATCATGGTTTTGAATAATAAATATGTACCTATTTTTTTGGAGCCAGTCGTGGCGCAGTGGCACAAAGACTGGTTGTGGCTTCGATTCCCACTCGAGGAGTGAAAATATTTAATATTTCCATTTTCTTCGCTCAGGTGTAGAGGGAAAGCGCGGCGTTAAGTTCCGCCACTTAACACGCAATGCCTCTGAATTCGGCGGAAAGTGGGGAACAGAGTATCTTAATACTAGGCTCCCTCTGCCTACCCTGTCGTGTGTAGGATACAGTGTAAAGCTTTATTTTTTTTTGTTTGTCTATTTCTCCCTTTTTGAATCTGAAAGCTTGCATAAGGATATTTTTATTTACTTATATTCTTTAGCATCTTCTTATTTTTGCACACAAGTCTAGAGCCAAAACACTCTGTTCTCCGCTTTTTTTTTAATTAAAAGCTATAGGATTTTATAATTGACTTTTCATATTTAATTTTTAGGAACAGAGGTTTCTGACAGTTTCATTTAGACCCCATTGCATTCTGTTCATATGTAATATTTATGTAATCTATCACATTAGATTCGCATGAATACATACATATTCATGTACGTTGTGAACATATTTATGTGTTTTTACAATTTTTTGTATATTTACAATATTTTTGTTCAACACTTTGTTCTCTTTGCGTTGTTATTTTTCTCTATCTTTTTTCATGGTCTGTGCCCTTACGTTCTGTACTTCTCATTGGGATGCTCGTGTGTTGAGCGACGGAACTCAATGCCGTGTTGTTTTTACAACTACAAAACTTTATTACCACATTTTGACATTTATTAAAACAACATTATTTTTTATTTTATTCATTTACATTTAAAAATAAAACGCAAATAAATCTTGAAATAACTGCATAATAAATGGAGGTATATTTGAAGGTTAGCTTATATTTGTTTAGTGCAACTTGAATAACAATTGTAACCTTTTAATTTTTTATACCTAAAATTTATATTGCGTACTTAAATACACTAGAGTCCCCGGCTGATGCGTAAATAACGCGGTAACTTAGCAACCATGCAGGTTACTTGAGAGAAAATGTAAGTATAAAGATATGTATAGGGGTATTTACCCCTGAGCGGATCTCGTAATATTTATTTATTTATTTTTAGCTTCACGCTGTATCCCCCACACAGCAGGGTAGGCAGAGGGAACCTAATGTTAAGACACTCCGTTCTCCACTTTCCGCCGAAATCGGAAGCATTGCGTGTTAAGTGGCGGAACTTAACGCCGCGCTTCGCCTCGACCGGACCAGAGCGAAGAAAATCGAAATATCAAATATTTTCTCTCCTCGAGTGGGAATCGAACCCACAACCATTCGTTTACAGTCACACGCTTGTGCCACTGCGCCACGACTGGCCCCGTAATATTTATACTTCTAATAAAATTCTTTAATCAGTTTGAATTGACAAGTAACGAGATTGATTTTCTTTCGTCAAGCAATGTTTCTAAATTGACGACAAGTAGTCTATAACCTGACTTCTATAAAGGTTAAAATAATCATATAAATTATTAAACATTTCTGTACAAACTCAAAAATATTTTAAACCGCAGACAGCCATTATATAAGACATTAACTATTATTTATCGCAAATATTATAATCGCTCTAAACGAGTTATTTTGTACCTATCACGTTTGCTGTAAACGAAAAACATTATATACATATGAATATGCAAATGAACTCAAATAGTCAATAATACGTAGGTAAATAGAAGCATATTGAATATATAAATATATATTTTTTTAACTAAAAAACATGCTTCCCTTTTTTATTTTTACTTGTTCCCCTGATCGTCTTGGCAAAGAAGGACATTATGTTCATGCTATGAAGATAATGTATTGTTAATCTATTAGAAATTTGGCTTAAAGAATATCTAAATATCAATACTTGATGCTAACAACAAAAATAAGTTGTAATAAAACGTATAAGAATTTCGACATATGTTGCTGTTACTAGAACGCATGGCTTAGCGGTGAGAGCGCCTGGACGGTATTCAGGAGGCGCGGGTTTGAGTTCCGCTGCGTTCAAACGTTTTCTAAATGTCTTTATCAAAATGTCAAGTCATATTCATTCCAACGTCGAAATAGGCTAAGGCTAACATTTAAATATAAACTAGTACCTTATAGCTGCCTACCAATATTTATTTTTAATATTACTTATTTTAAATAAACAGTTTCGTAAGCGTTAAAAATCTTAACTTAGCTGGATTCGAACCTGTGCCTCCGAGATGCTCCGGATGGCTTGCGAGATCTCGCTGTGTTCAAATTTTTATACGTTTTCCAAAAATACTTTGCAATATCCTAAGAACACAAATACATTTATAAATGTTCAAATATTCCTTTGTCTTCAATTCATAGGTGTCAACCCCAGTGAGCGTACCAGTGGGATGCTGGGCTCTACGACTCGTCACTAGGCTGAAGAGTTCCCAAGCACGAGAAGTATATGACTTCGATCAAGACCTGTATATATTGTTTAATCCATGGAATCCAGGTAAAGATCCCACTTATTATGATTTAAAAACAAATAAAATCTAAACATTGTTTATTATTTAAATGAATTACATCTATAAATTTGACATTACATATGCAACAGGACATACATAAAGTCTATCTTAAATTATAACTAGCAACCGATTTTTTTAAGCTTTCCTATTACAATTATAATATTAATAGGGATTATTTTTTATTAAAATAAAAAAGCTAAATATATATTATAAAAATCTGACAATTCCCGCATTCAGTTCTCCACTTTTTCTCCTAATAAAAGCATTGAGAAGAGCTTAACCATACAAACATAATTCCTAATATTTGAAGGTCACATACACATTTTCTCTTATGGATTTCGTATTTCCATCTATTGCATATAATGACGAAATATATATAAGTAATGTTCAATTTTATAAAGAAAAGTTCAAAATTTTAGATTTTTTTTATAAAAATATATTTCTTTAATTTTAGACGATCAAACATTTTGGTCAGACTTCGACCTGTTACAAGAATACGTCTTGAACGACGTGGGCAAGATATGGGTAGGCCCGATAAACACTACGAGAGGCAAGCCGTGGTTCTACGGGCAATTCGACGCGGTTGTGTTACCAGCGGCTATGTTTATGTTAGACAGAGCCGAGATGCCTTTCCACCAGTGAGTAGTCTAACAATATATTATTTAATTTTCAGGCAGAGGGAACCTAGTGTGAAGACACTCCCCACCTTCCGCCGAATTCGGAGGCATTGCGTGTTAAGTGGCGGAATTTAACGCCGCGCTTTATCTCTGACACCAGAGCGAAGGGAATGGGACTATTTAATATTTCCACTCTTGGAGTGGGAATTAAACTCACAACCAGTCGTTTACAGTCACACGTTCGTGCCACTGCGCCACGACTATATAAATGAGAATAAAAATTGTAAAAATTGACAATGTATTTGTCTTGTGGATTAGTATCTGATGTTTTAATGTAAAAAGCAGTTTCATGCTTTTTGACAGCATTGCAGGGCAGGCAAAGAGAACCTAATGTTAAGACATTTTTTTCGCCACTTTCCATCCCAGTTGGAGACATTATCGGTTAGGCGGAACTGAACGCCGCGATTTGTCCCGATACCAGAGTTAAACGTTAAAATAATATAAATTCATTTCCCCAAACTGAAATTCAACCTACAGACATCACGATTACTTATAGCGTCTAACACGCTGTCTATGCTGTGCTGTTTTAGTTCTTTTTTTTAATGTTGTTAAACTTGTTTATTTAGTCTTGTTAAACTTGTTGTTAAAATATGGTTCTGCCATCATTATGTATCGCTTGTAAAAATGAGCAGAAAATGGAACATAAGTTATATATTACGTTATAAGGCAGATCCTTGCGGTATTTTAGTTATTGAATACCGAATAATATTCAATTTCTAATCAACATGTTATTATTCAGTCGTGGTGACCCAGTAAAAGTGGCAAGAGTAATCTCCCGCATCGTCAATTCCAATGACGATGGTGGTGTCCTGGTCGGAAGGTGGGACGGTAATTATGAAGATGGAACCGCGCCATCAGAGTGGACTGGCTCCGTGGACATCCTCGCTCAGTACTTGGAGACGCAGCAGGAAGTGCCTTATGGACAGTGCTGGGTGTTCGCTGGCGTTGTTACCACTGGTAAGGAGAAAAGAACAAAATACCTTACAAATAACCTTTTTATAATGAATTTTCAAGTATTAAAAAAGTGACAATTATAAGGAATTTCGTCAACTTAAATCCTTTACCACGTTCAACACCAAGCAAAATTATGGATCTTCCCGGTCGGGTCACGTCAGTCAATGCTGGTCGACAATAAGACTTTCCGCTCGGGCCACGTCGGTCTATGCTGACCGCGATATCAGAAACTCTCGATTCATTAATACAGGCTGTAGGGCACTGCTATCTAATTAAAAACCATACGTATTGACACGCGTTGCTCACTAATTTCTTTAAAATAAGTTGGGTTTTTGGAAAATGTAAAATACTTGGAAGTAAGACGACATTTTCAATTGCAGACCGACGTTCAATGACGTCACAAATGACATTTGGATACAAATGTGATTTTTGCTTGGCCTGTAGGTATAGCATGCTGTCGGTCAGCATTGACCGCGTTGGCAGTCAACCAGTTATATAACGTTTCCACCAATATATTATGCTTAATCCCATAGTATGTTATTTGAAATCCATTCTAATATTAAGAATGTGAAAGTCTGTCTGTCTGTCTGTTTTATTTTCACATCTAATAGAAGTAATTGAAGACGCAGGGTCAAACATGTATGTTTCTTTTTTTTTAAATAAACCTCTAAAACTACATGTATTTTTACGTAAAATACACACAAATAGATCGTTGCGCAATGTGATCGTTGCGCGATCGACTGTAATCGTGGCGATTGTGGGTTCGAATTCCACTTAGGGGAATGTTTATATTTAAAATATATTTATTTCTTCGTTTTGGTACCTAAGACAAAGCAGTGTTGAGTTTCGACCCAGTATATGCAGGAAAAAGCGTGAAATGTTTACACAAACATTTAAATGGTTATTCTCGTGTAAGTTATTGTAAAGTCATGCAAATACATCCGTGTCATCCAAAGGACACCTTGATACCTGTCACAAGATGCTATTCTCCTTTATACCTATTATAATAATACATTATACTATACTGTTCTAAATACTAGACATGGCCGCGATTTCCACCGCTAGAAAAAGTTTTAATTCTAAAATAAAGATATCAACTTATTACATCAACTATCTGGCAGTAAAAGTCTTATAAAAATTGTTCAAGCGGTTTTAGAGTTTAGCGGGAACAAACAGAGAGACAGACAAAAAATGACAATTTTATATATGTACCGTTCATACATATGCATTTAGAAAAAGTGATCAATTTAATATTACTAACAGACATTCGAATTTTATTTATTTGTATAGATATTACTGTATACTCATATAAAAGCATTTGTTCTTTAGATACAATCGCAACAGGACATACTCGTATGTTAATATTCAGTAGAATAAGCGTCTTACAAAGTTACGTGTTGATTTTAGATTATGTAATCGTTTAATCTTTGCCAAAGCAAAATGTATAATAATGTATAAATACGTGGATTATACCGCACACAGCAGGGTAAGCAGAGGGAACCTAGTGTTAAGACACTCCGTTCCCCACGCACCGCCGAATTCTGGAGGCATTGCGCGAAACGTAACGCCGCGCTTTGCCTCAACACCAGAGCGAAGATAATGGAAACAAAATATTTCCACTCCTCGAGTGGGAATCGAAACCACAATCATTCGCTTTACAGTCACACTTTGTGCCTCTGCGTCACGACTGGCTCTATACAGTCCATAAAACCATTATGGTATTTGTCAAAATTTAAAATTAATAAGTTTTAACATTCAACAGTGTGCCGTGCCTTGGGTATTCCATCTCGAGTGGTCTCCAACTTGGTGTCAGCTCACGATGCAAACTCCTCCCTTACTATTGACAAATATTACACTGAAAACATGGAGGAACTGGACTTCGACCCCAACAACCCTAATGGCGCTGATTCTATTTGGAACTACCACGTGTGGAACGATGTTTGGATGGCGAGACCTGATCTTCCACCAGGTAAGGAGTACAGAAATTATTTTTGTGTGTAAAAATTTGAACGTAGCGGGATTTAAACTTTTGGTAGCCGCCCAATTGCTCTGATCACTAAGCTGTACGTTCTTCATCCGGTTGCGTCGAAATTCTTTTTCGTATTTATTACAACCTATTTTTGTTGTTAGCATTTTTGTAGAGATGCGTTTTTCTGAAGATATGTTTTAATATTTATTTATTATAATATTTATTTAATGTAAATAATAAATAAATAAACAAAATTTGAAAGAAAAAATACTTTTTTCAATAAAAGTTTTAGATTTTTATAATAAGCAATATAAAATATTTTAAAATTCATATTCAAAGGTATATAAATATATACTTGATTACTCTATACAAATGTATGTTTTATAAACTAAATTAAACGCGCAATGATTTTTGAGGCTATCATTTACTGTCTACTTTGACAAATACTGTGGTGTCATTCAAGCAGATAGTACTCATTATACTATATTTTTTACTTTTATTGGTATTTTATTAATAGTAAAATTCATTAACTAAACCAGGTTACGGAGGCTGGCAAGCAATAGACGCAACACCCCAAGAAACTTCTTCAGGAATGTACCAATGCGGTCCAGCTCCTCTAGAAGCGATCAAACAAGGAGTGATCGGTCTGAACTACGACGTAGAGTTCATGCTGGCGTCCGTCAACGCTGACCTGATGAGGTGGAGACGAGACCCTGAGAGCGAATCTGGATATTCTGTGGTTAAAACAAACAATTACCAGTGAGTAGATAAATATTTATTTAGTTAATTGCTTATTTTTGGGTACTCTATATTCTTTAGGGCTGTTAGTTGTCGTTGTCATAACGTTCCACAGGCATATACACATTATATTGAAAGTTTTCATGATTTATTTGAACTTTCTTCATTATATTACAATTTTGCATGACGATATGAGCATCTTTTTTAACTTTATATACTTTTTCGTTATAGATTACACTAATTTCTCTCGTTTTTTGATATCAGAGTCACTTTTGCTGCATAAAAAAAAAATCTTTTCATTTAGATTACCTATGAAGATTTGACAAACATCGAAAATATATGAAAAAAGATATTATTGAGTGTATTTCTTATTTATTAGAACGCAAAACAATGCTGCTTATATTTTTTTTTGTGCACGCTAATCCCAGATACCGTCTTACTGATTAAAATGTAGTTTTAACAAATATATTTTGGTAGACTTTCCTTATCATTAAGCCCGGCCTCATGGAAGCAAGTAGAGAGCTAGTATTACATATAATTCTTCTCTTACAGCATCGGTCGTATGATTCTTACAAAGAAGCCCTACGTATTCGATCCACTGGGCGATGAGGACAGGCAAGATGTGATAAGCGAATATAAACATAGAGAAGGAACTGCGTCCGAACGAATGGCTTTGATGAACGGAGTACGGTACTCGGAGAGAGCGAAGAGGTAAAGGCATATTAGACTGTTTTTTCTTTTTTTTTTAGCTTCACGTTGTATCCCGCACATAGCAAGGGAACCTAGTGTTAAAAACTCCGTTCCCCAATTTCCGTCGAATCTGAAAGCATTACGTGTTAAGTGGCGGTACTTAACGCCGCGCTTTGGCTCAACACCAGAGCGAAGAAAATGGTTTTTTTATGGTATAAAGGAGGCAAACGAGCTGAAGGCCCACCTGGTATTAAGTGGTTACCTTCGTCCATAGACATCCATAACATTAAAGTTATGGATGCGTTGCCAGCCTTGGGACTGTAGATAGAAGGGAGGAAGGATGGGAATGGTGGGAATAGGGAGAGCTGGCTTACATGCCATCGAACCGGAACACATCATAAGATATTTGGCGGTTCGTCTTTGACATGATAGTGGTCGCGAGCCAGTCGGAGAACGAATCTCCTACCACCAAACTACTAGGTTACCCGCCTTTTACGGGACGCTACCTAGCGGCGGGGGGGAATGTATTCAATTCCCTCCACGGGAAATGACATATAATGCCTCATACATATGTGGATAACAAAATTTCCATTATAATTAAATATTTATTATATTTAAGCAATTTTTAAGTTAGAACATTATAAACAGACAAACAGAGAATAAATAATTTTATTTATTTATTAGGATCTTTTCATTAAAATATTATCATTTGCAGATATTATGCAGTAGCATCAAACGTGTCGGATGACGTATCGTTCAAGCTCCGTGACATCGACACTGTGTCCATCGGCAAAGAGTTCAGAGTGATCGTTGATATCGACAACAATTCGAGCGAGGTAAGTTCTTTATTATCACATGGTCTATTCTGACAAAGCAATGTAAAAGTAAATGGTAGAAAATCATGATAGATTATGCTGAAAATGCCTTACTTTGCTATTAAGCAGGAGGGTAGTCAGAAAGAATCTAGTGTGAAGACACTCCGTACTCCACTATCGGCCCAAAATTGTGATATTGCGAGTTACCACAGCAAAGAACATAAAAAATGTTATAAATATTTAATAAACAGTTTAATGTAATATAATTTTCCCAAATGAAGCCTGAATCCATAACCAATCACGTCTTCATTATGACGACGCTGTACTACTGCGCCACAAATTTTTCACGTGTGTTCCTTTTATATTCCCCTGATTACCTACTATAGATTATGTATTATTTTTAGGGGCGCAACATTAAAGCAGCTTTAACAGCAACCAGCGTCTTCTACAATGGAGTAAGAGCTGAAGTGGTAAAGAAAATTGAAGGAAAGTTATTCGTCGGTCCACAGAAACGTGAGTTCCTTGTTTGTTATAATATTTATTAAAAATTTAACTTTAAATAAGCAGGTAAAAGAGAGACGAGAAGGATAGAATAGTATTGAAAGTGGTCGTAGGTTCGATTTTTCTCAGATTTTTCCGTATAGCACTGTAGACCACTTTCCAACCGATTCTAGACATTGTCTTTGTCACCAAAGAGGACAAATGCAAATAAATGCATTAAGAAAATTATTCTTTTTTTAAACATTTTTAAAGAAAACGTATAAAAATTTGAACGCAGCGGGATAATGATCGATTTTACTCCCGTGCTTTTTAAAACGCGTTTAAGGAAACATCGTTTATTTAATAGATTGCCATATATACTAGTAATACTAATAGTTATAAAGCTTCGTACTTATAAAAAGTACATATTTAATACAAAAATGTTCTCGAGTTGTGAAGACTAAAAGATCCTCTCCTTATTTTTTATGTATTATTTATCAATTTATCAATATATTTCCATTCTTACAGATGAACAAATAAGTATTCTAGTACAACCAGACGACTACTTGCCCAAGTTGGTGGAATACTGCAACATAAAGATCTCTGCTATGGCCATCGTCGATGAAACCAAGCAGTCGTGGGCTGATGATGACGACTTCCAAATCTTGAAACCTAATATTAATATTAAGGTGAGAGAAAACTATAATAAGATTCATACGAATATTATAAATACGAAAGTCTGTGTTGTGGCCAGTCGTGGCCCAGTGGCACAAGAGTGTGACTGTAAACGACTGGTTGTGGGTTCGATTCCCACTCGAGGAGTGGAAATTATATTTCCATTTTCTACGCTCTGGTGTCGAGGTAAAGCGCGGCGTTAAGTTCCGCCACTTAACACGCAAGCCTCCGAATTCGGCACACTAGGTTCCCTCTGCCTACCCTGCTGTGTGCGGGATATAGCGTGAAGCTATATACGAAAGTCTGTCTGTCTGTTTGTCTGTTACGCTTTCTCGCCCAATCTTTCCACCTAATTTGATTGAATAAGCAAAAACCCAGAATCAAACATAAGGAAATAAGGGATGAAAGATTATATGAAAAATGTAAACCGATTCATCGATTTCAATGTAATTTCTTAAAAAGACAATAACTAAGTTAATATGATCTTTTGTTTTCGCAATTACTACACATTTTGAAATGAAACTATTTTTGACCGGATTAATCGCGTAATACCAATAGTATTCGAAAATACATTTTTAGAAACCAGACGTTTCGAACACTTTACAGTAGTCCGTGGCCACAGGTAGACATAATCGAATACCAATAATAAACGCGATTAATCCGGTCAAAAATAGTTTCATTTCAAAATAACTAAGTTCTCAACATAGGCTACCTAGTCTGCTATTCAAAATCAATCTCTGAGGGGCTGACTTAGGAAATGAAAATTTGTGTGGAAATCCTCCCGCATAATTGTTTTTAAGAAATGAACCTCATAACAAGCTAAAAAGTAATTAATTAATATGTTTCCGCCCAAAAGGTGGCGGAACTGAATACCGCGTTTTGTCTAATACCAGAGCCGATTAACAAAAATAATTTTAATACAACCTTTCCTCCGAAGGGGAATCGAGTCCACGACCAAATAATCGTAAATCCATACTTATATTATAAATGCGAAAGTCTGTGTGTTTGTCTGTCATGCTTTCACGGCTAATCTACCGGTCCGATTTGGATGACATTTAGAATGAAAGTGGTAAAAGTTACTGGGTCTAACATAGGCTACTTAATTTTTCAAAAATCAACCGCTAAAGGGTTGAAATAGGGGATGAAAGTTTATATGAAAAATCTAAACCGCTTGACCAATTACAATGAATTTTGGCATAAATATAGTTAATAATGTAAGCTTAAACATAGGCTACTTTATTTTGTATAAATGCGCCCCCGAGAGTTGCAATATAACGAAATAGTTCACGCGGTGAAGCCGCGAGCGGGTCGCTAGTAGATTATAGAGAAACTAAAATTTTATGAAAATAAATAACATTCAAAAATTGCTTTCCAGTTCAACGAAGACCTAATCATCGGACAACCAGCCATAGCGGCTCTCTCCTTCATGAATCCCTTGGAGCGATCTCTCTCTGGATGCGAGTTCAGAGTGACGTCATCTGGTATAGCGGGCAGGACCTTACGCTTCAGTGCGCCTGACGCCGCTCCAAGAGGCATGCTGAGCGCTGAACTACCTGTTGTGCCTAATGTAAGCTGGAATTAGTTATTTTTTTATTGTTAAAGGAAGAATCAAGTGTTAGGACACTCCGTTCTCTGATTTCTGCCCTAAATTGAGATATTTGTGTCAAGTGACGGATTTTAGGGCCGCCTTTTGACTTCTTCCGTAGAACGGGAGAATGGAAATAATTTGAATCATCGTTCGCTAATTTTTTGAAGTATAAAAATGTAACATTTTTGAAATTGATAATTTAACCTACAATTGTCACGATTTCAATTAGACAGTTCTTAACTGTATTTAAACTTCACTCACTTTTGTGGAAATATGATATTGTTAGTTAATATACTGTTACTTGTTAGAAAGTACAGCAACAGAACGGCTGCGCAGAACATTATACTTAACAAAAAAAACAACTTTATGCCTTTTCCCTTTTAATATGGTAATTAGTGAGAACCCAGTGTCGACACACTCCGTTCTCCACTTTCCATCACAATTCAAGACATTGCGTGTTGAGTAGCAGAACTAAACGCGCTTAGTCTTAAGAGCCATTTACTGGAGAAACGAAAATGATTTAATTAGTAATTCCTCCGTGTAGGTAGCGACCCCACAACCAAGAGTATTTACTGTTAGATAATATCCCATTGTTCCATTATAGACTCAAGTTGTTTTCCCTGGACACCTTTTGTTTATTTTTTGTTATTTATTTATTTACTATTAATGTAACGTCATACTTCTATTACAGAAAATCGGTAAAATCAATTTCGTAGCGACATTCAAGTCGGCAGAACTGAAAGACATCAACGGCGCTGCCACCGTAGAAGTATACGAGGGCTGAACATTTTTATACTACAAGTATAGAATTATTATAAAATACACGTCATATCTATTCGTAGAGTTAAGATTCAAATATTAGTTTCCAATGAAAATGGGTATAAGTAAGGTTTAACAAAAAAACATTTAATATATTTTTAAAAAGTGACAAATCAATTATGTTTTGATATAAAAAAAACATAATTTGTAAATGTTTTAAGTATTATATATAGAAATTAATTGCTTTTTAATAAGTTATATAGTAGATTTTTATACTTATGCCCCTTTTCATTAGAAGCTGGTACTTATATAGCGTGAATAATTCATTATCACTTTGACCTAGTGTCTTACTTTTTTCTTTATTATTACAATTTATTCAACAATCGTATAAAAAATTATTGAATTTACAGAAAGGATTGACAGTATTATGTAATTATTCTCTCTTAAGAAATTAAAAAAAGGTCTATAGGTACGTCCGAGGGTCACGGGTTCAAATCCCGCTGCGTTCAAATTTTTACACATTTTCTAAAAATGATTTTCAAGTTTTGACAGATCTATATATAGTTTTGACATCTTATTAAATTGTTAGTAAGAAAATTATTCACGCTGTATTTATTTACATAAGAGATTATATTATGTGCCATAATATGGTAGCTTTTTATATTAAAAAAATATGATTTTATTTTATGATAAGAAATGTATATTCGATTCTCAGTTGAGGCAAATTGATCATAAACACTTTCTAAGAAGAGAGAAAGAAAGAAAAAATCAATATGTCTCTTTTTATCCCAAACAGGGATATAATATAAAAAATATATAATATAAAAAAAATATTATAATTAGATTATAAGGATTTTTTATATACAAAAATGAAAATAAAACTAAACTAAAAAGTTTATTCAATTCCTGCTTCCATTTTCTCTTACACTAAACAAAAATTCTTCAAACCACTACTAGAAATGAACTACAAAGATTTTTTACATACAATCATACTTTTCTCTAAAAATTTTGACAATTTAAAATTAAATAATTAGGTAAAAGAAAAAAATATTTTATTGCACAATAAATATAAGAGATGTTACGGAAGTAACGCTACGCTTCTGTATACAGTTACGGATATAGAAAAAATATTATATCGATTTTGGTAAAATTTTTAAGGAATGTAAGTAAATTTCGGCCATTATTTTTTTTTTGTTTCATTTATATTATTTCCATATACCAGAGCGAAGAAAATTGAAATATTAAATATTTCCACTCCTCGAGTGGGAATCGAACCCACAACCAGTTGTTTACAGTCACACGCTTGTGCCACTGGGCCACGACTGGCCACTTTTTATTTCTGATATCCGATATTTTCAGTTACAGTTAAGGAGCACCGTAACATCCCTCATAAGTATATAAATACAGCCAATATAAGTGAAATATAATTAGAAATGGTGAATATACATATAAGCCATTTAATTGAGTAATAAATTGTGACGTAATAACTGTATAACACATGTTTTGTAGAAGTGACTTATTTTTTATTTTAATATTTTTTAACTTTAACAATAAGATGCCTTTTTAATTTAAATTCAATAAATTGATTTTTAAACAAATAAAATTTAGAATGTTCTTCAGTTATAATCACTAAAAACAAAATAAAAACTTATTCATTCATATGAAAAATGAAAAACATTCACAAAATAAAGGAAATTACACAATCTTCTACCAAAATGCGTTTAAAAACAAACCTATTTATAGAATATTCTAGTAATATATAATAAGTTTCTACTGAAAAAACCACTAAATTTCATATTTTACATAAAAACATACACAAACATGTTTCATCTTATTTTTCAATTAAATTAAAAAAATGCACTTACTATTTTCTTCTCAATTTGAAACATGCAAAGTATTTTAGAATACAAAGATCAATATATATAACATATAGTTAATATTTCATTTAATCCTTTCTTTGACAAAGGCTTTATAATTAATAATATTCAATAAATACATATAAATATTATATTATATTTCATAAAAAAAATAAACGCAAAGGATTAGAACCCGTTCCTGTCGGTATTTGTCCAAGACATGATATTTTATCGAGCTATATCGAAATTCTTATACTTTTGACTTTAGGTATGATTTTATACATTATTTCATTTCTGAGACTAGTTTTCATCGATGACGGTTTACTTATAAATAGTGGCAGTAATATTATTTATATAATAATATATATTATTTATTTTAATATATTTATTATTTGCATTTTTTATTTTTTTTTTTATATAAACAGCCTTAAAGGGTAACTAGTGTACTATTTTGTAACATATATTGTTCAATATAAGGATTTCTAGAATTATATCTTTGCTTGAAGAAAAAAAATAATAAAAAAAAACAATTTTCTTATTAAATCTGCATGTAATTTTAAAATGGGAATGTGAGGATATATATTACACAGATAAAAGAAAAAAGGTTTTATACACCTGAAATATTTTTTTTTACTAAAACTCAATTCTAGTATAAAAAATAAAAAAAAATATACTTCATTATATGCAATATAATTTATTTTTTCGAATGCCAGATAATAAAAAAAACAATTAAATTAAAAAAAAAACTTTTTGAACGTGATAAATTTACTTCCATAAAGATTATATATTTACGTTTGTTTAAAACTATCAACTGGGTTAAAGGAACTCGCGGACGGCAAACCATGCATTATTATTATGTAGAAACTTAAAAACTATGTTTAAAATAATTTAATTTGCCATTTTTGTTCCATTATACATATAAAATAAAATTTTACACGCAGCTTCACGCTATTTCCCGCATAAGTCTAAGAGAACCTAGTGTCAAGACACTCTGTTCTTCACCTTCTGTCTGAATTTAAGACATTGCGTGGTGAATGGCGGAACTCAACGCCACAGATAATAAACATTTTGGTCCTTCGAGCCAACTTTTTCAATAACCAAATTATTGAAACAGTTATTAAATTTGCAAATAGGTACATAAATTATTTTATTTTATAATAATACTTAAAAGCGATTATTCTGACATCTTTGAATAACAAAACATTACACGTTTCTCTTACAATTAGAAAACAAAAATATTATAAACTTCAGTTTGTTATTGACTTAAACGCTATTCAATTTAAAACCATGTTTTTGAACAGATATATAGAAAAAATAGGGAAATAAGACTTAGCTTTCTTGAATTATTAATAAGAATTTTGACATACAGATAAAAAAAAATCAGAAAATGGTTTCCATATACCGTCATCGCACGTGGCAATATCGCAAAAGAGCATTTCGTAGATATATTATTTTTTTAGAATCTTACAGAAAAGAAAGAAAAGTAACAATTTAGTAATATAATTAGTGGTTAACGGTATTGATTGTTTTTTTTTTTAATTTTAAAGACGAAATCTTATTGACAACTTTACATAGCGTAAGCAAAATATCGATTTTGCGTATTTTGCTGTTACGCGGTATTTACTATGTGCTTTATCGCGGTATTGTATATTCCACGGCGATATATAGAATACCTGTATAGAATATTATTTTAAAATATTGTATGTTTGTTTGTTCGATAACAACTAAGCACTAAAAAATGAAGAAAAAAACCAAATTTACCCTTTACATTTTTTTATATATTATTAAGAAAATTCAAACTCTGAATTTCAGAAATAGGTATATTAGAAAAGAAATTGTATTGGGCCATAGTTATAACACTAGTAATAGTATAGTAAGAATAGTACAGTATAGTACAGTGCTTGTGTTATCAATGCTAATAACGATAATGGGTTCAAAATATATGACAAGCAACTTTTAAAGTAATTATTTCGTGTCTTAATGAAATAAAAAAAAATATTAGATAATATTTCATAAATGTCGTAGATGTATTGCGATATATTTTTTTTTACATTTATACGTTTTTTTCCCGCATAACAGATTACTCAAAGAGAATAGTGTTAAGACACTCCCATCTCCATTTCCAGCTCGATATATAATTTTTCATACCAACATGAAAAAAAAATGTTCAATTTTTGAATTAAAAACCTTTTTTTAACAAATTACAATTAAAAATTAACTGTACTTACATTATAAATGAGGAAACAAAATTAAAAAACTCTAATTAACTTTGGCCTTTCCAGTCACTAACTTTGCATACTCTTCGTAGAACCTCGGAAACAGTTGTATGGCGAAGTAGACTATGGTGAGATACGCCACGATAGCTAGTGTGAGAATTAAGTCGAATACTGCTGGTTTTACACTGAAAATGGGAAAAAATAATATCAAATTAATGTAACAAATAATTATAATAATTAATAAATTATGGTTTTTTCTAATAGTTAATTCATTAGGATTTTTTTTTTAGCTTCACGCTGTATCCCGCACACAGCAGGATAGGCAGAGGGAACCTAGTGTTAAGACACTCCGTTCCTCATTTTCCGCCGAATTCGCAGGCATTGTGTGTTAAGTGGCGGAACTTAACGCCGAGCTTTAACTCGGCACCAGAGCGAAGAAAATGGAAATATTAAATATTTCCATTCCTCGAGTGGGAATCGAACTCACAACCAGTCGTTTACAGTAACACGTTCGTGCCACTGCGCCACGACTGGCCCTTAAATGCCACAGTAAAAATTAAAAAAAAACATAAAAATAAATAAAATTAATATTTTACATTCACAAAAAATGTTAATCTTTTTCCTCTTACCTATAAACATATAGAATTGCTTTAGTAGGCGAATACAATGCGTATTCAGGCTCCCTCTTATCCACTGCATGGGAACTGACTGTGACCTCCATATACCTAGATAATGCTCTTTCTAAAGCTGCTGTAATACCTAAAAACAATAGAAATAAAGTTATATAGCTTCACGCTGTATCCCGCACACAGCAGGGTAGGCAGAAGGAACCTAGTGTTAAGACACTCCGCTCCCCACTTCCCGTCGAATTCGGAGGCTTGCGTGTTAAGTGGCGGAACTTAACGCCGCGCTTTACCTCGACACCAGAGCGAAGAAAATGGAAATATTAAATATTTCCACTCCTCGAGTGGGAATTGAACCCACAGCCAGTCGTTTACAGTCACACGCTTGTGCCACTGGGCCACGACTGGCCACAATGGAAATAAAGTTTAAAATTAATATTTACAAAGTACTAAAATTTGTCTTTAAACGTGACTGGTTGTGGGTTCGATTCCCACCCGAGGAATTAAAATATTTCATTATTTCATATTTATTATATTTCGCTTTGGTGTCAAGGCAAAGCATGGCGTTAAGTTCCGCACGTAGCACGTAATGAAATCAAAATTCGGCGGAAAAATATAGGCATAACAATCATTAAAATATTTTTTTGGTTTTTTGAAACATAACATTATATAAAAAATTAAAGATTACATTTAAAAAAAAAAAACAATTTTAAATATAGGTAGATTAATAAATCGAATCTATTGTAGCGAAGTGGGACAGCATCTGACTGTAAGTGAGATTGGTTACGTGTTCGATTCCCACTCGAAAAAATGCTTATACTTAAATTATTTTAATTATTCCACTATCTAAGACAAAGCCACTCAAACCGTAGTGTCGATTTCGAGCAAAAATTGTGGAACGGAGTGTCTTAACACTAGGTTCTCTTTGACAAACGCTATATATATATATATATATTTTATTAAATAAAAGATGCAAACGAGCAGAAAGCCCACCTGGTGTTAAGTGGTTACCTTTGCCCATAGACATCCAAAACATTAGAGTTATGGATGCGTTGCCAGCCTCAAGGATGTAGGAGGGAAGGAGGAGGTAAGATGGGAATGGTGGGAATAGGCAGAGCTGGCTTACATGCCATCGAACCGGAACACATCATCAGATATTTGGCGGTTCCTCTTTGACATGATAGTGGTCGCGAGCCAGTCGGAGAACGAATCTCCTACCACCAAGCTACTGGGTTACCCGCCTTTTACGGGACGCTACCCAGCGGCGGGGGGGAATTGTATTCTTAACCCGTCCCCCCACTTGTTAACATATATGGGTGAAAAAGCGTGAAGATATACGGAAATTACCTCCACTGGGCGACACAGTAGTAATAACTTGCGGAGCTCTCGGTTGCGACGAGAGATATTTGTACCAGTGTTTTATGTACGCTTCATCTACACTCTATAAAAAATAAAATTATATATTAATTATATATTACATTTTAATTATATATTAAATAATACATATATAGGCCTATATAGGCGCTGTGGGACAATATATAACCGCAAAGATGATTAGTTTTGGGTTCGATTCCCATTCGGTGAAAAAATTATATTTACTTATTTTTTTTTAAAACGTTTATACTTTTATACATTTTAACTTTGACAAAATCTCTCTACAGAGATGCTTACAACAAAAAAAAGTCGGGTTCGTATCGTTCGAAAATATCCAAAAAACGTATTTATATTTTTTATATGCTTCATAAAAACTTCATTCGGTTTTCTAAAATGAGTACCAATTAAAAATAGGTAAAATAAATTTACTTTATTTTCTTTTCACCGCTCTGACAGAACAAAACGCGTCGTTGAGTTCCGCCACTCAGCAAACGAAAAATGGAAAACGATACGCTTAATCTTCACTTTATAATAAACAAATTCATATAATTTTACGTATACATGGGACAACATCTAACTGCAAACATTTTGATTGATTATGGGTTCGATTCCCATTCAATTCTCAAATTAATATATTTTATATAAAAATATCTATATTAGTGCAAAAGTGTCTAAATACTAACGAGATTGCTTGTAGGTTCGATATCCTTGAATGTATAATATTTAAATTATTTCCATTTTTTTGCTCCGGTAAAATAAAACACGGCGTTTAGTTCCGCCATTCAACACGCAATATCATAAATTCGAGTCCTAAATTTGAAAGTGATTTATTTCATCTAATTTCTATAAAAATAAACCTATATATTAACACTTATAAAAGCCAATATGGCACAGTACAAAACCATTTAAAAGCAAACCTTTATTTTTACAGCAGCTATAGGTTCGATTCCCACCTAAGACACTTTAAATAGTTACATACAAAAAAATAACTAATTTCTCTCGGCGTTAAGTTCCGCCACTTAACACGCAATGCCTCCACAATTCAGCAGAAAATAAATTCGATTTCCACTCATAAAATGAAGATATTTAATATCGTTATTTTCATCGCTCTGGTGTCGAGGCAAAGCGCGGCGTTAAGTTCCACTACTTAACACGCAATGCCTCCAGAATAAAGCAGAAAATAAATTTGATTTCCACTCAAGAAATGAAAATATTTAATATCTCCATTTCCTTCGCTCTGGTGTCGAGACAAAGCGCGGCGTTAAGCTCCGCCACTTAACACGCAACGCCTCCAGAATTCAGCAGAAAGTGGGGAACGGAGTATCTTAATACTAGGTTCCCTCTGCCTACCCTGCTGTGTGTGCGGAACAGCGTGAAACTAAAAAAAGAAATCCAAGTACCAGGGCATCATCATACAGCAGGGAGTCTTCGTTATTTTCTTCTTCAGTTAAGTTGTATATATGAGAGGCGAGAGCCCGCGCTGTGTTCTCTATGTTATTAGTCAAAGTACGTAGAAATTGTTCTGATGGTACATCTAGTATTGTACTACGCGATGGGTCTTTGTGACTCTGGGAAAAAAGAAAACGGTGAAAAAGCTATATATTTAACAATTTTGGCCTTATTTAAGACACATTTAGTTGAGATTAATATATACATTCAAAACCACAGCTTTATAAAAGAAAGTTGTATCTTTGCACATATACCAGTGTATGTCAACTTTAAAATGTAAATTCCAGTATGTAAAATGTTCAATATATGAAACATTAAGTATATTAAAATTTTAGTATTGGAAATATTTATAAAAAAAATTATTAATTTTCTTCGAATAATAAAAAAAATATAGGTTAGAAAGTTTTAAATCAATCTTTTATAAAGTTTTGTTTTTGCACTTTAACCTATCTAAATAGATCTGGATGATAGAGCCTAATCTTTTTTCGTTACCAGACAACATATGTCAATAGTAGTAGCAAAATAAGTATCTTTTTTAAAAAATCCGTTCTTCACCTTCCACCTGGTTGTGACATACATAAAGTTAACATAGTGTGTTACTAAAATAAGATTATCATACCTAATGGTACCTAATAGTAATATTTTTACTTGTTATCCTAAATCTTTGTCATATTCAGGGATAAAGTCCTCTCTGCCTATCTTAGTAAGCAGGAAACGCGTAATTCAATTAGAATTTAACAGGAGTATTGCAATAAAACAAAGTGACCAAACACTATCTATTATAACTCATCATACTAAATAAGTATATAATATAAACATACCTGCAAAGAACTAATAGTGAACGCGGTCATACGTCTAATACTGAATCTCTCATGATGCCACGCCAACACTTCATCAGCCAAGTTGATCTTCTTATGAACTAAGGGTATCTGCAGACGAGACTTCATCGACTGAGCTGGTGACCCTGGCTTGGGTGGTTTTGAGACATGCATAGTTAGAGGTCCCGACGATATGGAATCAAGGCACATTACGAATGATATGTCCTGAAAAAAAAAATGGAATATATTTAAAAAAAACAAGTTCATCCTTTTTCTCTCAAATAGAAGAATCTAGTATCAAAATATTCAGTTCTTTAATAGAAATTGAGATATTGCGTGAACGGCAGAATGTCTTACTAGAGAAATGAAAATAATTTAAATTTAATCGTTCCTACAAGTGGGAATCGAACCCATAACCAATAATGTTTACAATTAGGCGCTATTTTATTGCGCCGTGATGACCTCCTGGTCGTGAATATATGTATAGTTATTGTAATAAAATCTAGAAAATATGACTACATTATCATAAATTCCATAAGAATCGTAAAATATAATAGAGACACGTAAATTTCCCAGCGGCAGTCAGACTAAGACTCAATCATACTCTTTATACATGCTTCTTTAAGCCATACATTTTTTTACTGGTAATCTGGTAATCAGAGAAAGCTAGTGACAAGACACCCTGTGTTCCATATTGCAGCAGAAATCGAAATATGCTTTATGATTTGATATTGTGTAATTCAACACCGGGCCTTAGCTAGAGTACTAGAGGGTTAAAATTAGAATACTTTTAATTCCTCTTAGTAAAAATAGAACCCACAAAACAACAAATATAACAAAAAAATCTGCACAAAAATCGAATTCACTACATCCTTAAACGATAAAAACAAACCTGCAACAAAGAAGCATCAGCGCCGTCCAGCTGCTCCTCCAGCCACTTCTTAGTGGCGAAGTAGTTGACGGAGTGACCCGCGGAAACCAACACGAAGAGGAGTGACGGGCCACCGCGCACCGCCACCGTCGAGTAGAGACGGGAGAAGATTCTAGCTAGTTCTAGAAGGGCGACCGCTCCTGATGCGTTGGAATCGGCTCCGAGTGATAGTTCCTAAGAAAAGATGGTATCATTATATTTGTAACTAGCGCTCGCGGCTTAGTCACAAAGTTTTTTTTTTTTAGCTTCACGCTGTATCCCGCACACAGCGGGGTAGGCAGAGGAAACCTAGTGTTAAGACACTCCGTTCCCCACTTTCCGCCGAATTCGGAGGCTTTGCGTGTTAAGTGGCGGAACTTACCACCGCGCTTTACCTCGACAACAGAGCGAAGTAAATGGAATTATTAAATATTTCCACTCCTCGAGTGGGAATCGAACCCACGACCAGTCGTTTACAGTCACACGCTTGTGCCACTGGGCCACGACTGGCCACCGGTCCACAAGTTCTTTTTTTTTCTCAGATTCACGCTGTATCCCGCACACAGCAGGGTAGGCAAATGGAACCTAGTATTAAGATACTCCGTTCCCCATTTTCCGCCGAATTCGGAGGCATTGCGTGTTAAGTGGCGGAACTTAACGCCGCGCTTTACCTCGACACCAGAGCGAAGAAAATGGAAATATTAAATATTTCCACTCCTCGAGTGGGAATCGAACCCACAACCAGTCGTTTACAGTCACACGCTTGTGCCACTGGGCCACGACTGGCCACAAGTTTTATCCCTTATTTGAATTATTCCCTTTAGATATCTCTGAGCTTTCTCAATCATAATAAAATATATAACACACCTGAATAGTGTATTTTTCTAATTGTGAATGAATTATCATGAACGATTCAGTATTTCCGAAGATCTCACAAACAAAATTACAAACTTTACCTCTTTATTCGCTAAACGATGAGGACCTGGTGTCAATACACTCTGTCCTCCATTTTTCGCCCGAAATAGAGACTGCTCGTTAAGAGACGGGGCGCTTTGTCTTAGGTAGCAGAACAAAGAAATCAAACTTTGAATATTTTCATTCCCCAAAGTAAGAATCGAACCCACAACCATCGCGATATAGTCAAACTACTTCGAGTTTTCTAAGATGTGTTTTCGAATACTAAAAATATACACGAAATTCGTCCCCTATCCTTCCTACTTAACATTTTAGGCACTAGATGGAAGAAATGGAAATAATTTACAAATATCACTTCCGCGAGTATTGTATTACTTTGAGCGGCGAAGCTTAGCGCCGGTCTTTATCTTGTCACCACAGGAGACAAATTTAATCTTGCCAAAGGGACTCGAACCCACAAACAATCGCGATTACAGTCAGATGCTCTCACTACTCCACAATAGCCCGTCAACATTGTACCTTCTTTATTATAGAATATATTAAAACAAATTAAATTTAATGTCTCCCAACATTTGCTATATTATTTCTAAAACACATCTCTAAGAAATAACTAAAAAAAGTTAAAAACTTACAGGTATAATACTAGATGAGTCATAGTGTGCTGCAATCACTATAGTCTGTGCAGTGCCAGACCGACCAACCAGCTTGCCGTGTATGGAGACCGGTTTAGATTCTATCTTCTGAGGACTCGATGCTGATACCACTAAAATATAAATAGTTAGATAGATTTTTTTTTTTATTTTACATCAAATAGTTTTAGCCATATTTTTAGAACTTAAGACAAAACATATAATGACAAAAAGGCAGCCTAATCACTAACACTCTAAATTAATATAATACAAATCAAAAAACTGCATCCTTAGATTGATCTAAGCAACATTTTGTTGAATAAATCAATTTTTTATGTGAAGTGAAGGTTGAATATGCAATTATTGCAAATTCAACAAACAATCGAAGAAAAAATTGATCACTAGATCAATTTAAGATTGCATTTTTTGTATGTGTTTATATAATAAATAAGTATACATACAAATTGTTGAGTACCTAAAAGAAAAAACATATATAATAAAGCATAAGTTATTTTAAATATGCATTATTTTATGTCAGCTTCACACTTTTTCCATGTAGGTTAACAGGCAAGTGTAATGTCAAGACACTCTGTTCTGTCACTTTCTGCCCACATTGGAGACATTGTAAGTTAAAATTAAAATAATTTAAACATTATCATTCCTCTGAATGGAAATTGAACTCCTAACCAATCCTCATTATAGGCTTTAATTTTCATGACAGCTTCTATATCAATTGTATTATAAAGTTTCATTTCTTTCACAAATCAAAGATTCATAAAAAAAAATAAAAATATTATTTATAAATATAATTTTATTCAAAAATATAAAAATAATGGGCTTTTTATTATTCAACATATGATAAACGTAAACACATTTTAATGCTATAATGTTATAAGCTGTTGGACCATTACTAATTTTTAATACTTGTCATCATATTTTCCAGTCAATTAATTCATCAAATAAATTTATTTATCTTTAAAAATAATAAAAAAATAGCATATTTTTTTCAAGAAATTCTAAATCTTATGACAAACAGTTGATATATCAATGTAATATACATAATACATAAGAAGAAGATATATAACTAATAGTTTCTTACCATACCATAAAAAATCTTTTTTTAAGAATAATATACAAACTACACATAAGCAAGTGGGAAATGGCATTCTTAGCAAGAATAGAAAATGTTGTCTTGTCATTAAATTCAGACACATATGGAAATGTTTATAAAAAAAATTTGCATGATTTTCTTAAGTCAATAGATATACATATGTAAAATAAAAAAAACACTGAACAAAAACAAAATTATATATGTGCTTACCAATTTGATAGCCATTAGAAGAGACAGTATTGAACATGGCTTCCAAAGCAGTTCCTGACTTATCATCTGTTATGAAGCTGTGTTGCAAGTCTCGGATAATATCTTCAAAGTCAGGGTTCCATTCAGCAAAATATACTGGAGCGTTGATCTCTTGCTGCATCATGGCTATTTCTAATAACTTAATGTGCTGTAATAAAATGATTTGTTTTATTATATATTTTTAGGTATTTTAACTGTTTTTGTTCTTATCACTTTTTCCCACATTGTAGGGTAATCAGAGAGGACCTAGTGGTTAGACACTGCAATCTCCACTTTGCACCTGAAAATTGAGACATTGCGTGTTGTGTGGACAAACTAAGTACACCAGTTTGTGTTTGATACCAGAGTGAAGAAATGTTTTTTTTTAATAATTATACCCTCGAGTCTTAATTGAACCCACAACCATTTCCAGTTGCCAGTCAGACACTGTCCCACTGCATAAAAATGGCCTCAAATGGATTTTTTATTTTTTTTAATTGCAAACAGACATTAACTACTCCATTTACAAAAGATTACAAATATACAAATAGCATGCTTTTTACATAATAAAGTAATGTTAAGACTTAATTCAATTACATTATGAACTGTCAGGGACACTTAATTACATATCATTTTCTCTTTTATATTGATAATTATAAATTTAGAAAAACGATTTTAGGCATATTATTTCTATGTAATATAAATGTGCCAAAAACATAACAACTTTAGTATTTTTAAAACATATCTTGAAAAATATTTTTTTTATACTCATAAAAACTAAAATGATAATTTATTTTCATACATTATTTTAATACATACCTCTTTTTGATCATCAGTCAGTATAGTATCGTTCTTAGGCAGAACCAATAAAAGAGCACCAGCCTTGTTTCTGATCTCAACGAATTGGTCAATAGTAATATCTTGAATGCGAGCTACCACACAGTGACGAGACATGCTCCAAGAAGTGAGGGAACGGCCTTCAAGGTTGAAACTAGCACTGCGGCATCCTATTAAGTATAGTATATTTTTAATTTTAGGATTATCAAAATTAAGTGGTAAGTTGAATTTACTTCAAGTTAGTACTTAATGTTTATATGTCACTATAAAATCGTATTGTAATCAAATAGATGCGGGTAAACAAGATGTCTTATCACAATTTAAACAATTTTAGCATTTGATGAGCTTTACTAAACTAGAACTCAAAGATAAGATATAATTTTGAATCTTGTTTAAATATAACCTAAAAACAAAATCGATTTTTAATATTATCAATGAGAAATGTGTCTAATTCACTAACTTACCGTGAGGAACTGTGTGGAGGTCAAATTGTTGCATTCTGTACACCGAAAACTCGTGAGAAGCGGCAACTGGGTTAGCAGGCGACATTATAATAAAAATTGGAAAAACAACCAGCAAATAATACGGTATATACCCTCTAAATATCTCAGCGAAACCGTCCGCTTGATCGAGCCACATTTTAGAAACTATTACTGTTCACTTTTTTAATGTAATTATTACAAAAATCAATTTTTAACAATACTATCCCATTAAAGAAACCTTACGTGTGATATCTCGGTCAATGACATTTCAATTGCGAGCTGCGACTTACGTGACTTGACAGTAGAGTGAGGACACGACAGATAAAAAATATGCTATTTATGGTTTACGTTCCTACTAACGCTAGTACTAAACTTTAAAAAGTCTTTACTCATTATTTATTTTTATTCATCATTATAATATATTTTTTACATGTAAGCCTTATAGTGCAGTGAAAGTGCTTCAAATTGTAAAAGTGAATAGTTATGGGTTCAATAACATCTAGAAGAATAATTATGTTTTAATTATTTTTATTTCTCTTTTCAAATGAACAAGACAAAGCGTAGCGCTGAGTTCCGCCGCTCAGCACGATAAATCTTGAATTTGGGCAGAAAGTGGAGAACCTATTATTATTTTATCTGAAATATGGTTATTAAGTGTGATGATAAATAGTATAGTAGGGAACGGAGTGTCTTAACACTAGGTTCCTTCTGCCTACCCTGCTGTGTGCGAGATACAGCGTGAAGCTAAAAAAAAATATAATAATAATTGTATGTATACATTTAGGTAAGCCTTTGACTAGGCACCTATAAGCTTAGTATTTTGTTTCTATACCCTATCATATCATACTCTGATAGTTATTTGAATAAGATATAAATGAAAGAAATAGCTAACAGTTATCTGCAATATAAGTACTTAACATAGTAATCTGGAGAGGGGAGAGACCACTCAGTTTTTTAATAGCGATGGTCATTTCTCTATACTTCTTCTAGCAAACAGCTTCTCTCGTTTCTTCCCCGTACTAATCTTTACAGTTACACAATATCTGATCGTTATTATGACTACAGTCAAATATTCAATTTATGTTTATGTTCATATAAATGTTTCAAATTGAATGAAAACTAAACTAGAGTTTTTCTCTTGTTTTTTGACTCCACTAAATTGAACTTCGAAACGTATTTTCAAATTTAATACCACTTTTGTTACTATAAATGGACAATATTTGAACATATAATGTAACAATGTTATATCTAAATCTTCTCCAGAGGCTATTATAGCTATATCAATGGCAAATAGCGGTAGATAGTACCGCAGCGAGAACCTCCAGACACTTTGTTTTCCGCTGGCAGAATTCATTCAACGCTGCGGTTTGATATAGGTACCAGTGACTAGAAATAAAATAGCAGCTTCACGTTTTTTTCGCATACCAGGTTTGTCAGGGAAGACCTAGTGTCAAGGCACTTCTTCCTATACTTTCCTCCCGAAATCGAGACATTGCGTATTGAATAGCAGAAATCAACGCCGCGCTTTGTCTTGAATGAAATTAAATGAAATGAAAACAATTTTAACATAATCGATTTCCCCAAATGGGGATAGAATCCACAAACATCGCGTTTCAGTCAGACACTGTGCTATGCTATATATTACATTCAAAACTAATAACATACACCTTCTTCCTATATTATCTGCTTCACGCATCTCGTGCATCTAGCATATTTTTAACATAATTATTTTGCCATGTGGAGATTGGACCCACAATCAAACATTTTAAAGCTACACTATTTTCCCCCGTATAGGACAGAAGACAGAAAGAACGAAGTGCCAAAACACTCCACTCTCTACTTTCCTATATATGATCTATTAAACCTCAAAACTCAACGTCGGTCTTTACACCAAGCATATTTAAAATATAATGCACATTCTATTCATATACAACAAGACATTTTAAACATTTTATTTTCTAATGTCGTAACGAGATAATAAAAGCTGTTTTACTTTTTAATTAGCGATAGAGTCATTGTATTCGCAAATGGCAGATGCTAAAGAAGTCCTGCGTGCTCATTTCAAATTGCACAGATCGCATCATATTTAAGACAATATCAGACCTATTTCTAAGTAAATAATGCCTAATTTCGTAAAATTGCTCATTTTATGCGAATCGCGCATGATTTCTACAAACTCGGCAGTTGGTTATTTGTATGATAGGCGAATTTAGATTAAATTTTTAAGGTATTAGAGTTCAATTTTGATTGTTTACGCTCTTGCCGCACTAGGATGCGCTTCCGTGTTTGAAATAAGCTTTATATGTACTATTGTATGTATATTAAAACCTATGTAGACAAATACTAAATTTTATACAGCCTTTGATACGTTTATATCGAGTTTTTAACATAATACTTGTATTTAAGTAACATATAATTAATGTATATTATCATAAAATGAAAATTAAATAATCATTCATTATGAATAATAATACGTAACTTTGCTTTAGGGATATCACTATAGAGTATTAATATATTTGAAGTATGTATTATATTTAAAAAATATATACTTAAAAATATTTGAGGAATTTAGTTTATAAGTATGATATTTCACAATAAAAATTATAATTTAACATAATTCTAATGTATATTTAGAAAATAACATAAAACCATATCAAAATCAAAACACATTTTGTAATATTTGCTCTGCAATTACAGTTTGTGTAAAGCGTAGAGGCTCTACGGCGTAGCTCATTACCGTAGCACGCTAACATTAATCGAAGGTAGTACAAATTAGCTCACCTATCGAATAGTAATTTAAAAGAATTATTAATTATATTATGTTAATGATTACTTTAGAGTGTATTATATGTATTATTATAATATTTAAAGAGAACATATGGTAAAAAGAAATAATTTTCGGGAAATTTTCATATATTTTGCTATTAAAAATAATATATATAAAATAAATTTAGTTATTTATCGTAATATAAATAGCACATGGTCGTAATAAGCGCATGAACGTATAGAAGTTGTCTCTTATGCTGTTTTTAGGGCAGGTCTATTCACTAAGCTCGGAGCGGCGGCGCGGCGCAGTGCGGCGCTATCGAACGGCGTCGGGGGGGCGGGTAGGGACGTAACTCGATGCCGATGTATCGATATCTCGATTGTATATTTATTATTTATATTTATTTAATTTTGTTCGTTTATTTTTAATTTTAATAGGTGTTTATTGATGTTAGCGAATTCACTTTTGTGTTAAAGTTTTACCTAATACAATATATTTTAAAAATATGGGTACACATTGCATTTAATATTTATAAGATGATAAATTCAGCTTTACTAGAATAAATAATAAGGACTATAAGATACATAACAATAATAATCGAATAATAACACATTATATTCAAAATAAACACATCTAATATACTTATTTTAACGAAAAAATCCAACACGATATTCGATTTAAATTGCAAATCGCGCCACCCCGATCTCGAAATTCGGAAAAGAATAGCAATGTCGATAGCGATCGGGCCGCGTCGTCGTCAGTGTGCTCTCAGCCCCCGGGAGCGCGGGATGGGTGGCGCGCTGCTGCTCGCGCTGCTGGCGGCGGCGCGGGCCGGCGAGCCCAACGCGACCGACATCACCACCGTCGACCCCGACCTGGAAGAAAAGACCCCGCTGTTCCCCCAAGACCTCTTCACAGAAGACCAGAGGCGGTCCGGGGCGGTCGTGCTCCACGTGATAGGCATGGGCTACATGTTCGTCGCCCTTGCCATCGTCTGCGATGAGTTCTTCGTGCCAGCCCTCGACGTCATCATAGAGCGGCTCGCGATCAGGGACGACGTCGCTGGAGCCACCTTCATGGCGGCGGGAGGTTCAGCCCCGGAGCTGTTCACCTCCATCATCGGCGTGTTCGTCTCGTTCGACGACGTCGGCATAGGGACGATCGTGGGCTCCGCCGTCTTCAACATCCTGTTCGTGATAGGTGCGTGCGCGTTGTTCTCGCGCACCACGCTCTCGCTCACCTGGTGGCCGCTCTTCCGCGACTGCACCTTCTACTCCATCAGTCTCCTCGTGTTGATATACTGTTTCCGTGATAACGTGATATATTGGCAGGAAGCTTTAGTACTTTTCTCGCTGTATGGAGCGTACGTGATGTTCATGAGGTGGAACCAGCCGGTCGAGAGGGCGCTCAAGAAGCTGATATACAAAAACAAGGTGACGAGAGTTAGGAGTACAGACCAGCTGATGCCCACGGTAAGCTCGCCCGCACAAACCTTGCATGCACACTGACGTGGATTTGGTTTACATAAACTCACACTCGATCCTATTTACAAGTCTAACAATAAACATTGGCACCTTTTATTATACAATACATCCCAAATCCATGTCGCTAGGAATCCTAGATAGATAGATAATGTGTTGTTCTAGATACATTAATATAATACGTACATATTATATATCTCTATATATTATTCATCGTTTGTCGTATTAAAGTCGTAAAACTCACATGAAACTATCATTTTTCATCACGTTACGTCGATTAGTATTTATTATTCAGACGCAAGACATTATCGTTAAGTTGTTTTGCGACATAGTTGGCAATTGAGAATTACTTACGAGCAAAGAAGTTTAACTGTAATATACCTACATATAATATAATGGCTGTTATTACAAATATTTATCGTACCTTCTAAAAAGACAGGTTAAGAGGTAATTAGTTTAACAATTTCCAGTAATTTGCCTCAACTAAATTTTAAGCTTAGCTAATGGTTTACAAAATGTAGATTACTGTGTGTTGTTTATTAAAAGGCCTGTTTGAAGCGCGTTGTTATGGAGACTAGCTCGCCCTGATTGCTTACGTAACCCCTATCGTGACCCCGTGCATATTTTGACTATATTAGGCCCATGTATTTTTATGATAACGATTAGCAGAGTTCGTACGGGAGCCTGAAATTGGGTTAAGTTTTATTGCCTCGCGTGAACATTCGTCCGGTGAGATCCTGAATGTCATGGTGGGATGGTGTGGCCTATTTCTACATATGGAAAGGCTTACACGTCTAGTTCTTTAGAAGTTACAAAATCATAGTTTTTTTTAATATATATTTAAAACACTGGCTATACGATAGCTAAGCCATAATCAAAAATAATGAGGTCAAAAGTAAAATTTCAAGTTTCATTGAAATAGAGAATGTCAATAAAAAGAAAATGTCTTACTTCGTATCATGATTTCAAATCAGGGAAACGATTAAATATTATTTTGATTTCTCCGACCTGGTACTTAAATCAAAATGGAGCGTTAAGTTCTACGCCCACCGCATTTTCAGTCGGAAAGTGAAAAAGAGAGTGTTTTTGACACTAGAATTTCTGAATACCTTATTATACGGCAAGAAAAGTAAAACTGCATTCATATCATATTATTTACACTTCAATTCGTCAATTATTAAAATCACCTTATAACAATTCTAATACAATTAACTCTAATAATTAAAGCTAGGAAAAGCTCACAAAGTAACTTATATAAAGCGAAATTCACTCAAGTACGTACACTACAACAAATGAGCTCACCTTACAAGAGCATCCCTACAATTAGGCAAGACGAAATTTCGACCATTGCCCGAATTATAGCCTTAATTACAAACAAACCTGTAAGTCCAAACGCCCACTACTTTGTAGTTGACTAGTATTTTTTATTCAAATATTTATTACTTCTTGATTATTATTTTTCATGCAATAGTGAAGCGAAAGGTGTGAATGCGGAAATAAGAAAACCTTTTTAGTAGTATTGGGTTGGCATGAGCTATATCTTTTGATAATACAAATTGTACAACCTTCATTTGCGTGGATAATTTAAAGGGTATTCTTCTCTTACCGCTCTCCTACTCCTCTGCAATGACCTATGTGTCAAATTTGGGCTTGTCTAATCGTTAGTTTGTGCTTCCTCTTGTATGTACGTCAGATCTTAGAGCAAGAGACCTATTAAGTTGCAGCATTACCATAATAATCAAGGGTTCCTAATCTTCTTTTTCACTAACGGTTGAAATTTAAAAATATTTTTGGTTTATTTTTTACTTTTTCCGGCTTTTTACTCCGTTGCTAGCAATTTATGGAAATTATTATGAAAAAACCCGGTGCCCTTGAGTTCCCACACCTCAATGCACAATATCTTGAATTTTGAGCGAAAAGTGGAGACGCCTATCTTGACACTAGTTTCTCTCTGATTATTCTGCTACGATTTAAACAGCGTCACTGTCTTGTTTGCATTATTTATTGAATTGGGTACCGTTTTATGAAAACAACTATTTTACTAAATAAACAAATCAACTTTAGATTCGGGAAAAAAAAATCAAAAATAATTAATTACAATCTTATCTGTGTCTTTGTGACAGTGGCGTCCAGTCGCTAGCTGTCTCCAAACCTATGTATAGTATAAATACTTTATTTGCCATTCCACGTCGTTTATAAGTGGTTTACTATTTTCTACCAGTAATTAAATATTCGTACAAGAAATCTGCAATATAAGTACTTAATAAAGTAATCTGGGAGAGGGAGAGACCACTCGGTTTTTGATAGCGATGGTCATTTCTCTACACTTCTTCTAGCACACTGCTCTCTCGTATCTCTCCGTACTAATTTTTACAGTTACACAATATCTGATCGTTATTGCAACTACAGTCAATATTCATTTATGTTCATACAAATGTTTCAAATGGAATGAAAACTAAACTAGAGCTTTTCTATTGCTTTTTTGACTCCACTAAATTGACACTTCGAAGTATTTTCAAATTTAATACCACTTTGTTACTATAAATGGACAATATTTGAACATATAATGTAACAATGTTTTATCTAAATCTTCTCCAGAGGCTATTATAGGCTATATCAATAGCAAATAGCGGTAGATAGTACTAGCAGCGAGAATCCCAGACACTTTGTTCTCCGCTTGGCAGAATTCATTCAACGCTGCGCTTTGTTTAGGGTACCAGTGACTAGAAATAAAAATAGCAACTTCACGTTTTTTTCCGTATAGCAGTTTTGTCCAGGGAAGACCAGTGTCAAGGCATTTCTTCCTATACTTTCCTCCCGAAATCGAGACGAGTAGCGGAACTCATTCATGCCGCGCTTTGTCTTGAATGATATTAAATGAATGAAAACATTTTAAACATAATCGATTTCCCGAATGGGATCGAATCCACAAACATCGCGTTTCAGTCAGACACTGTGCTTATGCTATATATACATTCAAACTAATAACATACACCTATCTTCCTATATTATCTGCTTCACGCCTCTCGTGCATCTAGCATATTTTTATTTAACATAATTATTTTGCCATGTGAAGATTGGAACCCACAATTAAACATTTTAAAAGCTACATTCTTTTCCCCCGTATAGTACAAAAGACAAAAAGAACGAAGTGTCAAACACTCCACTCCCTACTTTCCTATATATGATCTATTAACCTCGAAACTCAACGTCGAACTTTACAGCAAGCATATTTAAATATAATGCAATATTGTATTCATATACGACACAACATTTTAAACATTTCATTCTCTAATGTCGTAACGAGATAATAAAAGCTGTTTACTTTTTAATTAGCGATAGAGTCATTGTATTCGCAAATGGCAGATGCTAAAGAAGTCCTGCGTGCTCATTTCAAATTGCACAGATCGCATCATATTTAAGACAATATCAGACCTATTTCGAAGTAAATAATGCCTAATTTCGTAAAATTGCTCATTTATGCGAATCGCGCATGATTTCTACAACTCGGCAGTTGGTTATTTGTATGTTAGACGAATTTAGATTAAATTTTTAAGGTCTTAGAGTTCAATTTTGATTGTTTATACTCTTGCCGCACTAGGATGCGCTTCCGTGTTGAAATAAGCTTTATATGTACTATTGTATGTATATTAAAACCTAATGTAGACAAATACTGAATTTATACAGCCTTTGATACGTTTATATCGAGTTTTTAACATTATACTTTTATTAAGTAATGTTAATTAATGTATATTATCATAAAATGAAAATTAAATAATCATTCATTATGAAATAATAATACGTAACTTTGCTTTAGGGATATCACTATAGAGTTTAATATATTTGAAGTATTTATTATATTTAAAAAATTAATACTTAAATATATTTGAGGAATTTAGTTTATAAGTATGATATTTCACAATAAAAATTATAATTAACATAATTCTAATGTATATTAGAAATAACATAAAACCATATCAAAATCAAAACACATTTTGTAATATTGCTCTGCAATTACAGTTGTGTAAAGCGTAGAGGCTCTACGGCGTAGCTCATTACCGTAGCACGCTAACATTAATAGATTGGTAGTACAAATTAGCTCACCTATCGAATAGTAATTTAAAAGACTTATTAATTATATTATGTTAATGATTACTTTGGAGTGTATTATATGTATTATTATAATATTTAAAGAGAACATATGATAAAAAGAAATAATTTTCAGGTAATTTTCTTATATTTTGTGTTAAAAATAATATATATAAAATAGATTTAGTTATTTATCGTACATATAATAGCACATGGTCGTAATAAGCGCATGAACGTATAGAAGGTTGTCTCTTATACTGTTTTTAGGGCAGGTCTATTCACTAAGCCTCGGAGCGGCGGCGCGGCGCAGTGCGGCGCTATCGAACGGCGTCGGGGGGGCGGGGTAGGGGACGTAACTCGATGCTGATGTATCGATATCTCGATTGTATATTTATTATTTATATTTATTTAATTTTGTTCGTTTATTTTTAATTTTAATAGGTGTTTATTGATGTTAGCGAATTCACTTTTGTGTTAAAGTTTTACCTAATACAATATATTTTAAAAATATGGGTACACATTGCATTTAATATTTATAAGATGATAAATTCAGCTTTACTAGAATAAATAATAAGGACTATAAGATACATAACAATAATAATCGAATAATAACACATTATATTCAAAATAAACACATCTAATATACTTATTTTAACGAAAAAATCCAACACGATATTCGATTTAAATTGCAAATCGCGCCACCCCGATCTCGAAATTCGGAAAAGAATAGCAATGTCGATAGCGATCGGGCCGCGTCGTCGTCAGTGTGCTCTCAGCCCCCGGGAGCGCGGGATGGGTGGCGCGCTGCTGCTCGCGCTGCTGGCGGCGGCGCGGGCCGGCGAGCCCAACGCGACCGACATCACCACCGTCGACCCCGACCTGGAAGAAAAGACCCCGCTGTTCCCCCAAGACCTCTTCACAGAAGACCAGAGGCGGTCCGGGGCGGTCGTGCTCCACGTGATAGGCATGGGCTACATGTTCGTCGCCCTTGCCATCGTCTGCGATGAGTTCTTCGTGCCAGCCCTCGACGTCATCATAGAGCGGCTCGCGATCAGGGACGACGTCGCTGGAGCCACCTTCATGGCGGCGGGAGGTTCAGCCCCGGAGCTGTTCACCTCCATCATCGGCGTGTTCGTCTCGTTCGACGACGTCGGCATAGGGACGATCGTGGGCTCCGCCGTCTTCAACATCCTGTTCGTGATAGGTGCGTGCGCGTTGTTCTCGCGCACCACGCTCTCGCTCACCTGGTGGCCGCTCTTCCGCGACTGCACCTTCTACTCCATCAGTCTCCTCGTGTTGATATACTGTTTCCGTGATAACGTGATATATTGGCAGGAAGCTTTAGTACTTTTCTCGCTGTATGGAGCGTACGTGATGTTCATGAGGTGGAACCAGCCGGTCGAGAGGGCGCTCAAGAAGCTGATATACAAAAACAAGGTGACGAGAGTTAGGAGTACAGACCAGCTGATGCCCACGGTAAGCTCGCCCGCACAAACCTTGCATGCACACTGACGTGGATTTGGTTTACATAAACTCACACTCGATCCTATTTACAAGTCTAACAATAAACATTGGCACCTTTTATTATACAATACATCCCAAATCCATGTCGCTAGGAATCCTAGATAGATAGATAATGTGTTGTTCTAGATACATTAATATAATACGTACATATTATATATCTCTATATATTATTCATCGTTTGTCGTATTAAAGTCGTAAAACTCACATGAAACTATCATTTTTCATCACGTTACGTCGATTAGTATTTATTATTCAGACGCAAGACATTATCGTTAAGTTGTTTTGCGACATAGTTGGCAATTGAGAATTACTTACGAGCAAAGAAGTTTAACTGTAATATACCTACATATAATATAATGGCTGTTATTACAAATATTTATCGTACCTTCTAAAAAGACAGGTTAAGAGGTAATTAGTTTAACAATTTCCAGTAATTTGCCTCAACTAAATTTTAAGCTTAGCTAATGGTTTACAAAATGTAGATTACTGTGTGTTGTTTATTAAAAGGCCTGTTTGAAGCGCGTTGTTATGGAGACTAGCTCGCCCTGATTGCTTACGTAACCCCTATCGTGACCCCGTGCATATTTTGACTATATTAGGCCCATGTATTTTTATGATAACGATTAGCAAAGTTCGTACGGGAGCCTGAAATTGGGTTAAGTTTTATTGCCTCGCGTGAACATTCGTCCGGTGAGATCCTGAATGTCATGGTGGGATGGTGTGGCCTATTTCTACATATGGAAAGGCTTACACGTCTAGTTCTTTAGAAGTTACAAAATCATAGTTTTTTTTAATATATATTTAAAACACTGGCTATACGATAGCTAAGCCATAATCAAAAATAATGAGGTCAAAAGTAAAATTTCAAGTTTTCATTGAAATAGAGAATGTCAATAAAAAGAAAATATTGTAATTCATATCATGATATCAATTCAGGGGAACGATTAAATATTATTTTGATTTCTCCGACCTGGTACTTAAATCAAAATGGAGCGTTAAGTTCTACGCCACCGCATTTTCAGTCGGAAAGTGAAAAAGAGAGTGTTTTAACACTAGAATTTCTGAATACCTTATTATACGGCAAGAAAAGTAAAACTGCATTCATATCATATTATTTACACGTCCATTTGTAAATTATTAAAATAACCTTATAACAATTCTAATACAATTAACTCTAATAATTAAAGCTAGGAAAAGCTCACAAAGTAACTTATATAAAGCGAAATTCACTCAAGTACGTACACTACAACAAAATGAGCGCTAATTACAAGAGCATACTACAATTAGGCAAACGAAATTTCGACCATTGCCAGAATTATAAGCCTTAATTAACAAACAAACCTTGAAGTCCAAACAGCCCACTAAGTGTGTATTTGAATAGTATTTTTTATTCAATATTTATATACTTCTTGATTATTATTTTTCATGCAATATAAAGCGAAAGGTGTGAATACGGAAATAAATTAAAAGCTTTTTAGTAGTAGTGAGGTTAGAGCATGGAGCTATATTTTTATGATAATACAAATTGTACAACAACTTCATTTGCGTGGATAATTAAAGGGTAATTCTTCTCTTGCCGCTCTCCTACTCTCTGCAAGGAACCTATGTGTCAAATTTGGGCTTTCTATATCCGTTAGTTTGTGCTGTCTCTTGTATGTAAGTCAGATATTAGAGCTAGTTAGTTTGTGCTGTCTCTTGTATGTAAGTCAGATATTAGAGCATACGTTGCAGCAGTGCCAGAATAATCAAGAGTATCTTCAGGTTACTCCGTTGCTATCAATTTATGGAAATATTTAAAAACAGCGTGCCCTTAAGTTCCACCATTCAATGCACAATATCTTGAATTTGAGCGAAAAGTGGAGAACGGAATGTCTTGACGCTAGGTTCTCTCTGATTATTCTGCTACGATTTAAACAGCGTCAATGTCTTATTTTCTTGAATTGGGTACAGTTTTATGTATAGTACAACTATTTTACTAAAATAATACAAAATCAGCTTTAGAGTTTTAAAAAATAAAATAAAATCATTAATTAAAAAACATATCTGTGTCATTGGTGACAGTGCGTCAGTCCCTAGAGTATCCGAAACATATGTAGTAGTGTAAATACTTTTTTTCCATTCCACGGCGTTTTATAAAGGGTTTACTATTTTCCACTAGTAATTAAATATTACGTACAAGGAAATTAACACTAAACGTTGAATATCCAAAGCTTTGAAGCTTTTAGGCTATATTATATTATAAGCTTTTATGTGGGCAGGCCAAAATCACATTTCTTAATTGTATTTAAAAAGAAAGGGGAGATTATCTGTAATATCACGATCTGAATAAACCCTAGTAACACGTAATTACGTTCATATAATTAAAAATTGAATAATTTTAATTCTGATTAATTAGTTTAGTTGTGTTCAGTTCTTTAGTCATAGTATATTAAGTGTGCCATGTATATAACGTAATTTATTTTGAAGATAGTAAAAAAGATAGTAAAAAAGGGGCCAGTCGTGGCACAGTGGCACAAAGTGTGACTGTAAAGTGACACGTTGTGGGTTCGATTCTCACTTGAGGAGTGGAAATATTTAATATTTCCATTTTTTTCGCTCTGGTGTCGAGGTTAAGCGCGGCGTTAAGTTCCGCCACTTAACACGCAATGCCTCCGACTTCGGCGGAAAGTGGGGAACGGAGTATCTTAATAGTAGTCTCCCGCTGCCTATCCTGCTGTGATACCATAGTAAGTTGTAACCTAATAAAAATGACAAAAATGAATTACAGGAAAGACACCCTCGTGACATGATCATGGCCTTAAATCCCATCTCAGACAGCTGTATCTCTGTTTCAAAATGAACAGAGAATGGAGTGATTCTAAGCTAAGAACATATTTTTTACTGACATGAATTACGAATACAACTTAGGTATATATTTTTGACATAATCAGAACTTTCCTTTTTTATAATTGAAAAATGGAGAATATAATTTCTTAAAATTAGATCGTCTCTGCTTTGACTTTAGTCAAAGTCAAAGTTAAATAATTGTATTCAAATAAAATGTTAATTGCTTATTTTTCGAACATCATTTATTTTATCACTTGCTCATTATTTGATGCATTACATCTGAGAAGAGCTTGTAGGCTGGCAAGCATTTCATTTTGATGGCGTGTTATCAAAGTCGAATAATTTTATTCAAAATAAGAAGCTACGTGCTTCATTTCTGAACGTGAAATATAAACTATTTGTACCACCGGTTCACTAAAGTTAATACCTCAGACCTAAGAAGAATCGGCGCAAGAAACTGAGGAGAACTTGATTTTTTTAAAAAATAATTTTGATATACAGGTTTATTGCTGACAGTGATACTTTTGAATTATCACATTCAAAAATCAACATCTTGCCTGGAACGAGCATTTTATTTCCAAGGCGTGTTATCATTTACAAAATCCCTAATTAGATGAATGACCTGTAACACACGAACGTCTTGAATAGACATTCATTTATTCTCACATCTCTTTAAAATGGTGGTATTAGAAAACTCAAATGAATTAAATTACTTCAGTAAATGAATGTTAAAAATGAAATGGGAAATTAAGCTGACGTTCACACTAATAACGTTAATGAGGAAGTATGAATTATGCAATTTATGTGACACATATACATAGTAAATTGTCATAATTTGCGCTGTTTATGGTTAATTATTTAATAAAAACATTCGTAAACGAGCTGTTCTAAATACACAAAATGAGAAAGAAGCTCAAAAAATATAAAGAGAGATCCTATCCTATGAACCAGGATTTACAATTTCTCTGCTTTCTGTCTTTCAGAGAGAACATAATGTTAAGACACTCCGTTCTCTATTTCCTGCCCGTATTTAAGATATTGTACTTTGGGCACGGAATTTAACAGCGCGCTATATTAGAACGAAGAAATGAAATAATAATAATTTAAATACATTCTTTCTTCCGAGTGGAACCTGTAACCAATCAAGCTTGCAGTCAGACGCTGTACCACTGCACCACGATAGCTTCTTTAACTAACAAAAAAAACAGTGTATATCAGTTATTGGTGATGATAACAATGAAATTGGAACAAATTTTTGTTCCAATTTCACTACCTAACTAATTCCTAAAAACACAGTTTTTTTTAGCTTTACACTGTATCCCGTACACAGCAGGGTTGGCAGAGGGAATCTAGTGTTGAGACACTCCATTCCCCACTTTCCGCATAATTTGGAGGCATTGGAGGCAAGTGGCGGAACTTAACACCGCGCTCTACCTCTGAAACCAGAGCGAAGGAAATGTAAATAATAAATATTTCCACTTCTATCCGCATCTAAATAACAAAACAGACTGTATCACCAAAATGATATTTTAATTAAATTAAATAGCTTCACGCTATATCCCGCACACAGCAGGGTAGGCAGAGGGAACCTAGTGTTAAGACACTCCGTTCCCCACTTTCCGCCGAATTCGGAGGCTTGCGTGTTAAGTGGCGGAACTTAACGCCGCGCTTTACCTCGACACCAGAGCGAAGAAAATGGAAATATAATTTCCACTCCTCGAGTGGGAATCGAACCCACAACCAGTCGTTAACAGTCACACGCTTGTGCCACTGGGCCACGACTGGCCACAGAATAAATTAAAGATAAAAACTTAATTTGAAACACATTATCTCACAAAGCTTATAATACTAGTACGCTTTAGGTATTATATCCTAAAGGAAACGCCGCATTGCATCTTGGCTGCGTCTCCTAAATTGTTTCTGTGTGTAACGTACATACATATATACTGGTATATGTGTAAGTAAGTGAGCACGATATTCTCAACGGTGCGCCAAGAATTTATTCACTGTAAACTGTAGGTCCTTGTAAGTTGTAATATAATACTATTTTGGGTCCGAAATAGGGTGGGGAGTGGGAAATAGGGGTAAGGATCAATATTAGGACAGCTTTGTGTGTGGTCGAAAAGCAATTTTACGTTTTTTTTGTAAATAGGCAATAAGAACCTAGTGTCAAGACACTTCGCTTTCCACTTTTCATCTAGATTTTAAACATTAAGTGCTTAGTGTACGTAAGCTACGCCACGCTGTGTCTTATCAGAGTTCATAAATTCAAACAAATTGAATATAATCATCCGTTTAAGAAGAATATACCGAAACGTATAAAACGTTGTAAAATCTACACTTGTGCCTCCAACCCTCCTCTTTCCTCTCTCTATAGAAATATATAAAATAAAAAAAATATATACTATTCCGTTACTGCTACAAATTCATTTTAAAAATAGTAGTATTTTTAAAAATTGAGTTATTTTGAAAACACTATCCTAATATCAAAATATTTCTAAATAGGTGTAAATGTATATATTATTGAATAATGCATCCAGCATGGGTATTCACTTATGAATTAGTTGTAGAAAACAACATATATTGAAAAAAGTTTATTGAATTAATAATATTAATATTATTTTCTATTTTAAGCTATATGTATATATTTAAGATGCTTGCGTTAGCTAGTGACGATACGCGTAAGCTAAGATATCGTTGCGGAGTGTTCGCCTACACTCCGCACAAACAGATATTAACAAATTAAAGAAATCTGTAGGATAAGGTCCCTTGAGTCCTAGTCTCTCTTTAGGAAAGTGGAGAACGGAGTGTCTTGCCACTAGATTTTCTTCCTACACCTATAATAGAACATTAAGTTTCATCACAGTGCACTAAGTCTATGACTGGCTGAAGAACAGAATAACGTACCACTAAATTTGTGACCATGGACTACTGTAAAGTGTTCGAAACGTCGGATTTTCTAAAATATATTGACGAAAATAAAAAATATATGCGATTAATTGAGTTAAAAATAATTTTATTCGAAAATTATTACACTAATCGCGAAAACAATAGGTTTTATTAAATAACATTAAGATTTTATTAAATTGACTTTGGGCCAGTCGTGGTGTAGTGGCACAAGCGTTTTACTGTAAACGACTGGTTGTGGGTTCGATGCTCACTCGAGGAGTGGAAATATTTAATATTTCCATTTTCTTCTCTCTGGTGTCAAGGCGTTAAGTTCCGCCACTTAACACGCAATGTCTCCGAATTCAGTGGAAAGTATGGGACGCAGTGTTGTGCGGGACACAGCGTAAAACTTATTAAAAGAAAATTTCCGAACTTTCCACGGAAACACACGATTTCATATTTTATATTTCACCTAAACTAAATTGCGAGTAACTACATGTTACAAATATTCTTGTCACGTCTAATTGAAAGATTATAGTCCAGTCATATCTATGCTCACAAAAACGAAAGCACGCTAAGTAATAAATCACATAGGTGAGTCGTGTGAAAAAGGTTTATTGATTATAAATCTGTATGGCTTTTTAAGAGCCATCATGGCATAGGGACAACTTCTCACTATAACCGCGATATGTTGTGGATTCGATCCCCCCTCAGTGGATTATATATATGTAAATTATCATAATTATTCCTCCGCTCTGGTACCTGAGGCAAAGCGCGGCGTTAAGCTCTCCCATTCATTATGAATGTGTGGCCAGTCGTGGCCCAGTGGCACAAGAGTGTGACTGTAAACGACTGGTTGTGGGTTCGATTCCCACTCGAGGAGTGGAAATTATATTTCCATTTTCTTCGCTCTGGTGTCGAGGTAAAGCGCGGCGTTAAGTTCCGCCACTTAACACGCAAGCCTCCGAATTCGGCGGAAAGTGGGGAACGGAGTGTCTTAACACTAGGTTCCCTCTACCTACCCTGCTGTGTGCAAGATATAGCGTGAAGCTATTTAATTTAATTTTAATTTAATTCATTATGAAATTTCTCGTTTTCAGATGAAAGACTAGATTCTCTAACTATACACGTCTTCTAGTATATCATTATAGTCAAAGCTCAAGCAAGACACACTGTTTCCTTCTTTCTATCGACATTAAAGTTTAAAAAATCACGCTTTCTCTTGTTGAACCGAGCATAAAATAAAAATAATTAAGTAATAGACAAAGGCATTTAGAAAACGTATAAAAATTTGAACGCAGCGGGATTCGAACCCGCGTCTACTGAATACCGTCCAGGCGCTCTCACCACTGAGCCATGCGTTCTACTACACGCTGCGTCGAAATTCTTATACGCTTTATTACATTTTTTTTTTGTTGTTGCTAGCTAAGTGTGGAATAACACTTTAAAAAATGTTTAAAAGTAAGTAATAGTCATGTTATTAAGGGGTAATTGAACACACAAACAATCACAATTACAGTCAGACCCTATCCACACCACGATGACCCCAATTCCTCATATGAAGGTATAATTATAAATAATAAAAGTCAACATTTACACAAAGAAGACAATCTAGGTTCCATTAGGGTTTTAGGACAAAGCCACCTTAGCTCTAAGTGACAAAACTATTTGTAACTGTCAAGTAAATAATGAGTCTACATAACAATAAGCGTTCTATGTTATATGGACTGGTTTTCGTCATAAAATATAATATGATAAATGTCGGACATCTTTGTTTAGTATATTTAATATGTAATGATTATTTAATATCCGGGCCGTGATCGTCAAGTGGTTAGGACCGTACGTTGTATGGCCAGTCGTGGTCCAGTGGCACAAGCGTGTGACTGTAAACGACTGGTTGTGGGTTCGATTCCCACTCGAGGAGTGGAAATATTTAATATTTCCATTTTCTTCGCTCTGGTGTCGAGGTAAAAGCGCGGCGTTAAGTTCCGCTACTTAACACGCAATGCCGTTATAGAGTATCTTAATACTAGGTTCCCTCTGCCTACCCTGCTGTGTGCAGCGTGAAGCTATAAAAAAAAATAATAATATTTAATTTTTGTTCTTTGGATTTAGGCTCGTCATGAAATAAAATGTTGACAGTGTTGGAAAGAAGGGCATTTCTTTTTAATTTTTCGTAAAGCATGGTACTAATGATGAAAAAGTGGTAAGAAAGGTAAAGGAAGTAAAGGTGAACTGTAAGAGAGGCAAAGGGAGATCTCTGTTAAACTTTGAGATCATAATATGGATGACACTAAAGAAAAGTCGCGTAAAAAACTTGAGGGCAAGTTTGAACATGCCCTTTCGTAAAGGTAAATGATAGTGGATGAGAAGGAAGAAGATGTTAGGAGTCAGTAGGGAGTGCAGCGATTACTCCGTTAGGGATAAAGCGTAAAGTCAAAATAAAACAGCTTTGAGCTCCGCCATTCAAAACGCAATGTTTAACGAAATAATAGGAGAAATTCAGTTGCCTACTCTTCTATGAGAGAAAAAAGCACGTAAGCTATCTCACGTTAAGCTATCTCTAGTAGATAGTTTTTCAAAATGACAATAAATTAAAAACCAGCGTAGTTTACTATTCAAATGTTGGGAAACAGAATCCGCTATATGTAGAGAGAGTTGTTATTGTAAAAGATAAAGCTTTATTAGCTCTTTCATTCAAATTTATAAATAAATTGACACTACAATGTTTGAAGCTTTCATTAATTTCAATCATCAAATTTTACATAGCAAAACGAGCTGTCACTCGTAATTTACTTTGCGTGGACTATATACTTCACGTATGTCACGTATATATACTATCCAGCCAGAAAGGAGCCAGTCGTGGCGCGGTGGCACTTACATGTGACTTCAAACAACTGGTTGTGGGTTCGATTCCCACTCGAGAAATGGGAATATTTAATATTTCCATTTTCTTCGCTTTAGTAATGAGGCAAAGCGCGGCGTTAAGTTTCGCCACTTAACACGCAACGTCTCTGAATTCAGCGGAAAGTGGAGAAGTGTCTTAACACTAGGTTCCCTCTGCCTACACTGCTATGGGCGGGATATAGCGTGAAGCTAAAAAAAAAATATACCAATAAATGAAATTGGAGTGTCTGTTTGTAATATTAAAATAACTGTTTTCTTACTTAAAGTTTTTTATACGGCATGCGTAACTATATATACGAGTATATACGGCATATATACCAAAATTATTTTTTTAACTATTTTTATCTGTCAATCTGTTCCGGCTAATCTCTAAAAAGGCTGGGCAGATTTTGTTACAAATTTCACTGGATAACTGATGTAATAGGTACTATCTTAGGTTTTTATTATTTTCTTTTTTATTAAACTCCACGCGGATGAAGTCACAGGCATAGCTAGTTTTATAATATAAAATCACGTTTTTTCCACTCTCCTATAACTCTCCTGTACTAAATTACGTATACTAATTAGTTTTCTACATACATGTACATATATACAAAGAGACATTGTATTTTCCATACTTTCGTTTCGTTTCCTTCAACTAGCTTACCATTAAAAAAGGGCAAAGGCACCTCAGTCTGTATTCTGCTCTACCCCTCAACCTTCCATGCACATAAAATTTAAGAATTCCACGCGACCAATAACTTCGAACATATGTAAGCTATAAACTACCCTTGAGGTTATTTGTACAGCATTTTTTATGATTATGTAAATTATGTTTGCTCTTCTGTTAAGGTCATTGTGGCCCAGTGGTGATGCAGCAAATAATTGTAAACGTGATAGGTCTAGGTTTGATACCCACTTGAAGGAATGATTTCTGTACTTTTATTATTTCCATTTGTCTGCTCTGGTTGGACAAAACGCGGCTTGTGAGATACACCTACTTACTCTGAGTTTTAAATTCATGTACGGTATCAATAATAAATAAATATTCAAGTTTTAAATTTCATTAGTTTTAAATTTCATTAGTTTCACTCTATGCCTCCAGCAGTATAGATAGAGAGAACATAGTGTCACGACACTCCATTCTGCACTTTGAATGGCAGAACTCAATGCTTTCTGTATGTCTTACATTTACGTTTGAAACGAAAACGAATATTAACATACAATATATTAATACTGGGGCCAGTCGTGGCGCTGTGGCACAAACGTGTGACTGTAAACGACTGGTTATGGGTTCGATTCCCACTCGAGGAGTGATAATATTTAATATTTTCATTTCATTCGCTCTGGTATCAGAGGCAAAGCGCGGTGTTAAGTTCCGCCACTTAACACGCAAGCCTCCGAATTCGGCGGAAAGGGAGGAACGGAGTGTCTTAACACTAGGCTCCCTCTGCCTACCCTGCTATGTGCGGAATACAACGTGAAGCCAAAAGAAAGAAAAATATTAATACTTAATTCCACATTTTAAAGAAAATCTCAAAAAGACGTTAAGGAAAGCTCTCTCCCTTTACAAATACTAACAATTACGGAACCCTCTATACAAATATACTTCACACTTAGTCTTTTAAGCCTTCATGTCTTTTCAAAGCAATTTTCAACACGAAGTTGATTTTACTCTATTGGATACTGACTGTTCCGATATAACGGCTGGTGACATTTATGAATACTTTAACACTAAATAGGTGTATGGAGGTATAATAGGGTAAAGTAGCCGTCCCTAACGACCATGATTTTGCAATTTCAATGAGCAACTTATGGTGGTGTGGTTTTGATTTCTTTTTAAACATTTTTAAAGTGTTATTCCACACTTAGGAAAATTGAAAAAGACATTTAAAGAAAACGTAAAAAAATTGGAACGCAGCGGGATTCGAACCCACCCATTCTTTAAATGGTTTTGATTTGCTTATTAAATGTGATAGTTCTGGGGTTGAATTCAGTGAAATCTGATGTAATGTTGGTATGGATTGTCTATATGTAAGTTATAGTCGAACATAGCGTAGCGTTGGGTTCAGTGCTATCAAGAAAATGGAAATATTAAATATTTGCACCCCTTGAGTGGGAATCGAACCCACAACCAGTCGTTTACAGTCACACGCTTGTGCCACTGCGCCACGACTGGCCTCAAGGCGTATCTTGTCAAGTCAAAAAAATTGTGAAACATTGAGGCTCGTCGCAGCCCGTCGTCACTGGCTGGAGAACAGGGTAACGTACCTCTAAATTTACCTCATGTTACTCAGAGAGAGCTTAGTGTGAAGATATGTCTATTTACCGCAAGACATCAATACATTAAGAGTTGACTAACGAAACTAAACGCCACGACTTGTCTAGAGCGAGGAAATGAAAAAAAAAAACATTTCTCTGAGTGGGGATCCACCTCTTAACCAATCGCGTTAGTACTGACTAAATTTCTCGAAAATATCGCACAAGATTTGAAAAACAAGTTAATATACGAAAATAAACTAGTAAGTCCCTAGAAGATTAACAAAAGGCACACAGCGTAAGTACGTTTGCACAATACATAATCTCATTCGAAGAGATTTAAAAAGTTCGAGACACAAAGCCGAATGAACAAACAAACCGAATAAGTTTTTTAAATTTCCCCACGTAATAAATTTTAGAGTAGCAACTTCGAGTTTTTTCCTGCTTATGAATGTATACAAAGAGAACCTAGTGTCAAGACACTCTGTTCTCATTTTTCCGTCCAATTTTGAGAGATTATATGTTGAGTGGGGGAACTCACAAAATTAAATTATATTTTAAAATATATTTGCATAATATTAGCCCGCTACTTAACATGCGATGTCACTTATTCAGGCAGGACATATAGAAAGGAGAATCTTCTTACTAGTTTCTTTTTTCCTACAAAAATATATTAGGATTCAGCTACAGTAGATCGGTAAGCGCTGCAGTGGGGAATAATCTAGTGGATTAAATTTTTGGGGAGGGAAGATAAACTACGTAATAAGATATTTTTGTTAAAACAGTCCTACTTTTAAACATTTTTAAAGTGTTATTCCAGACTTAGGAAAATTGAAAAAGACATTTAAAGAAAACGTATAAAAATTTTGAACGCAGCAGGATTCGATCCCGCGCCTCGTGAATACCGTTCAAGCGCTCTCACCACTGAGCCATGCGTGCCATGCTACTATCCGCTGCGTTGAAATTCTTATACGCTTTATTACAACTTATTTTAGTTGTTAGCATCTCTGTAGAGAGATTTTTACAAATTTCTGCTACCCAAAGATTAGTCTACGAATAATCATTTGGCAAACATCTTAAAACAGTCTTCTTAAAAAAACATCCTGTTAGAATCTATATATGTGATACGTGAACGTCTTCATTATTATTAATAGTATTCCGTAGCTGTAAACGAATCACAGCTGGATGTAAGATTCTCTAACTACATCGACTAAGCTCTTCGTCCATTATTTCCTATCATTGCCAACTTTGCTTTGTCGCCAATTCACCTATCTGGAGAGCGCTACGCTTCTTCGTTGCCAAGGCACGGCCTCCTCTCCTGGACACCTTTACCCCAAATTCTTGGTTTTAGCTTCACGCTGTATCCCGCTCACAGCAGGGTAGGCAGAGGGAACCTAGTGTTAAGACACTCTCCGTTCCCCACTTTCCGCCGAATTAGGAGGAATTTCGTGTTAAGTGGCGGAACTTAACGCCGCGCTTTACCTCGACACCAGAGTGAAGAAAATGGAAATATAATTTCCACTCCTCGAATGGGAATCGAACCCACAACCAGTCGTTTACAATCTGATATATTGTTGGTATAGATTGCCTATATGTAAGTCATAGTCGAACATAGCGTAGCGTTGTGTTCAGTGCTATCAAGAAAATTGCAGTATTAAACATTTGCACCCCTCGAGTGGGAATCGAACCCACAACCAGTCGTTTAACGTCACACGCTTGTGCCACTGGGCCACGACTGGCCACAACTTCTTAGTAATAGTCTCTTTTCTGTAGATTTGTGTTGTGCTCCTTCTAACCCGTTAGTGGTCCGCTTGTGGCTTTGCCACATGAATTGCGTTTTACTATAGCTGTATCAACTTTAGCTGTTTCGTTACATTGTAACTCTTCAAGGTGGTTTTTTAAATAAAGTTAGCCTATATTTCACCTATATCTTAAATTATTTTCATTCTGTATTTTATCCAAATCGGACCAGTAGATTAGCCGTGCAAGCAGTATTATAAATATAAGAAAAAACTGTCTTTGTTCAAGTTTCTAGCGGCATGTACATAAATAATAAAGTACGCGCACATTTTAGGGACTACTTCCGGATTTGAATGACACCTTTTTCGTTGTGTAGCTTTTAAACTTTAGCAGAATTTATAAATATTTAAAAAAGGTGGAACACCTGATGTACAACCACAATAAATGACCTATGCTATAAGAAATAAGAAAATTGCCTAAAGAAAACCTTTTCACCGCGATGGGTATATTGGTGAGAAAAATGAAAACTGGGGCCAGCCGTGGCGCAGTGGCACAAACGTGTGACTGTAAGCAACCGATTGCGAGTTCGGTTCCCACTAGAGGAGTGGAAATATTTAATATTTCCTTTTTTTCGCTCTGTTACCGAGGCAAAGCGCGGCGTTAAGTTCCGCCACTTAATATAACGCAATATCTCCAGAATTCAGCGAAAAATGTTAAACGGAGTGTCATAACACTAAGTTCCCTCTGCCTGCTGTGTGAAGCTAAAAAAAAAGATAAAACTCCCCGTAACATTGCTGATTTTAATATAATAAGAACTGTATTCAGTAACTGTAACTGTATACGCCTTCTGCCAGTACTTATTTATATACTGCACTACGAGTTGGGGTGGAGCTGATTAAATTAGAAGTACCCCAGCGTGCTTTTCGACCACGCCTTTTTCCTGCAGACGAATTGTACAAATCATGCGAATTGTTAACAATCAGATAGATATTTATCTTATACATTCTCTAAAAGAGCATATCTATGTCCCCTCTCAACTTCTTTACATAGTATAAAGCAAAGTCGCTTCCCACGTCTGTCTGTATATATATATGCTTAGATCTTCAAAAGGACGCAACGGATTTTGATACGGTTTCTTTTAATAGAAAGAGTGATTAAAAAGGAAAGTTTATATGTATAATACATACATAATATAGTAGAGAAACATCGATAATTTTTGATGTTTCTATAGTGAAATAGTTGGATAGTCCCCGCAGGCAAAGCCGCGAGCGGACCACTAGTTATTAATAAAAGACGAAACTACACAATTTATCATAATCTTTAAATATGTATAAAGCGTTTGAATATAATTTAACAGTTATCAACGGTTAACACTGAAACAATAACCGTATCTAACTACCAATTATACAGTAAGCGATCTAACAAGCATGTGCGGGACCCAATCAGCTGTGAAACGAAGCGATTCGGATTTACATTACCTACATTGGCGATTAGTTTCCAATGCAATATCTATTGTAATATGTACATTGTATGTATAGCTTAATTCATACTATTATAGTTTCCTGGATATGTTTTTATTAAGAACTTTGAGATTATTAGTAACTTAATATTTCAAGTGACCCGTCGTGGCCCAGTGGCACAAGAGTGTGACTGTAAGCGACTGGTTGTGGGTTCGATTCCCACTCGAGGAGTGGAAATATTTAATATTTCCATTTTCTTCGCTCTGGTGTCGAGGTAAAGCGCGGCGTTAAGTTCCGACACTTAACACGCAATGCCGAATTCGGCGGAAATTGGGTAACGGGGTATCTTAATACTAGGTTCCCTCTGCCTACCTTGCTGTGTGCAGGATACAGCGTGAAGCTGAAAAAAAAATATATAAATATAACACTGAGCTTTCTCCGACTTATTATGCGGAAAATGCGCTGAAGCTGCTTTTTTGATTTATATTATTTTATTCTTGTTTAAAGTATAAGATAAAGAAGACCCTACATTGTGTCTCTAGAAAAAATGATTTTATTGATTCTTGACCTCAATTAGTGATTTTGTAATTTTTAAATTAGGCGGCAAAGTAGGCGCTTTTATATATTTTTAATGCTTAGTGTGAACATTTACTTAAATTGATATTCCTCTGTGTACAATCTGAACCTACAATTGTCATGTCTCTAAGAACGTCTCTAATGCGACCAATAACTTTTTTTTTTAGCTTTACGCTGTATACCGCACACAGCAGAGTAGGCAGAGGGAACCTAGTGTTAAGAACACCCCATTCCCCACTTGTGGGGAGGAACAGTGGTGGAATTAACTTCGGCATTAACCGCCGCGCTTTGCGGCGACACCAGAGCGAAGAAAATGAAAATATTAAATATTTCCACTCTTCGAGTGGGAATCGTACCCACAACCAGTCGTTTTCAGTAAATAAAACTAAATAACGTAAATACATTCCAACTAAAAGGAAAAAAACGAGTTTTTTTATACAAAAGTAGAAGGGCACGCATAGCAAGGTAGGCAGAGAGATTTGGTGTTAGGTCACTTCACTCTCCTTGTTTAAATAAAAAAATATACTATATAAAATAGAGCACAATTTCTGAATCCTAGAAACAAATACTTTTATTATTACAACTGCTTGTTTTTTAATTTATAAAAAGATGTTGATGCCGCTGGCCAGCACATAATGTTTTTAAAAAGGGGTTAAAACTGATAAGACTTATCAATAACTTATTTTTGTATTATATTTGATAACAAATATAAAAACAAGCACTACATTCAGTTACAATCTATTCGAAATTCGTCGTACGAAACGTTATAAAGAGATCGTCGTGGCGCAGTGGGATAATTCTTGGCTCTAAAGCGATAGTTGTGGCTACGATTCCCACTTGGGAAATGATTATATTTAAATGTGAATTTCTATGCTCCGGTACCTAGGACTAAACGCAAAGTTGAGTTCCGCCACTCAACACGCAATGTCTCCATTTTGGAAAGTGGAGAACGGAGTGTCTTCACACTTATTACACAAACAATTACTTTAAAAAAATTGAAGTCCCGCTGAGTTTCTTGCGCCGATTCTTTTCAGGTCTGAGGCATTAATTTTAGTGAACCGGTGGTAAACTACTTGACGTTCAAAAAACTTCTTATTTTGAATAAAATTATTTGACTTTGACTTTGATTTTGACTATGACTTTGACTAGGTCCTCACTAACTACCTCGCTATGCGGGAAAAAGCTTGAAGCTACAAAAAAGCCTATATAATATTTTTTAAATAGTAGTAGTAAGAGTAGAACTAAAACATTTTTTTAGAGAAACAGGCCACCGCATAACCCACTAAAACAGTGCCCTTAGCCGTGTAGTTAGCACTTTTTTATTTTTTGCAAACATATTTTTGTTATTTATACTAACCAAAGTTAAGTTGGTTTTTACGTAAATGTCGCTTTAATTAGTGTCGGACTAAACGTGTTTCTTTCATGGACTTTCAAAAGCTCGGGGGATTCATTTCGACGTTTGTATCTATGTGTATAATAAAATTGTATGACTGTCAAAGCGTTTTTATGAGTAGTTTTGTTATTCGTCGACTGAAAATGCTAGTTTCTGATTTTTACTAATGAATACATAATTCTATGGTTATATTGTATAGCATGATGATGGTTGTAAATTTAAATGGAACTTAAAAATATTTTCCATATTAACGGAATATTCCTTATTTCTGATTCTTAAATGATCAAAGAAATTAGCAATTGCTGGACATAATATGATAAAGTTCTTCCTACAAATACGTGATTACGTGCGCCGTCTAAAATATAACAAATTAATTACTTGAGATCGGCTTTAGGCCCCCTAAGATCGAAGCAATAGCTCTGTTTGGGCAGAATGTAAATAGAAAAAAGAGAAAGAAACTGATTCATTACATTTCACTAGTCCACCTCAAAAATATTAAGGAAAGAAAAATTGACAAAAATGACAAGTTGAACAAAGATATTTTTAACAAATTAATACAATTGTACAATATACTTAGGGCGTATATCTTATTCTTTAAAACTTATTCTACGAGAGCCCTTTATGTCCCATTATGTGAAAAGAAATAGGAAAGAAATATATAACATTTCATTTGACAGTATTATATTTTTTTATATTTCCCTCATTATATACAGACATCACACAATAAACTAAACTATTCATACTAAAACTAAATTCCATATACATCTAACAAAATAATTCCAATTTTAACACAAATTTTATCAAGCAATTAAGATCTACCTATCACGAATCTCCGAGTCCGAGTTCCGACATACCCCAGCATAGTTCACCAAAGTTAGCCAGCAAATTATCAGTTAAAACCGACCAGGCACGTTCGACCCCCATTAAAATGTGTTCGATGAGTAAATGTGCATAAATCCAACACTCCCCCATTTCGACCATGTTATTGAAACTGCAATTTGGCGACGGTCCAGATAGAAAAACATGTATATGTCTCGCAATCAATGTACTCGTAATGTTATTATGTACGATTCATTAGGCGTTATTAGTTTTGTTTATTGTGTTTTCGCTTTTTTTTTTGTCCTTCTTTTATTTTTGCTTTGTGAATGCTACGTTTTGGTTAACAATCAATTTTTGTTTGTTTATATACAGAACTTAATCTCTATCAATGGGTAGAAAAAGTAGGGAACAGAGTGTATTAACACACACTAGGTTCCCTCTGCCTACCCTGCTGTGTGCGGGATACAGCGTGAAGCTATAAAAAAAATGAATAGAAAAAATGTTTCTTTTGAAACATATTATCTTATTTACATTTTTGTCACGTTTTTATTGATATTAGATAATGAAAAATCAAAGCCGTACATTTACAGTTAAATTGCGGAATTAGAAAGTGTTTTATTACTGTCTTGGAATACAGACAAGACCAAAATTGTTACAGTTCTGAAAACAGAGTGAAAGATAAACATATGCGAAGATAGTCAAAGTTTATTAAAAATATCACAAAAAAAAGATTCCTTTTCAGCGTCACACTGTTTTTCCCATAACAGGGTAGACAGACAAAAGTCTTGAGAGGTTTAATGTTCATGTTCTTTTTTATTTAAATACTCAAACACTACCGTTTGAGAAACCCGGTCTCGTATCCTTTTTTTCCTTAAGTCTTAAATTACAACTCTTAAATTACATGTGACATTCACTCGCATTCACAAATGACATACATTCATTCACAAATGAGATGCTACTCAAAACTAAAATGACGTTTTAAATTACTTAAGCGAGTTATCCTATAACATTTGCTATTATTATTTCTACATTTAAATTAACTCCTAATTAAGACAATATATAACTTTTTTTTTATCTTCACGCTGTATCCCGCATACAGCATGGTAGGCAGAGGGAACAGGATATTAAGATACTCCGTTCCCCACTTTATAGCTTTAAACATACTATTTTTTGTAATCATTTTTTTACAGGTTTAACTTTATAACACTCAGTTTTTCAGTGAAAAATTATTAAATACTAATGATTATATTTTAATCTAACAGAAAATATAGACGTTACTTTTTCACGTTTTTTCCCTTATAACAGAGTGGAAAAAGAGAACCTAGTGCGAAGACTCTCCGTTCTCCAGTAAATAATGACTACATATTCATTGTAACTCTAAATTCTGACATTCAATCAGACTAGGTATATGAAAGTTAACTTTTCTAACAAAAGAACTTCATTATTTTTAACCTTCGTAAGAATCATTGTATAGCTAATGACCAATAATAGCTATATTATAGTAATGTTACCAAATGAGTATTTTATCTAATACTATTGAAAACAAGCTGTTATTTATATTTTAAACAAAACTTTTATACCATGTTTTCGTCAAGACGGCGTTAAGTTCCGCAACTTAAGCCTTAACTTAAGACTAAGAAAGGTCTTATTATAATAAAACCTTTGCCATACTAAAAATGTATACTGCGATACTGGGCCAGTCGTGGCGCAGTAGGTTCCCTCTGCCTGCCCTGCTGCGTGCGGGATACAGCGTGAAGCTAAAAAAAAAACAACAAACAAAAAAAAATTATACTTTTTCTTAAAAGAATAAAAAAGATGTATTCTCAGACCCTAGAAATTCGTAATTTTGTGTTCCTCCCTGACCAAATGTGGGGGGACATGAGGGCACATTTGTTAAGATACAAGGAAGATATTTATCCAGCTTCAGGCTCTTTCCCGCATAGCTGAGTAGTAAGAGAAACTAGTGTCATTTCTATTCAAAATCAAGACATTGCGTGTTGAATGGCGAAACTTAACACTGCAGCTTATCTTTTTTTTTTATGGAATGAAGGAGGCAAACGAGCTGAAGGCCCACCTGGTGTTAAGTGGTTACCTTCGCCCATAGACATCCACAACATTAGAGTTATGGATGCGTTGCCAGCCTCGGGGTTGTAGGACAAAAGGTCCCTCCTTTTGTCCTACAACCCCGAGGCTGTGAGGTAGGTGAGGTAGGATGTGAATGGTGGGAATAGGGAGAGCTGGCTTACATGCCATCGAACCGGAACACATCATAAGATGTTTGGCGATTCGTCTTTGACATGATAGTGGTCGCGAGCCAGTCGGAGAACGAATCTCCTACCACCAAACTACTGGGTTACCCGCCTTTTACGGGACGCTACCCAGCGGCGGGGGGGAATTGTATTCTTAACCCGTCCCCCCACGGGAAAAAATCTCACCAGAGCGAGGGAATACTAAGCCTGCCAAACGAGCTTTTGGTAATTATAAATGAACAAAATATATTGGTATTTATACTAAAAAAGCAAAAATCAATTTTAAATATAATAAAATTAGATTATAATCATAAATTGTTATTATGTATATTATTATAAAATTTATTTCTTTACAAGCACGTTTACAGTCCGAAACTATACCACTGCATTACAATGGTCTTAACCATTGAAATTCTTCTTTATTTTATATTTTCTTCTTGCAGATTTGTCCTGTCACGTTCGCCAAAATTTGTATGCGCTTATATGATTAATGGCTTTTGAATTAAATAAAGTTTTCTAAGTATTTGAATAAAAACATAATTTACGTTTAAATGCTATATACTCGCTCCAGACTATTCCAATGGTATCATTGTCAATATATAGTTATATAATATCTGTAAATGCTTGACTTAAAAAAAAAATCGTCCCGCTGAGTTTCTTGCGCCGGTTCTTCTCAGGTCTGAGGCATTAACTTTAGTGTATCTGTGTCCGGTGGTAAATTGTTTGACGTTTTAAAAATGAAGCATGTAACTTCTTACTTTAAATAAAATTATTTTTCTTTGACTTTATAATGACCAATGTAGTAATGGCGGTAAATACAAAAAGACGACAAACCGGCGAAGCGCCTGTATAAATTAAGAAGCAATGAGCTTTTCTTTCTTCGCTAGAACTACGTAATGGCTACAGCCTGAACAATTTACAAAAAATAAATTGAACCAGAATTCTTTCAAAGTCTACTGTAAAAAAATTACCGTCCAAATATTAATATAAGCGTTACCAAATTTACATACATAAGTTTATATAGTCTTTATATATTTTTCGTACTTACTTATTACCTTCTATTATACAAATGTTCCTCCTGTGTGCAATTTAAGTCAACGATTGTTACATTTCAATTCCTAATGGCGCTGTAAAAACGTTGGTAAAACTTTATATATAACTTTATATATTAAGAAAAGATATTATTTAAAAAACATATAATTTGAGACTAACATAGCATAGTGGCACGTATGACTGTAAACAAAATAGGTTGTGAGTACGACTCCTGGAAGAATAATTATTTTAAAATATACACATTTTTATCCAATCTGGTTTCTAAGGAAAAGTGCAGCATTGGGTTCCACTACTCCACGCAAACTTTCAATTTCGGGCAAAAACCGGGAAAAGCTCGACAGTCAAAAAAAAATATTTGTTCGCTCCAGAAAGATGAGGGCGATATGAGTTCCTCCACTCCACACAAGAACAGAGTGTCTTGACTCTACTTTCTCTCTGACTACCCTTTTATATATATCCAAATAGTTATATTATTTTTTTAGTTAAATTGCGGAATTAGAAAGTGTCTTATTACTGTCATGGAATACGGACAAGATCAAAATTGTAATAGTTCTGAAAACACAGTGAAAGATAAACATATGGGAAGATAGACAAAGAAAAGAAAGTTTATTAAAAATATCACAAAAAAAAAACGTTAACAATCAATTGTTATATATAATACCGCCAAGAATATTAGACTTTATTTTGTACAATAAAGTCTAATATTCTTGGCAGGATATTGGTTTCGAGATCCTGATGGAAAGCTTACGTCAATGATACAATGCAGTACTTTTGAGGCTCACCGGAAGTCATAAAGGAAGCTTTTCGTTAACATGGACTTATTGAGTATGATGAATTGGATTTACCAAAGCTTGATACGCGAACCCGAAATAGACGATGTATTACAACTAAATAGAATATATAGAAATAAAATTAACGCCGTCGTGGCATTGTGGTGAGCATCTGATTATAAACGCTATGGTTGTGGGTTCGAATCTCATTCGAGGGAAAGAATATATTTAGTTTTAATCATATCCATACCCTGGTGTATTTCTTTCTTTTATACTATAAATATGAAAAATCATGAACTGTAGGTTTTTTGTATTATCAATAATGTAATGTCCACAAAAGACACTCTGTTTTCACGTTACACCGGAAACCGAGCCGTGTCGAGTGACGGATCTCACCGCCACTGAACAATCTGACGGTTCACATGATAGTCGTAGATGACATTCCAACATATAAAAAAGTTTCTTTTAAAAAAAAGTGTTTTTTTTCGATCTAACACCACCGTATAATCGCGTAAGAAGCTGGAAGCTTCAAGATCCACCTATTAAAGAGGAATATAAAGAAAGGGTTTCCAAGAAGCTAGACAGTTGCGAAATAGGAAATGAGAGTGTAGAAGTATGCTGGCAGAATCTTAGGAATAGTATGACTGAAGCAGCAATAGAGGTGTGTGGTACGGTGAAAAGAGGCTTTAGTAAAAAGCGCGATGATTGGTGGGATGATGAAGTGAAAGATGCCGTAGAAAGAAAGAAGAAAGCATGGCAGGATTATAAAGCCTCTGGTAAGAATAAAAGTATGAGAGAGATCAAGAAGAAAGAGTACAAGTTGCAAAAGCACCAAACGAAAGCACTGATTAAGGCGAAGCGTGAAAAGTCGGAGAATGAAAGAGATGAAAGGTTGACGAACAACTTCCGAGAAAACACGAAGCTTTTCTGGAGAGAAGTTAGTGATTCTCGGAGTTCTTCGTCAACCTGCAGAATGAAAGGGGTGCTTTCGAAGGACGGTGAGATACTAACTGAACCAACACCCGTTTTGCAACGATGGGCGGAATTCTATAAGGAGATGTATGAATGTGATGACGCCTCTGTCTCAAGTAACAGCGATATGCTGAATCTTGATGTAGCAGACGGCGAAATCAGTATAAAAGAAGTAGAGAGTGCCGTTAGAAGTTTGAAATGTGGTAAGGCAGCGGGAGCAGATGGAGTTACTACTGAGATGATCAAATATGGTGGGCCGCGCGTCTTGATCCTGTTCTTTCATCTGTGCAATTTATGCTGGAAGAAGGGGGAGGTCCCAGATGATTGGCGAGGCGCAGTCATCGTGCCTTTGTATAAAGGCAAAGGTTCACAGATAGACTGTGCAAGCTATAGGGCTATCAGTTTGATTAGCTTAGGTAGTAAAATTTATGCAAAAATTTTAGCGAGAAGAATGCAAGAGAGATCTGAGAGGCTGTTGTGGGAGGCCCAAGGAGGCTTTAGACCTGGAAGAGGGTGTATGGACCAGATCTTCTCCCTCCGCATGATCACAGAGAAATTTTTGGCTGTAAACCAAAAAGTTTTCTGTGCTTTTGTGGATTTGGAGAAGGCTTTTGACAGAGTTGTGCGAAAGAAGTTATGGGAGATACTGCCTCGGTACAATGTGAACGGACCCTTGTTGCAGGCTGTAAAGTCTCTTTATCGAGATCACTCAGCCTGTGTACGAGTAGGAGCTGACATGTCGCCTCGGTTTGATATTCAATCGGGTGTCAAACAGGGTTGTGCCATGTCAGCTTGGCTGTTCAATTTGTACTTGGATAGCTGTCTCCAAGGAGTGAAACAAAGTGATATGGGAGTGAAAGTGGGTGACTTGAAGGTAAACTGCCTGTTGTACGCAGATGATGCAGTGCTTATTGCATCATCAGAATGCGAGTTGCAGGCATTGGTCACCATCCTGAAAGATGGGTGTGAAATTAATGGTCTAAGCCTGAATGCGAGTAAAACTAAGATTCTGGTGTTTGAAAGAGATGAAGAAAGAACGGAATGCAAGATCATGGTTAACAGAAAGAAACTAGAACAAGTGAATGAGGTGGTATACTTGGGAAGTATGTTTAGCAGAGATGGAAGATATGATATGGATGTTGAAAGGCGTATTGCTGCCGGTAACAGCGTTAGCGGTGCCCTCGCTGCGTTGATGCGACGGCGGAACGTGAGCATAGCCGCACGTTTAGCTGTGCACAATGCAGTGCTGGTACCGACGCTGCTATACGGCAGCGAAACGTGGGTATTGCAGAAGAAGAATGAAAGAAAGATGAATGCTGTGGAGATGAGATCTCTTCGAAAGATGTGCGGAGTCAGCTTAGCTGACCGAATCCGCAATGAAGAGATACACAGAATGGCAGGTATTAGCGAGAACGTCATAGTAAGAATGAAGAAGGGCGTGCTCAGGTGGTTTGGGCACGTCGAGAGGATGAGTGATGGAAGAATGGTAAGAAAGATTTATGAAGCAAAGGTGAGTGGTAAGAGAGGCAGGGGGAGACCTCGGTTGACCTTCGAAAACACAGTATCGATGATACTGGAGGAAGGTCACGTAAAAAGCATGAGGACCCCCCGGAGGGCGTGTATGAAGAGATTGATGACTGTGGACGAGGCGAAAGAAGTATGCAGGGACCGTAGCGTTTGGCGCTCCGTTCTCTCTGACTACCCCGCAAGGGATACAGCGTGTTTTCACGTTACACCTGAACCCGAGCCGTGTCGAGTGACGGATCTCACCGCCACTGAACAATCTGACGGTTCACATGATAGTCGTAGATGACATTCCAACATATAAAAAAGTTTCTTTTAAAAAAAAACACATTTTTTTCGATCTAACACCACCTGTTATTGACTTTAATCATCCAACCTTTCTCAAAATCGATGAACAGTACAAATAGAACAGTAAACCAGAGTATCTAAACTCTGAATGAGATCTCTTCAAGAGATATGTCCACCTTTGTACTAATGTTTTATTTGTTCTCTCCCATGTATTTTCTTTTTATTATATGTGCAATAAAGAGTATATAAACACTAACTCCACTCAGCCTACCCAACTAGATGAAAAACATGCGTGAAATTCAAAAAGAATGAATTTCGTACAGTACATTCAAACGAAATAGCTATAAAAGAGGGTAAACAAAGGCGCAATCCACGAATGCATACAATAAATTCTGTCACAAGGTTCAGTTTCATTTTTTAAAACGGAAAAAAATTGGACAATTTAAAGCTGGTCTTTATCCAAACTTTAGTGGTAGTATACTTTTACATTGGTTACTGTTGTAGTGATATATACAACATGGAAGTGTTTTTTTAACATTTTAAAGTGTTATTTACATATTTAGGAAAATTGATAGAATTGCAATAGCATTCTCTCTTGCCAAACGAGTATTCGAAGAATACTCTTTTGGGTAGCAGAAATCTCTCTTCACGTATTACATATACAGATTCTAACAGGATGTTTTTTTAAGAAGACTGTTTTAAGATGTTTGCCAAATGATTGTTCGTAGACTAATCTTTGGGTAGTAGAAATTTGTAAAAATCTCTCTACAGAGATGCTAACATCATAAATAAGTTGTAATAAGCGTATAAGTATTTCGACGCAGCTGGTAGTAGAACGTATGACTTAGTGGTTAGAGCGCTTGGACTTGCGCTTGGATGGCTTCCAAGAGTAAGGCGTGGGTTTGAATCGGGCTGCGTTTAAATTTTTATACGTTTTCTAAGTGTATTTTTCATACAAATGTTTTTAAATGTAGAAGAGCGAGAAGTAAACTACACTATTATTGTCAACTACCAGCCCGCGCAGGGCTTCCCCGCGTGAGCTACGTAATTATTTCGTTATATTGCAACCCTCGAGAGTGCATTTTTGAAAATTAAAGTAGCCTTTGTTTAATCTTGAATTATCAACTATGTTTATGCTGAAGTTCAATACAATCGGTTAAGTTAAGGTAGATGTTTAATATTTCCATTTCTTCGCTCTGGTATCATAGGTAAACCGCGGTGTTAAGTTCCGCCACTTAACATGCAATGCCTCCGAATTCAGCGGAAAGTGGGGAACGGAGTATCTTAACACTAGATTCCCTCTGCCTACCCTGCTGTGTGCGGGATACAGCTATAAAAAAATCCCCAAGTAAGAATCAAACCCGCATACATTTACTGTCAGACACTGTCCCACTCCGCCACAATAGCCTTGATTTAGGAACTCATTTGTTATATAACACTAAACCAAGATGACTTTGTAAGGAATCTGCTTAGCGTGAAACCTCATCTCAGCACGTCCTGTTTAATTATAAGATAATCTAGAGTACCGACTTATTCTAATAATGCTTAAGCTACGGCGTTAAAATTAACTAACTTAATTGGTGTTTCTGGTACTACATTAATTTTACAAAAAATACCTTTTTTAAGCTTGGTTAGAGTCCTGCCACTTAATATAATGTTGGAAGTGTGCCGAATGTCAAAAACATTAGATTTTCTGCGGCTACAGCACCACGAAGCTAGAAATAGATATTTAATTGTGAAAAAGGACTCAAAATCGCACACTTCAACTGCAATTATCGTGACCGAATTTGTCATTAAGTTTTTGTTATAAAAATATTACGCAAGATTTTTGTTAATTTATATAATGAGAGTTAAACATATATTACTATATTTTTCACCTTCACGCTGTATCCCGCACATAGCAGGGTAGGCAGTGAGAAGCTAGTGTTAAGACACTCCGTTCCCTACTTTCCACCAAATTGGGGAAATTCGGGGGCATTGCGTGTAAGTGGTGGAACTTAACGCCACGCTTTGCCCCGACACCAGAGCGAAGAAAATGGAAATAACACACATTTTCACTCCTCGAGCGGAATCGATCCCATAACCAGTCGCTTTACAATTCCACGCTCATATAAATAGGAGTGGGATATATATATATATTGTTTAGATCATTTGGTCAAAAGTGATTGGTTGTGGGTTCGATTTCCACTCGGGGAAGAGATTGTATTATATTGTTTTCACATCTCCGCTCTGGTGTCTAAGACTAGCGTGAAGCTAAAAAAAAAAGAAGAATTATACCTATATAAAATACAGAAAAACTTTCTAGCTATTATCAGCGTATTTACGTTGAAATATAACAAAGGGAGCCGAAAGCCTAACATATGACCGTATAAATGGTTACAGTGACGTAACGTATGTCAGGAGCGCGGTAAACGCACACTCATTAATCTTTGGTGTGGATTCGAATTTGTACGGAAATAGCTTCTGAAGGAAGCTTTTTATTAGATTTATGTGTGTGACATTGTTATCAGATTTATATAATAATAGATGTACATAATAATGTTGTGCGAAAATCGTATTTATTATATAATTATAAAAGTAATATGAAGTAAAGGATCTATAATAGTCCAGTTGTAGCGCAGAGGCACAAAGTGTGACTTTAAAGCGACTGGTTGTGTGTTCGATTTCTACTCGAGGTGTGGAAATATTTAATATTTCCATTTCTTTCGCTCTGGTGTCTTTACCTGGCGTCTTACCATGGCGTTAAGTTTCGCCACTTAATATGTAATGCCTCCAAAATTCGGCGGGAATTAGGAAACGCAGTGTCTTAACATTATTTTGCCTCTAACTACCCTGGTCTATGCGGGATACAGCGTAAAGCTTAGTATATATAGCGTGAAGCGCGTAAGCCTGTTAGTCTATGTGTTTCGCTTATCGCCTTAATTTGGATAGAAATTAAAATAATAATAGTTAAATACATGTTGCTGTTGCTCCGAAAAACAACCCCTAAAGGCTTGAAATATGGAAAGAAATATTATTTGAAAAATCTGCACCGGTTGACTGGTTTTGATGAATTTTCTCGGGAAGATAGTTCATGATTGATGGCGCAACGTCAAACATAAGCTGCCCTTATTTTCAAAAACCAACCTCTAAGGGGCTGAAATTGGGGATGAAAATGTATATAATAAAATATATACCCCTATAACAGTAATTGTACTAATGAAACTACGTTAAGCTCCGATCTTAAAGAGCTAAACTAAACTGAAACTGAATCTGTTTTACTGGCTTATTCGCGTAGATTTTTATTTGGTAAATACATTTTAGAAAACCCGACGTTTCGACCACTTTAAAGTAATCTGTTGCAAATCATAAGACTATGTAACTAACTTAGGGAAGTAAAATGTATTTTTGCATACCAAAAATGCAGGATTAACCTGATTAAATAGGTTCATATTGAAAATACGGCGATTTAAATTCAAAGATAAGGTGGTTCAATAAACTAAACTTAATGAAACTATATGCATATTAATTAAATAATATTTTATTTATCTTTAATACAATCATAAAATAAATCATAAATTATATATAATAATAAAATCATTGGAAAAATATCAAATTTAAATAGTGTCTATTGTTATAAACCCTTATATATTCTTACATAATTTAAAAGCACACAATCTACGACGCATTTGATGTATCAGATACATTCAAAGTACTTACTAACAATATCATCTAAATTAAAACGAAACCAAAACGCAGTTACTCGAATTTTAGTGGAAAGTGGAGAACGGAGTGTTTTAACACTAGATTCTCTGCCAATTGTATTCTACGAAATAAGCTAAAAACTACATATACGAAAATAATTAAAAAAAATTACACGTGCCTTTCTTTATTGCCAGACATTTCATAATTTAGACACTCCTTTCCCTACTATCTACCTGTAAATACTCTACGTGTAATACAACGGAGATTAACGCCGCGATTTATAACCACACTAGGAAACCAAATATTACTCGTATTTGAATATGACCATTCCCCCATTCAGGATCGAACCCACGACCATCCACACTTTACACACACACACATTACATACATAAAATTATTTTTATATATTATTTTCAAAAGCTCTTAACTAAAAGCTCTTCTACTCTTGCTGGCTATACTGACTAAAGCCTGTTTTTGCAGCACCAGGCCGCCGCTCAGACTCTGGTGAGTGATTGCCTTGTTCCTTATGTTTATATGCCTATCACCTATTTTTCTTATTATATTCTTTCTATATTATATTCTCGCTTTTTTTTATTACGAACGCTTCACAAAATATATAATGTATTTATTATACAGCATATTATAGTCACCTCACACTGTAGTATACACTGACAGATGTATTTTTTTTTGTATTTACACACATTTAAGCGAAAAGCGGAGAGAGTGTCAAGACACTTCTAAGTCTCTGCTTTCTTCATTTGTCGTTTTACAAACATTGTAAATTAGGTAGTGGTTACATTAACTTGAATGGGAATCGAATCCAAAACCATTGCATGTGCAAACACATTCTAATTATTATGGCTTGTATATATACAAATGTAATATTATATTACATATATACATATTAAAATGATTCAACTTGGGCTATATAATAAATTACACAATAAACCATCTGTTTCCCAAACTTCTAGTATAAATAACATTAAATCACCCGAATTTTGGCTCGGTACCAATTTTTTTTTTAATTTCTACTGTATATAATGGAGTATCATATGTTGGCATGAAATACGATAGTAGTCACAGGTTCAGAGTCATTTCATTCGGACTAATGTGTGTAACAGTCTAAAGTTTATTGAGTGCTTCAAAACTCTGAGCTGAAACATCTACTCATATACATCTATTTTTAGTATTGATTCCAATTTAGGCTTGTTTAATCAATCTATATATTGTAGACTTGTAGCTTTGTTTGCGTGGACTTGATAGTCCCCTCAAAATACCCATCTCGCTGAACAAATTTTATTAAAGAGCATTCTTATATCTCAGAGTATGAGCTGGTATGAGGTGGTTTTACATCAGCTTTCCCACATTTCAAAAAAAATTATGGCCAAGTACTGTCCAAAGATGTTCGCGTTCTAACATATAGTATAGACTTTCGTAATGTATCATTTTGGAAAATTTAAAATCATAATGATAAATATTAGACTGTTAACCTGTGGGGGGACGGGTTAAGAATACAATTCCCCCCGCCGCTGGGTAGCGTCCCGTAAAAGGCGGGTAACCCAGTAGCTTGGTGGTAGGAGACTTGTTCTCCGACTGGCTCGCAACCACTAGCATGTCAAAGACGAACCGCCAAATATCTGCTGATGTGTTCCGGTTCGATGGCATGTAAGCCAGCTCTCCCCCTATTCCCACCATTCCCATCCTATCTTCCTCCTTTTCTCCTTCACCCCCAAGGTCGGCAATGCATCCTCAACCCCTATAGTGTTGTGGACGTCGAAGGTAACTTACCAACAGGTGGTCCTTCTGCTCGTTTGCCTCCTTTATTCAATAAAAAAAAACTGAGCTCTGCGTTCTTCCTTCTTTTTTCTAACCAAACCGGAAAAATGTTATTCATTTGAGTAGAACTTATTAAATCCACTATCATTAATTTACATGCGGACACTTTAAAATGCCCTAAAGTAACAGAAATCCATAGTTTTTAATATAAGTATGTAATACCAAAATAGCGTATGAAGGAAAAATAAGTCTAATAAGTAATAATTAAATAAAAAAAAAAGAAAAAAGAAAAGTGGCCTGTCGTGGCAGTGGCACAAGAGTGTGACTGTAAACGACTGGTTGTGGGTTCGATTCCCACTCGAGGAGTGGAAATTATATTTCCATTTTCTTCGCTCTGGTGTCGAGGTAAAGCGCGGCGTTAAGTTCCGCCACTTAACACGCAAGCCTCCGAATTCGGCGGAAAGTGGGGAACGGAGCGTCTTAACACTAGGTTCCCTCTGCCTACCCTGCTGTGTGCGGGATATAGCGTGAAGCTATCGTAATAATTATGTATTCTATATCTCGGTATTCCTAACAAAAGCATTAGAATAATTGCAAGGAAATATTGTGTATGCACCATAGTGCAGTACTACAATTTCTATATGCATACATAATGATTGCGGGTTCGATTCTCTTTAGAAGAAAATCTTTTACTTATATTATTTTAGTGACTCTCGGATTAATACGTAGCGTTAAGTTGCGTCACTCAACACGCAAAGTCTTGGATTGGGGCAGAAAAAGGAGACAGGAGTGACTAGTCTTTACACTAAGTTCTCTTTGACCACCCTTGCTTGCTATGTGGGAAAAATTGTAAAGCTGAAAAGATATAAATTTATAGAGATGAGATCGATATAAATTGGTAGTATCAAATTTTGATACACATGAATCCGAATAAAATGGGGAATTTCATTAATTTCTGATCCTCTTAAAGAAATAAATTACCTTACATTTAAAGATCGTGGCCAGTCGTGGCCCAGTGGCACAAGCGTGTGACTGTAAACGACTGGTTGTGGGTTCGATCCCACTCGAGGGGTGGAAATTATATTTCCATTTTCTTCGCTCTGGTGTCGAGGTAAAGCGCGGCGTTAAGTTCCGCCACTTAACACGCAAGCCTCCGAATTCGGCGGAAAGTGGGGAACGGAGTGTCTTAACACTAGGTTCCCTCTGCCTACCCTGCTGTGTGCGGGATATAGCGTGAAGCTATTTAATTTCTTTCTTTTTTTTAGATTTAAAGGTTTTATAGTTAATTGTATAAATGTCACATTTATCTAATATTCATTTTGATTATAATCGTGATAAGTTAACATTATTTTAGTCGATCATAATGTCTTGGCCCAAACGGGCCGACGGTTTTGACAACAATCTGTCATTATATTTTATACAAAGCCGCGCATACATATATAGCTGTATACAATTGGATAAGGCAAGTGACTAAGTTACATTGAAACATAAACACTTTTACTATTTATTATTAACTGTGGCCGTAACTCCTTCACGTGGAAATACCAAAAAAGCTACATTTTCTTATTAAAATGAGTTCTAAAATAGCTTATATTTTTCCTTATCACGTCACATATCTATCAGTGAGAGTTACGTCAAAATCGATGCAACCATGCGAAAGATTAGCAAAGATTAGCGGAACAAACAGTCAGTCAAACGAACATTATAAAAAAAAATCTTTGGTGCCGTGTTTGCATAAGTGCAAATGCATTTATCGAAAAGCTGTTTTTTTTATTTATATAGGCTATTTTAAATAAGTTACTTACTCTATTTATAAACATTAAGTGATGGCTCCAACAATGAAATATATGTAAAATTAAATCGTATCATATGTTTCCAATTACAAAGACTAACTTTAAAAATAATACAAATAACCTATTACTGTAAAACTAAAACAATTTACGCCAATAATACCTGTAAACTGTGTTATTGAATGTTTTTAGATTCACACTGTATCCCGCACACAGCAGGGTAGACAGAGGGAACCTAGTGTTAAGACACTCCGTTCCCCACTTTCCGCCGAATTCGGAGGCATTTCATGTTATGGAACTTAACGTCGCGCTTTGCCTCAACACCAGAGCGAAGAAAATGGAAATATTTAATATTTCCACTTCTCGAGTGGGAATCGAACCCACAACCAGTCGTGCGTTTATGCCACTGCGTTACGACTGGCCTCAAAACTTAAGCTTGTTGATACTTTTATAAAATTTTCTAACGAAAGAACTAGTTTGTATACAGCATGAAACACGCTTTTCTTTGTTATAAACATTATTTCATTCAATTATCACAAAATTATTGACACAATCGCACACATTTTAAATGATTTATGCTTATGTCATTTGAGAACACTGCTGAATGATATTTTAATATTTATTCAATAAAACGCCTTAAGTTATATATTAAGTTAAGTTTAATAAAATATAATGTATTTTATTATCTGCATTAATTTTTATACAAGCATGTATAATATTAACTTTGTTATATTTAAGGAAAGACACCCACTGGTTATGGATTCGATATCTCATTGAGGAACGGAGTGTCTTAACACTAGGTTCCCTCTGCCTACCCTGCTGTGTGCGGGATACAGCGTGAAGCTAAAAAAATCGCTCAACAACTTATGTCTTGATTTAGGCGGAATGTGGTAAACGGAGTATTTTGACACTAGGTTCTCTCTGGCTACCCTGCTATGCGGGATTAAGCTTGAAGTGGTATATTTAAGGTAACTGTGAAAATGATATGGAAAATGTATAGTTTTTCCTTGTTTTGGCTGAGATCTCTAAAAATATAAACTAACCTTAAAAATATAAACTAGGATACTTACTGTATATGTAGAAGTATAACTCTTTATGATGATAAAAGAGAGAAATTAACGATAATTTATAAAAAAAGTATATATTAAAATGTAATCATTACCAACGCGATTATATTCTGACTTTAATACCAATATTATTTTTAATTATAGTGGCCAGTCGTGGCCCAGTGGCACAAGCGTGTGAATGTAAACGACTGGTTGTGGGTTCGATTCCCACTCGAGGAGTGGAAATTATATTTCCATTTTCTTCGCTCTGGTGTCGAGGTAAAGCGCGGCGTTAAGTTCCGCCACTTAACACGCAAGCCTCCGAATCGGCGGAAAGTGGGGAACGGAGTGTCTTAACACTAGGTTCCCTCTGCCTACCCTGCTGTGTGCGGGATACAGCGTGAAGCTAAAAAAAAAAAAAATAATTATTTGATCACTAAAAAAATTAAAGTGCTTGTTGTTATTAATATCATTTCTCTCCTCTTCTCCTTCTCTCACTGTTTTGCATTTCGGCGGAAAGCAAAGAAAGCAGTGTCATGACACTAGCTTCTCTCTAACTATTTCAGTTAGTAGAAGGTTATAAGGAGAAAAAACGTAAAGCTGTTTGTAATTTTAAATTATTTTAATTTATAATAGTGGCCAGTCGTGGCCCAGTGGCACAAGCGTGTGACTGTAAACGACTGGTTGTGGGTTCGATTCCCACTCGAGGAGTGGAAATATTTAATATTTCCATTTTCTTCGCTCTGGTGCCGAGGTAAAGCGCGGCGTTAAGTTCCGCCACTTAACACGCAAAGCCTCCGAATTCGGTGGAAAGTGGGGAACGGAGTGTCTTAACTAAAAAAAAAAAAAAAAAAACTAATATCGATCGATACCATCAAAAAAAAAATATCGACTTAGACCAACTTACAGAAAACTAGAAGATAAGTAGAGAACCGAATAAGTTACTACTATAAAGTATCTTCATATAAAAAAAAAAATAATTATGTAAGATAAAGAATATCAATCATAGAGGCCTTGAAAGCGCGAAGCGTTCCAAATTAACGCCCTGATAGAATTTTCGAAGCTAAATTAATCACTTGCCTACATAATGGCATGACTAGCAGTTTTCAACCGCGTAATAAGCCGCTCTAAAGTACTTACTGGGTAATGTTAAAAAAATGTACTTTATAACAACAATCTGGTGCCAACCAAGGATGGATTGTTATTCATCCTTGAGACAGCATCACATGTCTCTGGCTGTAAAAAGGGTTGGTTGTGGGTTCGATTTCCCGTCAGAGAAGTTCCCCGCTTTGCAAAGATAATATGTTGGGTTGAGTGTTGCTTTTTGTAGCTTCACGCTGTATCCCGCACACAGCAGGGTAGGCAGAGGGAACGTAGTGTTAAGACACTCCGACCCCCACTCACGAGTGTTACTCAACACGAAAAATCTCTTTTTTTATTGAAATGTGGATAACAGAGTGTTTGACACTATGTACTTCCTCCCTACCCTTTTATGCAGGAAAATCAATGGAGTTCAAATCCTTAAGATTCATATCATAAGTTGTGTTAACATGGAAACAGGCAACTTAAATTTTGTAATAACTGGACTCTCTTAGGGTATATTCTTTAAGTCTTAGTTTTAAGTATTGAAAATTTAAAAAAAATGTATTGATTATGATAAAAGAAGAATAATCCTAAAAAACCTTATGTCCGTAGAGTGATAAAATAGAATTATAAAAATAAAAAAAAATACTTAAGTTATTATGTGGCGTATTTAGAATGCATTGACACTGAGTTTTGAGCAAAGCTTTTGTTGTTATGTATCCTGTTTCAAAATTATAGAAAAGACTAGCGACTTGCTCGCGGCTTCACCGCGTAAACTATTTCGTTATATTGCAACCCACGGGGGCGCATTTTAAAAAATAAAATAGCCTATTTTTAAGCTTAGATTATCAACTATATTTATTCCAAAATTCATTACAATTAGTCAAGCGGTTTAGATTTTCATATTAACTTTCATCCCCTATTTCAACCCTTTAGAGGTTGATTTTTGAAAAAATAGGTAGCCTATGTTAGACCCAGTTACTTTTACTACTTTTATTCTAAATTTCATTCAAATCGGAGCGGTAGATTAGCCGTGAAAGCGTGACAGATAAACACACAGACTTTCCCATTTATAATATAAGTATGGATAAAACTTTTAGTATTTAGTAGATAGATCGGAAAGCAACTTTTGGTCATTCTTTTAATAAGTTAAGTTAATAACAGAAATTAACAAACATATTCACACCAGTGAAAACCGAGCTTATAGCGAAATCAGACCTATTCAGACATAACAAATCCAATTTAATTAATATTATATTATAATTCATTACAAATAAGAAAATAATCCTAATAAAATAAGCCACCGAATTCGGCGGAAAGTGCAGTGTGTCTTAACACTAGGTTCCCTCTGTCTACCCTGCTGTGTGCGAGATATAGCGTCATCTAAAGAAAATAATCTTAACTTCTATACATATATACAAACAACAATACCAATTGCACAGCACTCTAATATCGCAAGCAATATCCCAAGCTAGAGTAAAGAGCCAGCCACTCCAATCAGGGCAGTTAGAGATCGTTTGTCATCCATTAACACAATATAAGTAATCGAATTGTCGGTCCGAATTGAATCGACATATCTCAGATACCTCTGATTCAGGACTGAAACTGTGGATATTCCATGACAAATGGCAGTGAGGCATGCGATGTACTATTGGCATGCCTTTAAACATAATTCGTCCTGTCAAATGGTTTAAATGTTGTTTACTTTTGATTGTTATTATTGAAACGTTCTGTTTTTTAAATGAGTCCATCAGAATCTAGTAATAGTTGGATGTGGGTTCGATTCCCACTTGGAAGAATGATTATTTTTTTTAGCTTCACGCTGTATCCCGTACACAGCAAGGCAGAGGGCCTAGTGTTAAGACATTCCATTTCCCACTTTCCGCCGAATTCGAAGGCATTGCGTTGTTGTCGAGACCAGAGCGAAGAAAATGGAAATAATAAATATTTCCCCACCTCGACTGGGAATCGAACCCACAACCAATCGCTTTACAGGCACACTTTGTGCCATAATATAATTATTTCCATTTTTCTAATTAGGTAAACTAAATTTCGCTACTCGACACGCAACATTAAGAGAACAGAGTGCATTGGCACTATGTTCTCTTTCACCGCCCTGTTATAAGATTAGTATAAACGAGGAACTGAAACATGGTTAATATTACCTATTTTCTCACCTATTCTGGTAAGAGGAAAAAGCGCAAGCTTGAGTTCCGCCTCTCAACACGTGAGTTTACAAGATAGTATGTTTACACCAAGTCATTTCATGGGGTACCTTATAGTAACCTATGGTAAATTTTCCTATTTTTAGCCTAGTGTTTCTCTCTCTCTGAACATGTTATAGTTAGACAAAACTATGATAACATATAATTACAAATGAAAATTTTAAATTATTATAGTAAATGAAAAATATGTTTTCTAAAAAAGATTTTTTCAATCTCCAGTGTGGGAATAACATTTTAAAACATTAAAAAAAAAGAAAAATGCTTAATAATACTATGGACAAAAATATTTATTGAAAAGGTTAAAAATTAATTATTTCACTAAATACATAAGAATCAGGCAATTAATTAATCAAACATAATAAAAGTTTATAATTATAAAACAAACGAAACAAACTTTTGATTTCTAAAAACATACAATATTTTCAATCACAAATAAATCAAAATATGAATGTTAAGGTTTTTTCACAGTATCTGTCCAACAGAACCTTGCGGGGATTCGGTTCGGACGATCCAATTCCGTTCCCAAGGGCGTTGCTTTAAAATTTCCTGATATATTTTCGCCTCTGGCCAAATTGTCGAATTTTTCACCTCTACTTGTACTATTCGTTCTGTGAACAGAAGCAGACAAAGGCTCTGTTTTATGATTTTTAATTTTTAAATCAACATAAGCCAATTCTTCCTCTGAACTCAAATACTCTTTGACATTTACTATATCTCTACCTAATTCTTCTAATTTCGAACAATTAACCTCTTGAAATTTATCATTATTTATATTCGGTGCATTTATAACAGTTTCTAATTTATTTTCTATATTAGCTAATTTATCGAATATTTTATCGAGCCTCGTAGCTTGGTTCTGTATAGCGCTAAAAATATTCTTTATTTCATTATCACGATCTTGTACTTCTGAAAAGCATTGCTTCACAGCTCTAACTACCGGTGAACTTATATTTTCACAAAATAATATCTTATCCTTGTCATTCATAAGATGCATTTTAATGTTCGCTTCGCTCGGTATATTCATGTATTCAGTTGCAATCGCTTCAAAGGACTCTGAGGGAAGTGTTTTCTGGTTTTTATACTTATTTTTCTTTGGGCATTCTTTTTTAAAATGATTTTCCTCTGACATCTCAGATAAAGTGTATGATAATGATTTATTTTCGTTTACATCATCAATTGTATTATTTTGAGATGAACGACTTAACGATTCGTCAGTACTAATTGATGGTTTGTTACGTTTTAATTTATCATGTCTTGTAACTTCCGTAACTCTTGACTTCCCTTTAGAGTCTTGGACAGAATTAAGGTTATGTTCACAAGCGTCATGCTTCCTCTTCGAACTTCTCTTTGACTTTATCGTATAATAGACTGGCTCTGCGCTTGTAGCCGGTATTGTCAGAGGAATAATGTCTTTGGCAAATTTGATTGTTTGCTGAAGTACTGGGTCTGTTTCGTCTGCATTGTTAATAACTTTGGTCTCAAAATAACTACAATTTTGCTTCTCGTGGTCGAATTGCTGACATTTATCATAAGTTTCTCTAAAATTATAACTATCTTCCGGTGGTATCGTCTCGTTTCCTTTGGCAAAGCACTTTTTATGAATAAATACAAGAGGATTGTAAGAGTTTTTATCAAGTATATAATCAGATAAGTTCACTCCGTCGATATTTAAAGTAGTTGGATCGAAACCTGCAATAAAATAATAATGATACCAAGCAATCGTTTTTCAATTCTTAAAATATATAATATCTAAAATATTTATATTTACCAAACGCCATTTAAATTTCGTACGTGTATTGAATAAATATCTAATTTCACTTTGACATAAGAAGTGTATTGAAATTAAGGTATTCTTTATAAATAAAGTAAATACACGTAAGAGGTTGTATATTATACGGGTATTATATTTATAAAAAGGTTCAATGTATTTTTACATAATAAATTACTTTATCAGGTCATCGTGGCACAATAGGACAGCGTCTGCAAACTTGATTGGTTATAGTTTCGATTTACACATTAAATAGCCATTATATCAATATTATATTTACGTCCCCGCTCTGGCAAGAGAAAAAGACTTAATTTACGTTTTTTTAGATACTCTGCTATGTACATTTCGACTGCATTTGTAGTATTGCTTATTAAGTGGCGAACCTTAACTCCGTACTATGTCTTGTTTAGTATAACAGAGAAATGGATATTATTCCAATATAAATATCCCTCAGAGTGAAAATCGAACCCATAGCCCTCTCGTATACCATACCACGAGCCAAACGCTGTCAAACTGCTCCGCGCTAACCCCTTGATTAAACTACAATAACACTTGCTATCAAATAAATATTTTAGAGCTTATATTTAAAAAAATCCTTTAAAATTTAATTCAAGAGATCATAGCCATCTTACTACAGTGTAGCACGAAGTTTTCACATAATAAAACCTGTATTCGTCTACATTTTGAACTATTCAACCCAAAAATATGTTCATCCTCTTTTGTTGCGCCTCTTTACGCGAGACCTCTTTGTTTCATATCACAGCGTCTGTGGATTCCACATCCTATTTTAATTCCTTACTCCACAGTAGCGTTTTGGCGTTCATTTACACTTAACTGGGATTTTCTTGTGAGACCCACATTGTGTTTACGAATATTCTTTCCGTCTTTATATACTGAAACTGTTTTGTTAGGTTTAACTTTGCTAAGGGTTTTTATTAACAGCGACAGTCGACTATGTTTATTTTTTTGTTCTTTATATATTTTAGAATTGTTTTTTTAATATTATTTATGACATGAATGCTATGCATGTATATTATGAAGTCAGTATTAGTGCCCATTAATGTCCATTTTAAAGGGATCTAAGTCACACTGTCCCAAACTCATCGATTACCTGCACGGTGCATTCTAAGAATTCTAAGAAATTGTTTCTCATGTTTTAAAAAATATAATCGGCTGTTGCAATAAATTGAACTTGTAAATTAAGTAAATAATGATTGGCAACATGTACATATATCATTATATATAAACATCAGTGCAAAGAGTTATTACTAACAAAAAAACAATTTTAATCAAAGCATAAAATTTTTTAACGAAGACTGTCTAGCTTAGCGGTCAGAGTCTTAATCAACTTCCAAAAGGTGCTAGTACAAAATTTTGCTACATTCAAACTTATAACATAATCAATTGTTTTTAATAGTAAATCTGTGTATGATAAATTATGTCATAATAGATAGAAAAAGCCTAATTTTAAATAATATTAATAAAAGATTTCTTTTTGCACTGAATAAATTAAACAAAAGCAGTAGTTGTTAAGTAAAAGTTTAAATTTATTCAAACTTTGATAGTTTTTTAAAAAATCGGTCAAAACCATTGTCAAGTGTAGAAGCTTTATGGAAACAATAGAATTTACGCTTTATTCCAACGTAACATTTTATTTTAAAATATTCACGTAAAAAATAATAGGTGGAAACTAGAAAATGTAAAAACTTTTTTTGCGTTACCATTCTCTTTTGTTTGTTATTTATGATGATATAAAAATGTTGATATAACGTAAACGCCATTGTTGTAAGTTCGATTCTGGCTATGGGAATTTTAAGACTACTTCAATTACTAGTAAACGTCAATTTCAAATTATAGAAGGAGAAAGGAGTGATTGGACACTAAGTTTTCTCCGACTTCTCTACAATGCCGTAAACTGGCAACTTAAGGCTACAAAAAAAATAACGTAAACGCTATAATTCTGTCTTTTTCTCCCTTGAGGAAGAATTATAAATTATTTTTTTTCTTCTATCTAAGAAGTCTTTGGGTGGAGATGGGACCTACGACTATCACGCTTATGATTAATTCCTTAATTCTTTCTACTTGACGTTTTGTTTCTACTTGACGCTCTTTTTTTTTATAATTCTATTTTATCACTCTACGGACATAAGGTCTGTACCTTTTTTAACATGATTCTTCTTTTATCATATGCAATACATTTTTTTGTTTACAATTTCAGTACTTAAAACTAAGACCTATGGAATATACCCTAAGAGAGAATTATGATATGAATATTAAACGTAACCTAACTTAATTTATTATAAGTGTATAACTACTACTATTTCTTACATCTATTACATATATTTCTTACTACTAAAAATTGACATATTTTTTTTATTTAAGGATAGGAACAGGGATAAAATTACTTGACGCTTTATCCCGCTTAGGATAGGTGGGGGGAACAGAGGGTCACGACACTCTATTCTACGCATTAAATAACAAATCAAAATAAATAATATATAATTTATGAGCAAGTTACATCGTTTATTTATTTGTCCTTTATTTGTCTTTACAAATCTTCAAAATTTATTTTAAGACCGTCTCACATGCGATACTAGAATAAAACTACTGAAAGTTTATTCACCTTTCAATGACAAGTGTCATTATTCCCCAAAAAAAATAATTAACATTGATTAAACTTTATTATTAAGAATAGCTTTTAACGATTTCACGATAAATCGTTACTGATTTTAGACCATCATGGCGCATTGGTATGACGTTTGATCTGAACAGTATTTGAGATGGTCGGGAGTTCGAATTTTTTATTTTTTATTTTATTTAAATTATTTTAATTATTTAAATTATTTAAGTTCTGTTCTTTAGTTACGGCTATGCGGACTTTAAATCCTTTCATTTCTCCGCTCCGGTACCTCAGACAAAGTGCGGCGTTGAGTTACGATACTCAACACGCAATATATCAAATTCGTTCAGAAAGTGGAGAACGGAATGTCTTAATACTAGGCTATCTCTGATTCCCCGCTAGATACATACTAATCTACTTGGAAAGTGTTTATCTTAAACTAAAGGTTGCGAGTATTTATAACAAAGCTATTATATGATATCATGATATGTTACTTTTTAAAAATTACTGATACCGTACCAGTAATGTGGGAAAAAGTGTAAAGACGTAATCCCCTAGTGAAATTCAAACCTCCAACCACATCTAATTAAACATTTTAAAGTGTTTTTTCCCACGCTTAGGAAATGAAAAAGACATTTTTTGAAAGCCTTAATAATTTGCAAGCAATAGTGTTCGAAACCGTGCCCCTTGCGCCGGTTGGAAGTATTATTTCTTGGACGCTTTCAAAAGGCACGGGTTCGAATCCTGCTCCATTAAATTTTTCATACGTTTTCTAAAACCATCTAAAGATTTAACTAAAAAATTAACCAAACGACGTAAAACCTATCGCATATCCATTACATAGACTGCAGATATATATGCAAAAAAGTAGTGATCGTATTAAACTGGTTTCAAACTTCCCCGACGGAGATAACAAGTAGATATTGTAAATTCCCCTATAACCCAGATACCAAGTTTTAGTTGCGAAAGCTACGGACTTTGGATGCACCTCGAATATGTTGACTTATTTTCGCTTCAAATTTCGCTCGTGTAATGTGGTTTCGGCGATTAGACCGCTAAAGTTACTGTAGAACATTTTTGTTTGGTTTCCTTTTATTTTTATTCAAAGAAGCTACTTACCCTTTTTTCGTATAGTGGGGTAGTCAGATAGGACCTAGTGTCAAGACACTCCGCCATCTGCTTTTCGCTCGAAATCGAGGCGTTGCGTGTGGCGGAACTTAACACCGCGCTTGGTCTTTGGTCCAAATCGAATGAAAATTTAAAAGTTATCATTTTTCCGAAATCGAACAGTAGCGTTTACAGTCAGCCTATTGAAAAAAAGGATTTGTAAAATAAATATTGACATTTGGTGTATAAAAAAAACTTAAAATATTCTATACTAATAATATAAATGCGACTGTCAATCTGTTACACATTCATGGACAATTTACCCTCAAACATAACATATGCTACTTTATTTTTGAAAAATGCTTCCCATAAAGTTGTAATATAAAAAAGAAAGGTATAGTTGTGTAGTCTTTTACGTGATGAACAGGCCACTAGTTTAATCAATAATCTTAAAAAAACACTTTATTAATTAACAATTTAAAAAGCAAATACTTTTGGAACTAATTATGTTTAAAACTAATGAAAATTTAATTAATTAGTTAAAAAAATATACTTCTAAAACTAGTTTCTTTTTATTCTGGTCGTACCGGTTACGGATATCAAATTGATTTTAGGTAAATTGTAATGCCATTGGGACTAAACAATATAAATATTAACTTGGCAAGAGACCATCCTAGTTCAGTGGAACAGCGTCTGACTGTAATCGTTTAATTGATTGTGGATACGATCTCTCTCTCTCTCTCTCTCCATTTAAGGAATTAATAATACTTAAATTATATAGTTCTTGAGGGCAGTCGTGGGCACAAAGTGAGACTGTAATGTGACTGGTTGTGGGGACGATTCCCACTCGAGGAGGGAAAATATTTTAATTATCTTCACTTTGGGATTGAGGCAAAAACACAGCGTTAAGTTCCGCCACACGCCGGGTAGGTATATCGAACCTAGTGCTAAGTGGCAATTATTTTATTGCCACTTAGCACTAGGTTCGATATACCTACCCCGCTGCGTGCGGGATACAGCGTGAAGGTAACAAAAAATGTTTGTATCGATGGTGCTCTGGTAAGACATTTTAAGTACTGCCAATCTATTGATTGCCATATCTCGAAATCAGCTAAAAAGTGGAGAAGAGAGTGTTTTGATAGAAAGTATGTTTAATTGACTTTGTGAGATTTCTTTACATCAAAATTAAAAAAAGCATTTAATCTAATTTAAAATTAAAAAAATATATATCCTTCACCTATCGGTCAACAGGTTTAAGGACTGACCGATTGAAGACGAAGAATAAGATATTTAATATATTACAATTCAACGACTCTTTTTATGGTCAACGTTGTCACCCGAAACTTCGTGGGCATTCTACCTAGGACTGATAAAATGAAAAATCTGTTTTTCTGCGTTATGAGCAAGAGAGAAGTCATAATAATCTCTTAGTGTGCTTCTGTAATATTTTGCAGCTTCACGGTCTTTCCCGCATAGAAGAGTAGTCAGAGAAAACATGTAAAGACACTCCATTCTCCATTTTCCATGCAAACTTGACTCATTGTGTGCTAAGTAGCTGAATTTAACGCCACTCTTAGTCTTAAGTCCAGAGCAGAGGAATCAAAATTATATATAAACACTAGCGGCCCGCTCGCGGCTTCGCCGCGTCATCTACGTGGCAACGTATATTGCAACCCTTAGTGGTGGATTTTTGAAAAATAAAGAAGCCTATGGATTGGATTGTCAACTATATATATGCCAAAATTCATTACAATCGGTAAAGCGGTGTAGATTTTTCATATAAACTTTCATCCCCTATTTCAACCCTTTAGAGGTTGATTTTTGAAAAACTAAGTAGCCTATGTTAGACCCAGTTATTTTTACTACTTTTTTTCTAAATTTCATCCAAATCGGACCTCTAGATTAGCCGTGAAAGCGTGACAGACAAACACACAGACATTCGCATTTATTATATAAGTATGGATTCCATCACATCCACATCAAATTTGAGTTCTTTATAGCGTATTTGATTCTAATAGCTTTGTCTATCAGAAAGTTACTAAAGAACAATTTTAAGACATAAAAATATACCCAAAGAATCCGACGAAAAATAATAATTAATTTCAAGGTTATAGTAAAAACATTAAAAAAAATTATCACCATTCATTAACAGTTGTTTTCTAAATAATTTTAAATATTAGAATCAAAAGTAATATTTTAATACCGTATATTATTATTATGAATGTATTTCTCAGCTAACACAATCCGATTGTTGACCTACATTTTGTTATTTTCACTTTACACGTGGCGGCCTAGCGTATGAAATATTTTACTCCACTATCGTAGTTCAGATCTCTTAATAGCAAGAGTTAATTATTTTACGAAAAACGTGATTAAATTAATATCCGTTCTCCACTTTCCGATAGATCGAGATATTGTATGTTGAGTGGTGGAACTCAACGCTGCGCTTTATCTTTTTACCACAGTAGAGAATCAAATATATTTTAAATATGTTCATTCCCTTGAACGGGAATCAAACCACAAGTAATCGTGCTTACAGTAAGATACTGTCCCACTAAACCAAGACGGCTAGAAAACGGAGTATCTTGACATATGGTCCCTTTGACTCGGCTATGTGGGAAAAAACGTGAAAACACAAATTAAAAAATGACTTTAAATCGTGATAGACCATCACATTACATATTTCTTTGCTTTCTTATCTTTTATGAATCATAGAAAATCTAATGGCAATTTTTTTTATTAAATAAGCTGAAAATGTAGAACTTAGTGACTTAACTCTACGTTTTCTTCATTTCTCTATTATTAATTTACCGATAAAGGCGATAAATAAACTACCCTCATTTCAAATAGTGTTAAAACTCCATACATCAGACGTACAATGACCAAAACCTTGTGTGACCAATCCACAAAAATCCACTCAAAATTTATATTGTAACCCAGAAGAGAAACAACGAGCGAAATCTACATCGAAAACATTAGTACAAAATAAAACCAACTGCGGTGAGCTAAGCCACTTTGACGCTGCCTACATTTTACTTTGAACGTTTTAAAAATACTAACTGCCACCCACAACTCTGTTTGCGCGGACTTTATATTTGACTTTTGCATAGTATTCTTACTTTTATATGAGTATTTTGGGGAAATAAAATAACTACTGAATAGTTTTTACTGTGAAACGTAATGTTAACGTAATGTTTTTTGTGCTAGTAAATATTTCAGGAAATACTCTTTTAGGTTCAGTCGTGGCCCAGTGGCACAAGAGTGTGACTGTAAACGACTGGTTGTGGGTTCGATTCCCACTCGAGGAGTGGAAATTATATTTCCATTTTCTTCGCTCTGGTGTCGAGGTAAAGCGCGGCGTTAAGTTCCGCCACTTAACACGCAAGCCTCCGAATTCGGCGGAAAGTGGGGAACGGAGTGTCTTGACACTAGGTTCCCTCTGCCTACCCTGCTGTGTGCGGGATATAGCGTGAAGCTATTTACTCTTTTAGGTCGTCGTAGCGTAATGATTGTAAAGGCATTGGTTGTGGGTTTGATTTCCATTCGGAGGAATTCGGAATATTTAAATTATTTTAGTTTCCCCGCATTGGTACTTAAAACAAACGCAGTGTTGACTTCCGCCAATCAACACTCAATGTCTCGATTTAAGGTGGATAAGAATGTCTTAACGCTAGGTTCTGTCTAACAACTCTTCTGGGCGGAAAAAATACAAAGCTGTTCTTTTTTCAATTTTTAGTACTTTCATACACTATCCAGGTTACTTATATGTTACATTTCTATGAAAAATTGAAATCTTTAATTGAGTTGCAAGTTAAATAAATGCTTATAAACGACTATTTAAATCTAAAGTTCACCGCGAAGCTTTCAAAGTAACAACCTAAGATTACAATACAAATAACTGAAACCAATCAATTTTCAAGTGCATATAAGATTCAGATAACCACTTACACATACAGCCTCTGCACCAAATGCATCACAACTCAAGAACCATTGCATTAACGGGGTCAAAAAGCCTATCTAATAAGAAAACCTGCAATACTTTGACTAGCGCAAATGGAACCGTAGCGTTGGACGAACGTGTATAGGTAGAAGAATAACATTGTGACCCATTTCAACAACTTGCCTCATTGCTATAGTAGGCCAAAGACGCGCGATGCAAATAAAACTTTAACCTAAGGCCCCAAGATTGGGTTTCCATCAGCGACTGCCTTCGTATTTAAGAGGCATTCACAAGATTCTATGTATAACAATCGGGGATATTGTTACTTCATAGAATTGAAATAGAGGGTAGAAGAAATGTAACTGAAATTATAAGTTATTTGAGCTGTGGAAATTTGAATTCAGCTGTTTCTTCTGTTGTATAATGACTTATTTTAGTTTAATTGAGATTATTTTGTTACATTGATTGTACCATTTTATACAGTACTTGTATTTATTAAGTAAGAACAATGGATGTCTATATCTAGACTAACTTGAATGGAATTGCAATATGGACCTTATTCATTCTCAGTGTTATCCCTTTTTCCACATAGCAAAGGTAGTCAGGGACAACTTTGTGTCTAAATACGGAGTATTTCTAAACTTCCCTCCTGATTTGTTAATATTGCGTGCTGAGTAGTAAACCGAAACGGTGCAATTTGTCTTGTTCACCAGCGCTGAGAAATAAAAAGAATTAAATTACGAATAGTCAAAGTCAAAGTAAAATAATTTTATTCAAAATAAGAAGTTACGTGCTTCATTTTTTGAACTTCAAAGAGTTTACCACCGGTTCACTAAAGTTAAAAAAAAAAAAAATAGTTTCACGCTATATCCTGCACACAGCAGGGTAGGCAGAGGGAATCTAGTGTTAAGACACTCCGTTCCCCACTTTCCGCCGAATTCGGAGGCATTGCGTGTTAAGTGGCGGAACTTAACGCCGCGCTTTACCTCGACACCAGAGCGAGGAAAATGGAAATATTAAATATTTCCACTCCTCGAGTGGGAATCGAACCCACAAGCAGTCGTTTACAGTCACACGCTTGTGCCACTGGGCCACGACTGGCCACTAAAATTCACTAAAGTTAAACCTGAGAAGAACCGCCGCAAGAAACTCAGCTGGACTTCTTTTTTTTAAAGTAATTGTTATATACAGATTTATTGCTGACAGTGATACTTTTGAAATATTCTGGAGCGAAAATTTAATTCCCAAGGTGTGTTATAATTTATAAAATCTTTAATTAGGTACTTTTAACACACAAACGTATTTTCACAACTTTTTTACCGAACATTTTACCGAGTGGCAATTATAGTCAGACACTCTCCTACTGCACTACAATTTCCGCTAAGCTTTATACATATTACCGCAACTATTGTATTAAAATCTAAAGCTTATATTATTTATCCATCTGTATCAAAGATAGATAATATAAAATTGTATAAAATATTAAAGTGGCCAGTCGTGGCCCAGTGGCACAAGAGTGTGACTGTAAAATGGAGGAGTGGAAATTATATTTTCATTTTCTTCGCTCTGGTGTCGAGGTAAAGCGCGGCGTTAAGTTCCGCCACTTAACACGCAAGCCTCCGAATTCGGCGGAAAGTGGGGAACGGAGTGTCTTAACACTAGGTTCCCTCTGCCTACCCTGCTGTGTGCGGGATATAGCGTGAAGCTATATAAAATTGTATAAAATATTAAAGAAGAATTATTACAAAATTCAATAAGCATAATAAGAAAGCGATCGAAAAAAAATCTTTCTCAATACTAACCCTCCAAACTAGAAGAGAATATCGAAGAAAAAATATGCCAACATAAGCACCATATAATCATGTGTCTCGTTCTACCGCCACTGTAGTTGACAATGGGAGGAATCGTAAAATACGGAATCTTTGCTTATCTCCAACCAACTCCCAAGTTTTTTCGCTTTTTCAATTTTATTGACAGCCATTGAGAGGCTGTCGTCTATCGGGGCCTTTATTACTGTTACATCAGAAACGTGAAAATGGGCACATTGAGGCAAAATGTTTTTTATATTATGGTTTTTTATCTATATAAGTATATATTATTACTATCTTTTGGATGTTTTAGTATGGATGTTTTTCTTTCCTTTTTAGTACACATCAGGTATCAAAATAAGGTGTATATTAGTTAGCGTTTCGGCATTTATGTTAGCTACAAGTGTTATCTTTTATTTTGTATTATTACCCGCGACGGAACGGCGACTGTATATGTGTTTGGGGTGAGAGGTTGTTTGTTTGTTTGTTTGTTTGTTTGTTTGTTTGTTTGTTTGTTTGTTTGTGTGTTTGTGCAAATTACTATGTCAATTATTTCCAAAACTATAAGTCCGATTTTGATACGGTTTTCTATGATATGTTAAGGCTCAATTGGCGTATGTTCTTAGATATGTCTTATTGCCTTAACTCACCAGGGGGCGCTGCAGTAAGCATTTAACGTGAAAACGAATGTTTTCAATTATCTCAAAAAATAATAGTCTGATTTCAATAGATTTTCAGTGGTAGATTCAGGTTTATTTGGTGGATGTTCTTGGATATGTTTTATCGTGTCAAACCACCAGGGGGCGCTGCAGTAAGCATTTGTTTGTACTTTTTTTGTATTTATTTGTCTAAAACCGAAACTACTGCTCCGATTAAAAAGAGTTTTCATAAAAAGATTTATCTTTGCTTGGTGCATATTTTAAGATTTTTCTTTTTTTGTTACGGGGAAAACTCACCAGGGGGCGCTGCACTAAACATTTGTTTATGCAGAGCAAAAACTACTAGTCCAATTTAGATGAAACTTTCAAGGATGGGTTCAGGCTTAATTGGTGCGTCTTTCTATATATGTGTTATGGTGACCACTCATCAGGGGGCGCTGTAATAAGCATTTGTTTGAGTTTTTTTGTGTAAAACCAAAATTTTTCTTATATTTATTTGTCTAAAACCGAAATTACTTATCCGATTGGCTAGAGTTTTCAGAACTAGATTAAGCTTTACTTCGTACATATTTTAAAATTTTTGTTTTTACGTTACGGTGAAAATTCACCAGGGGGCGCTGCACTAAACATTTGTTTATGCAGAGCAAAAACTACTAGTCCAATTTAGATGAAACTTTCAAGGATGGGTTCAGGCTTAATTGGTGCGTCTTTCCATATATGTGTTATGGTGACCACTTATCAGGGGGCGCTGTAATAAGCATTTGTTTGAGTTTTTTTGTGTAAAACCAAAATTTTTCTTATATTTATTTGTCTAAAACCGAAATTACTTATCCGATTGGCTAGAGTTTTCAAAACTAGATTAAGCTTTACTTCGTACATATTTTAAAATTTTTGTTTTTACGTTACGGTGAAAATTCACCAGGGGGCGCTGCAGTAAACATTTGTTTATGCAGAGCAAAAACTACTAGTCCGAATCAGATGAAACTTTCAACGATAGATTCAGGTTTAATTGGTGCTTCTTTTCATATATACGTTACGGTGACCACTCACCAGGGGGCGCTGCAGTAACTACATTTGTTTGTGTAAAACTAAAACTACGAGTCCGATTTGAATTCAGTTTTCAATGATAGATTCAAGTTTACTTAGTGCATATATTCATATATGTGTCATGTATGTTTACTTAGTGCATATTTTCATGTATGTGTCAACTCTCTAGGGGGCGCTGCAGTAAGTAGCTGCTTCTATTTTTTTGTGTAAAACCAAAACGACTAGTACGATTGTCAAGAGTTTTCAGTATTAGATTCCGCTTTACTTAGAGCATGTTTTTAATTTATATTACGGTGACAAGTCACCAGGGGGCGCTGCAGTAAAATATTGTTTGTGCAAAGATAAAATGACGAATTTGATTTGGATGCAGTTTCAATGATAAGTTCAAGTTTAATTAGTGCATGTTCTTGGATATGTTTTATCGTGTTAACTCACCAGAGGGCACTGCAGTAAACATTTGTTTGTAATATTTAATGCAAAGCTACAACTACTAGTCCGATTGGGCAGAGTTTTTAGTATTAGAGTTACCTTTACTTGGTGTAAGTTTTTAGGTTTTTTTTCACGTCAAGAACTCACCAGGGGGCGCTGCATTAAACATTTAATTATGCAAAGTTAAAACTACAAGTCCGATTTGGATGCAGTTATCAAAGATAGGATCAGGCTTAATTAGCGCGTGTTCTCGTATATGTCTAGATGACACCTCACCAGGGGGCGCTGCAGTAAGCATTTGCTCGTATTTTTTGTGTGAAACCTATTTAGATGCGGTTTTCTGTGATAGTTTCTGGTTTAATTGCTGCGTGTTTTTATATGCCATATAACGAACTACCACGGGGCGCTCCAGTATATATTAGTTTGTTCAAATTCAAAACTACTAGGTTTTGTGATTTTCACTGATTTGGTTAGACTTAAGTTTCGTGAAAATGTTACGGTGACAATCTCCCAGGCGCTGCAATAAGCATTTGATAACCAGAAAGCATTGGATTTATAATTTCTTTTGGATTTGCATGAAGATTAATATAAAGTATTTCGATATTATGTAATAATATATAATGTGTATCTATTCACTTTAAAAAGTTTAAAATAAAAAGCAAAATTAAAAATTTTGAAAAAACCCACGACGGTTTAATTGTAATTGAAAAAGGATAAAATAACTATAAATCCCCCGCCTAAAAGAATATATGTAACGAGATGATAGGGACGACTTCGTCGGGGGCTGCCAGTTGCAACCTCTATTTTTTTTAAATATAGTAGCTAACAGTATAGATTTCGTTTTAAAGTCTTTAAAATACCAGTTATCAAAACTGTAAATCCATATTAATGTTTAATTTTTTTGCCAAACCTGTTTTAAAAGCAAGAAAACCTATGAGAAGGTTTTTGCAAACTTAAAGTGTTGGCAGCCCCGACGAAGCCGTCCCCATCATCTCGTTACATATATTCTTTTAGGCGGGGGATTTCTAGTTATTTTATCCTTTTACAATTACAATCAAACCGTCGTGGGTTTTTTTCAAAATTTTTAATTTTGCTTTTTATATTTTATATTGATTTTCATGATTTTGATGATCCAGGACCAAATTTTGTCAATCTGGCCTTCATTTTCTTTAGACTTATAATTTTTGAGACTAAGTGGCAGAAACGATAATATCGTAACATGTCAAATATCATACTTAGCTTCATTTTTCCCGCAAAGTGGGGTAGTCAGAGAATACCTAGTGTAACGACTTCGTTCTCCACTTTCCATTATAAATTTAGACACTACGTATAGACAGACGTAACTCAACCCCGCGATTTATCTTAGCTTAAACAATAAATTTTGACTACCAAAAAAATTCACGCCCATTCAAAATCAATACGCTTAATGTGAAAATGTCTGTAGCTTCTAAGCTTGCCGAAGTAAAAAGGAATTACTTTATAGTAATAATAAAAAATATACTATATACAATTTACGAGTAAGTGCGAGTTCCAGACGCCATAACTCGATATAGCCCGTATAAATAATTTAATTCTGAGCGATGATGTTCGATTCTCCCGTCTTATACTTTATAAAATTATTATTTTAAGCCTTTTTTTGTAGATTGAACAATAAACAATCGATGAATATCTTGTAGTAGTAATAGAATGGCCAGGACTTTGTTAAGTTTTTGCTGACTGTAAACGCATTTGGTAGTGGATTTGATTCCAATTTGGGGAAACGATTATGTTTTAACTACTTTTGTTTCGGGGCCTGTCGTGGCGCAGTAGCACGAACGTGTCAGTGTAAACGAGTGGTTGTGGATTCAATTCCCACTTGACAAGTGGAGTAGTGTCTTAACACTAGGTTCCCTCTGCCTATCCTGCTATGTGCGGGATACAGCGTGAAGCTAAAAAGAAAAAAAATAGTTTCAAGTTTCAGTTTCAACCAATTATGTTCCTACTATTTGGTTGAGTTCCACCTCTTAACACGTAATATCTCGATTTCGGACGGAGAGTAGGGAACGGAGTGTCTTGGCTCTAGGTTCTCTTTGACTATCCTGTTATACAGACTTTACGCTGCCTTTGAAGCTGCTTTTGCTAGGTGTAGTAAATTTTTAAAATTTTATCCTTCTCTTAAATATCAAAAAATTGAAAAGACAGAAGAAAGAAAGCTGTTTAGTTATTATAATATCCAAGAACATCAGCAGATAACTCCCAATTTTCTTTTTGAAAAGATTAATTAATCATTTGTAGCCCAAAATATTCTCAGAATTATTGAGCGTAGCGTAGCGAAGCGACCCAAGCTCTTACTGGTCAAAAGTGTGTGTTCGTTGTGGTTTAACTCTTCCTGGGCTATTTGTAGTAGACCTCTGAAATTTGGCAGGGATATCGAGCACAGTGTCTTGTGTGCTGTGAAGTTTTTTGATGACAATTGTAATTGTAGTTTTTGAATAAATAGTAATTTAATGGTCAAAAAGTAAGTCCATTGACTTAGGCTGTGTGTGTGGCAGTTAGCATTAAATATGTACTTCGTTCAGCTTTTCCCGCCGCTCAAAGCAAAGAGGCGGTTCCTAGTAAAATTACACAATCCTTCACAGTTTTAAATTAATTAAAATAAACATATATATTATGTGTCCATTTATGAACAAAACCTGTTATACAACAATTCTAAAGTACTTGTAAAGGCCTAATTGAAAAATATTTTAAATTTTTAGTACTGAACGTGAAATATACTCGAAATGATTATAAAATACAGCGCAGAGTGCATTAATTACAATATTACTTTAGAAGCGAAAACTAGCATTCATTAGTATTGTTGAAAACTCATCGTTGCATATTAAATAAAACTATTTTTACTTTATATATCGTGTATTCGTTTTCGAATGTATATTTTTGTGACTCTCGACGTTTCGAAAACTTTTCTACAGTCCGTGGTTTGGATTGACCACGGCCTGTAAATTGTTTGAAGCGTGTAATACGAAAAAAACTTTTTTGTTACTATTTTGAAGATAAAATAAATAGTTTTATTTGTTAGGTTGTTTTGGTTGGGTAGAGAGAGGAGTTCTGATAGTGAATGGGAACATTTTAGGGGCCCTAACGCTTAATATCAGTAATTGATCCTTAGATATAAAAACTGCAATCTTAGATTCATCTATCAATCAATTTTTTGAGTAACGTAAAAATTGAATATGCATTCCTTCAATTGGTTATTAGCAATAACTATTATTAATAATACCTTTATAAAAATACTTATATATTAATAATATCTTTATAAAAATAGTTTTACTCGAAGAAAATGATTACTATACCAATCTAAGTTTGCAATTTTTGGATTAGGACCGATTATTGCTATTGGACGTAAACCTATATTTGGGTCACAAACCCCAAGCACTGATCCGAGCTCCTTTCTCTACAATATTACGGTTATGGTAAAACCATGGAATGTTATGGAGTTTCTTCTCATATCAAGTTTTAATCGTAATAAACGAATTACCATCATATCTACATTCTCTCATTAATTCATTGAGAAACGATTTAGTATAGAGAGTCCTAGAGCATGGTCTAGAATATAATTCTAGTATACCTAGATTAGTGATTCCTTAGTAGCGGGCGAGCTACTGGTTATTAAATATAAGATATTTATAAGATATGTTGGTAGTATATATTAATTTTAATTGTATTTGAGGCGAAAATGCTTGAGCTGATTTTGATTGAACATTGAACTATTTTATAGCTTTCTTCGCGGATCTGCTTGCTTTATTGTAAAGTAATTAAATTTAAAGGAATGAAGACATTTTTTATAGTATAGTATACAGCGTATGTATTTTTACACCATGTTCGAACTTTGGGAACGGTTTTTTATTATTTTTGTTTATGTGTCACATCATATATTTTCATAAATAACTTTAGCTGTAAGAAAAGTAGTACAAAATAATTGATAATGTTATAGCAAAGTGCGTTAATTTTCTTTAATTGACAAAATTAGATTTCTAAATAATATTATAAAATATTCACGTGAAAATGGTGTTAAGATAATTTAAAATATTAATATGAGATAACCTTTAGGTAGCAGAAATTTGTAAAAATCTCTCTACAGAGATGCTAACAACAAAAAAATAAGTTGTAATAAAGCGTATAAGAATTTCGACGCAGTGGCTAGTAGAATGCATGGCTCAGTGGTGAGAGCCTGAACGGTATTCAGGAGGCACAGGTTCGAATCCCGCTGCGTTCAAATTTTTATACGTTTTCTAAACGTCTTTTTCAATTTTCCTAAGTGTGGAGCACTTTAAAAATGTTTAAAAGTAATATGAGATGTGTTTAGTTATTACTTTCATTTTTTAATAAGATGGAGATGGAGATAAACAATTTAATAAAAGAAAACAAAATGGAGAACGGAGTGTCTTAACAATAGTCACTATCATGTGAAAAATTAGGGTGAACCTTAAAATATGTTTTATACTACATTTCAATTTAAAACTTGAAAAGAAAAACAAGAATTACAAACTATATTAACTACTTTATATGTATTTTAGTTAAATTTTCTTTTCTTTTTTTATTTTTTAGCTTCACGCTGTGTCCCGCACGCAGCTGGGTAGCCAGAGGGAACCTAGTGTTAAGACACTCCGATCCACACTTTCCGCCGAATTCAAAGGGCCAGTCATGGCGCAGAGGCACGAACGTGTGGCTGTAAACGACTGGTTATAGGTTCGATTCACACTCGAGGAGGGGAAATATTTAATATTTCCACTTCCTTCGCTCTAGTATCAGAGACAAAGCGCGGCGTTAAGTTCCGCAATTAACACGCAGTGCCTCCGAATTCGGCGGAAAGTAGGGAACGGAGTGTCTTAACACTAGGTTTCTGTCTACTCTGCTGTGTACATACAGCATGAAGCTAAAAAAAAAATATCTTAAACAAAAATAAAACTTATTACTTAGAAGCCTGTTCACAAATCACAATACGAAGTATAAATAAAAGTAAGTTTTGCACAACGGCCTTATTTCCCCCAACAAGCCATTTGATAAGTTAGAACGAATTCGAACAACGGCTTGTATCTGACATTTTAGTTACAGCCTACTGCCGACTGTTCAAAGTAGGTCGTATTTTTTTGATATCTCTCAAATAACAATTGTTAGTTAATTAATTGAATTTAAAATAGGGGTATTTCTTTAGGTAATGATATTAATTCGAAATATATGTGGGAAGAATATTTATATTAATTTGTATCCATACTTACATTATAAATGCGAAAGTCTGTCTGTTTGTCTGTCACTCTTTCATGACTAATCTATCGATTCGATTTGTATGAAATTTAGAATAAAAATATTAAAAATTACTGGGTCTACCATAGGCTACTTATTTTTTCAAAAATCAACCGGCAAAGGGTTGAAATAGGGGATGAAAGTTTATATGAAAAATTTAAACCGCTTGACCGATTATAATGAATTTTGGCATAAATATAATTGATAACATAGCCTATATTTTTACTTAATTTTTCAAAAATCCACACCTGAGGGTTAAATATATAACGAAATAGTTTTGTAGTTCACGCGGTGAAGCCGCGAGCGGACCAGTATAGTCCACGGACTAGTATATAATAAAAATGTCGCTATATGAAAGATAATTATTGGAGGTTATTTTTGTCTGTTTGTCTATGCGATTGTGCACGCTAATCTCAGTAATGGCTTAACCAACTGAATGGAGTTTTGACTATTGTAATTAGGTACTCTTCCCTTAACATTCAGTGTTTATTTTATTAAAATTAGATCATACATTAAAGTTTCAACAATTTAAATTTAGTTCGACAAAATTGCTATATAATAGCTGTTTTATTAAATTAATTTGGGTTAAATAATTATATTTACACAAACTAATTGTATGTAGGTACAATCTATGTCTATGTCCGTAATATTGTATATCTCAATTTTAAAATATTGTGAAAACATTTTTGTATGATAAAGGTTATTACTTAATTAATACATAAATGCTCCGCCTAAAGTACATATAAACATAAAACGTATGAAACTGAACTGAAGCTGTGAACTAACTTTGACACAATATTTATAAAATATTAACGATATAAATTTTTGTGATGGTGATTTCTTAACACAAATAGGGTTGTCGTAAAATAATCTCACTTCAAAAGAAGGAAAAGAGAACTAATATCACTTTGTTCTTTTCTTCCCGACCGAATTTCGAACAGTACGTATTAAAGGGCGAAATTCAACGTCATACTAAATACCAATCTTTAAGTACTGAAATTATAAACAAAAAAAATACATATGATAAAACAAGAATCATGTTAAAAAAGGTACAGACCTTATGTCCGTAGAGTGATAAAATAGAATTATAAAAAAAAACGTCCTACCAAAGCAGGGAAAATTAATTTAAATAATATTATTTTCCCTCAGTGAATATCGAACCCACAACCATTACATTTACACTCAAACGCCATTCCACTACGCCACAATGACTTCTCAGAACTTTTCTTCACATTATTTGCAATATAAATAAAGATTTGGAAAGGAAAAAATATTTTTCATGATAAAGGATATTTGCCCTAAGGGCGTGGTTCCTAGCGTTTCCGGGGAAGCTATCGCGTTACATTAAAGCCCAATTCAACGGAATAATATGGCAGCTGAGCTTTTTTTCATTTGTATATTATATATATATTTACTTTTACATTTCAAATAGAAATATTACTAAATAATTAAAGGTGTTGTGTGGAACCAGTTCGTATTTTTGATCTTAATGTAGAAAGTGGGGAACGGAGTGTCTTAACACTACGTTCCCTCTGCCTACCCTGATGTGTGCAGGATACAGCGTGAAGCTGAAAAAAAATATTGAAAATCTTATTTGGTAAAAATTGTATGTAAGAGTTTTATGGTATATAACTTCCAAAGACTAAAGTCCATGTAGACATTTATTTGTGTAACTATATAATATATTTTATAATCAAAATATATTATGTACTTTATCTTCTAAAAAAAGTTATTATACTATTACACGTAATATCTCGAAAATGGAGAACGGAGTGTCTTCACACTAGACTCTCTTTCCCTGTCACTCGAAAAAAACGTGAACATGGCATAATAAGACCCGCTTATAACGCTTATAACGCCTGGAATTCCGCCATATAATGGAAATGGAATGGAAATGGAAATTTTAACACCATAAAAAATAAATATAAAAAGCTAATACAAATTACCCACAAATCTTTTCCTTTGCTAACATAATTGCGTTCTTATTATTAACTAATCCCATCGCATTAATATCGTAACGGAGTGACAGGCGCAGCTCCTCGCTTAACCGGGCGTAATAATAAAATGTCCATTTCATCGTTGAGCCTAAGTAACTTCTTTTAATTTGGTAAATTATTTTGGCAACGCAATGGAATGTAATTTGTAGTAATTTGTAATAGAAATAAGATACTTTTAAAGCTTCACGCTGTATCCCGCACACAGCAGGGTAGACAGAGGAAACCTAGTGTTAAGACACTCCATTCCCTACTTTTCGCCGCATTCTAGTGGCATTGCGTGTTAAGTAGCGAAACTTAACACCGCGCTTTGCGCTAATCGGACCCACAACCAGTCATTTTTACATGACTGGCCTCGCTGGACTAAACAACACTTCAAAAATATAAAAAAATACTTTTTGTTATAAAAAAGGCAGCTGGACCCTTTTTCCGTATAGCAAAGTAATCAAAGATCCTGGTGTCACGTCATGTTCCACTTTTTACCCTAAATCAAGAGATTTAGATGTTAAAATATATAAAAAAGTTATTTATATACTTAAGTACATATAAGTGAAATAGAAGTAGCGTCAAAATTTAAAACATGCGTTTTTTTAATAATTATATATCAAAAGTGTATATTAAATACATACTATTATGTGATATTTGTTCTAAAACTAGTATCAATGTAACCATTGAATTTTTATTAAAGAATGTAAGAGCCCATTATGATGCAGTTATTTTGCTTGCTATATAACGCTATTATTTTGGGTTCATTTTCCACCCGGGAAATTATTACACTTATATGATTTTTCTGTCTCCGGTCTGATGACAACATAGCGTGATTTTAAGTTCCACCACGTATGCTAGTACTCTAGTACTAGGTACAATATATCTAGAATTGAGGCGGCAAGTGAAGAACGAAGTATCTTAACATCAGGTTTTCTCCACATGGTATCATGGTATTCAATATGAAACTGTTAAAAAATTAAATACTTTTGATATTTTATGAATAGAGCATGATGTGAATCCACGACTATATACCAACGACAACGTCAGGGTCCTTCAAATCACTCTCCTGTAAAGTTATGTTTTTACCTTTATGCAATTCAACCATTGCCATGACCACTAACATAGCATCCAGTTCTAATACCTAAAATAAAGCACGGCGTTGAGTTCCGCCCCTCGATATTTAATGCCTCCATTTCAGGCAGGAAAGTTAAAATCGGGGAGTCTTGAATACATTCTCTCTGACCCTCGAACGAGGAAAAAGTACGTAAAACTGCTTTTACCAGTCTACGCGGAATCAGCTAATATAACAAAACCAATAAGGAAATTTAGAAAAAAAATATATAGGTTAAATTAAAAAATAAATAAAATAGATGACACGTGAAAGCTTTTTCAGTTTTAATTGAAAAGTTCAAGGCTCCGCGAAGATTAACGACGTCTCTGCGAGAGTTAGGTTTCACATTTACGAGTATTTTTAGTCAGTCATCTTTGGTTGCAGATGGTGTGGGTATGTTTTTTTTGTTCGAAGTAAAAATTAGGCCGTTGTATGACAGTGCGATCGGGTCTGACAATATACGTATGCGTGGGGAATCGAACCCCATTCGATTCCATCCATATTCGATTTACTGAATATTTTGGAGTAAGATCATACTATAATAATAACGCGCGGCGTTGAGTTCCGCCAATAAAAACATAATCTTGGATTCGGGCACAAGCGAAGAGTAGAGTAGAGTGTTCCGACACTAGGTTCTCCCTGACTACACATATACTTACTATGTAAAAAGGGTGAAATAAAAATATAAATGGAAAAGTATTTCCTCTAACCGTAGTTTTTGTGTATGAAAAACTATAAGTTTGTATTTGCTACAGTAGTAGAGTAAAAGCGAATACGCTTTTATATATAAAACATATTTTTAACTAGAAACTTTTTAGCTATAGGTATAAAAAACTTTGTAAATTAGAGTTACACGTTCTACGGCACATAATAGGGAAGGCACAGAGAAACTAATGTTAAGACACTCCGTTCTCCACTTTTCCCCGAATTCCTAAACGTCGAAAGTCGACGCCGCGCTTTATCTTGTCTCCAAAGAGGAAAACATAGAAATAATTAAAATATAATCATTTTTGTAAATGGGAATCGAACTCACAACCATCGTATATACAGTAGGAGGTTATCACACTGCGTCATAACCTCCAAGTTATTATTAAACTCTCTCTCATAAACATTTTGCAGAAAATAGATTGAATAAATATTAAATAACAATAACAATAGAATAATTAATCACAGATTGCCTAGAAATGAACAATACAGCTGCGTAAAGCGATAGCTACTAGTACAGTAGAGGAATGCGCATTTCACAAACATTCTTCCCACGTTTCTACATTATTTATTGAATAAAATTATAAGCTTTAATATTTTTAATAATAAATATGAAAGAAGAAGTCTGATTGTATTCCGATGGTTACAGATTCGATTTGTTATTCGGATAATGATTGCATTTAAATTATGTACATTTATAAGCTTTTGTGATAAGACAAAGCTCGGCGTTGAGTTTCGCTGCTCAAAACGTCTCCTATTTAGGTGAACATTAAAGAATGGCGTATTTTGACAGTTACTTATAGTATCCTGTAACAAATAATGCACATCGATGCTTAGAATAAAACAGTCGGTCAGTTTTGGTTTCGTAGAGCGCTGTCTTTGTCACTCAGTTGATATGTGACGTTTCTCTCTGGTTTATCAGTCTTTGTACAGATACGGTAGAGTACGGTCGGTTTCATCTCCGAATATATATACAGAGTTGTTACTGTCCCCAAATTTTTATTTTTACAATTACATCTTTAACAAAAAGAGGAAATCTCTTGTACGTGAGATTATGTACAATGCAAAAAAACAAACTATTAAGCCTACAAAAAACAGTATTAATCGAGATCCATTTACACATGAAATAAATATGGTTATTATAATAGGTCCCGATTAGTTCCAATTCCTTTTAATTAATTAACGAAATTTAAAAAAGGTGTAGGTTGTCCATTCGTTTAGTTATAGTTTCATTTTTTTTCATTTTTAGGCGTCAAATTAAATTATTAAAAAAAGAAATCCATATCATTAAAATTGACAGCTACTATTGTCGTTGTAACAGCTTTTAATAGATATCGGTCTGTTATTATTTTAAGCGACAGAGACAACGCTCTACGAAGTCGAAGCTAAACGATTGTTTCATTCTAAGCATCGATGTGCATTATGTATTGCCGGGTACTATACTAACATTAAGATCTTATTGTCAGTAGTGACTGTCTAAGAAAAAAATGAAGCATGAACTTCATCTCAATTTCTGGCAAAAATTCAACCAGGCGAAAATATTTAAATTACAGTTTGTATATCTTAAAAGACAAAAGCCTTAACTAGCATTTAGTTTTACTGAACTACTAAAAGATCTTTTAAACATTGTTAAAGTTAAAGTGTTATTCCACACTTAGTAAAATTGATTTTTATATGTTTCCATTAAATGTATTTTTAGTAAAAGGTCACTTATCTAATATAAATTATATACAAAATCAAATAATAAAATATTTATTCGTTCTTTTAACATTTGAACTATCTTTTATGTTGATACGGAAGCTATATACAGTACGTTTTAAAGAAGAATAGTAATAAAAGTAAAAAAGAACTTGCTAATGCAATCATACATGCTTGGATAGCGAGAACCAAGTATCATAACACTCCACTCTCCGTTTTTCTCTCAAATTACAAATGTTGCGTATTGAGTTGCGGAAATCAACACGGCGTCTTATCGTATTAGAGCAGGACAACAAAAATAATTTAAATATAATCGTTTCCCCGAGTAGCAATTGAGCCCAAAATCACCACAGTCACTGTCAGACCCTGTCTGACTACGACACAATGGCCCCAGATGTATTTATTTCTGCATTTAAATAAAAAAATAATATATAAATATTTTTTTATTTATTCTTCTTTGCACATAATTTAATAACAAAACTTAAACACAGGCCGTAACGTAGACCACTCCAAAAACAGGCCGTAAGGGATACGGCCAACCGTTTTATATTGAAAATATTTGTGTGCATTTACACAAATATAATATATTAAGTCTCTACATTTTACTGAAAGTGGAGAATCGAGTCACTAGACTCTCTGTTCTAGACCTATATTATAGAAAAAAATGTAAAAATAAAAAAAATCTAGGTAACAAAAGCAGAATAAATCATAACAGATATATTAAGACCATCCTGTACAACATATCAGCTTCACATTATATATCAGCTTAACGATACGCAGTGATTGCGTCCGTTTAACCGCCGTTATTGGTTTTCCATTTTGACAGATCAAATAATTGCCTCGCGAGCTTTTAAAGCTTCGATAATTCGGTGAAAAGCACGGTAGGTGTACCCTCAATTTGAATATACCCTCAAGTAGCCACTTCTGTTTTTGACTGCTCAGCAGTTGGTGCTCTTTGATTAATTTAATTGTACTTAATGCCTAAGAATTCATTTTTTATATATTTTTGCTATTTTTTGTCTTTCTTTACTAATATTTTATATATTGTTGGTTACATTTATAAACAGTAAAGCAGTAATATATAAATCAATGCCCATTTCTATTTCGATTTATAAAATTTACCTATATATTCATACAACAGTTCGGAACAAGAAATATATCGATATATTTTTAGTTTTTCTGTATAAATTTCTTTACATTTTCGTAGACCCAACTGAAGGTGTAAGAATATTGCGTCAAAAATCTGTTGATATTCTTTAAAACATGGTAACAAAATAATTTTGGTTATAATAACCAATAAATCGGTAGCAGTTCAAAAAGCTCAGAGAAGCTCAGAAGCTTTTTCCTTTTCCTTTTCCCATCTATGTAGTATGGTCGGAGAAAATCTAGAGACAAGGCACTCCGTTTCCTACTATACACACTTATTTTATTTCATCCTTCATTGTGTACAAGAGATATAACCTAATATGTATTTAGATGCTGAATAAAGTCTGACTTAGATCTAATGGTGAAACTAATTAGGCAAAACACATCATGTACCATGCGATCAGTCACTTCGATCATATTTTTTTTACATTTTGTCTGACTGTCTGTTTCGGTCTAGTCTCTAGAACGGTTGGAATGATTTTGACGACATCACCAGCAGATAGCTGATGTACAAATGTTACTTTAGAATTATATCTTTTTAATAAATCCCCCGTGAATAAAGTCGCGGGCACAGCCAGTAACCAAACAAAATTGATTAAATTAAAGCATATTTTAAACGCTAAAATCTACTTCTTATAATCTCCCCACTTTTATTCTCAGACCCTCTTCGTTTTAATTAATACGCGGCAATTATAATAAGTCTTATAAGAGCTTTTGTTGATCCTAATTTATATTCCGCAGCTCAGCAATTTGTAGCCTAGACTTAGGTCTTACGACGTTATTAATAACAAACATGCCTCAAATGTGACCATTTGTACTAAACGATTGTGTATTGTGTAGTGATTCGAGCTTTCACGGTATTATGGCGACCCTAATATGATGGATTGTTCAGATTTAACGGATACGATACGATTTACTGTAGTAATGTTATTTATTTACAAGTTGCTTACTCTTGTCTCAGTAATTAAGTATAAGATAGAAGTGGTTATTATTATTATTATTATGTCATGATCAATCCTAGTGACGTCTTCGTTTTTCACCTGAATTTGAGCGTTTTGTTTTCTCACTACAGTGGAGAAATGTAAATATAAATAAATATAATCATTTAAATTGTAATTATTGAGCCCGCAATCAATTGCATATGCAGTCAGACCCTAGTCTCCCTGCGCCTGTATATCCTCCGAAACGATATTATAACTTTTTTTTTCGTTACACATTGCTAGTCCTTCAGGCAAGGATAGTAGCAAATCTTTAATCCTCATACGTGTCAAAATTTTTAAGTAAATCGGACTAGGCCGGAAGACATCTCTAGGTAGAGTTGAAAAATTTTCGTACATTAATAGACAGTTACTCACAAGTTAATTTAATTATATTAAAAAAATAAAACAACAATTATAAGCAAATTTAGGTGCTTATGATGAATTATTTCGGCTCCATATGTAAACTAAATGAACGTTTGCTACAAGCTGGCAAAACTCCAGGTTCATGCAAAAAAGATTGACCCCGGTCGTTAACGTCTAACGATCCTCTGTGGGGCAATTAGGGGAAATTCTTTTAAATAAAATTATTTTTACATTCATATTTTAGAATAGAATTAGTGACATATCACTCTGCCATTCACCTTCCGTCTGTTTTAGAAAGGTTGTTGGGACAGAAGTAAATGCTGCTTTTTATCAAACTGGCTAAGCAAAGAGAGCCTGTAATGTCTTCTTTTTGCATCTGAATTTGAGACATACATAATGTATTGAGCTTTCTTGCTTGAACTCAACGCCGAGCTTTGTAATACCAGAATAGGGAAATAAGAATATTTATACATATTACCTTTTCCCAAGTCGATATCGAACCCGCAATCTTCGCATTAACAGTCAAACGCTTGCTCACTGCGTTACAACAGCAATAATTATGTAATAAGGAATAATAATTGTAATAGGTATTATAGTATAATTTTCTTTCTCTTTTTTTAGCTTCACGCTGTATCCCGCACACATTCGGGTAGGCACAGAGGGAACCTAGTGTTAAGACACTCCGTTCCCCGCTTTCCGCCGAATTCGGAGGCTTTGCGTGTTAAGTGGCGAAACTAACTGATACCAGACCGAACGAAATGGAAATATTAAGTATTTCCACTCCTCGAGTGGGAATCGAACCCACAACCAGTCGTTTACAGTCACACGTTCGTGCCACTGCGCCACTACTGGCCCCAAGTATAATTTGTATATATATTTTTATTTACTCCACGCAGTAATTAGGTATAAGCTATAACATAGGTAATGTAAACAATTTACTTCTAAAGTAACCACTTTAGTTTATTACTTAATCAATTATTTATTTGCCTTTCAATTAAGAATGGAGTATGAAAATTTTACTCGTTATTGACTTGTGCTTTGATTATTTTTATGCTAATACTTCTTGTTTGTACTCCACAAAGCTTTATGTACAGGTAGCTAAATATTTGCCTAATTATGCCACTGGTTACTTGAAAGGTACTTGGTGGTAAAGGACTTTGTTAATGGAAGTGGTTTTGAAGGAATAGCGTCTAAGTGTAAGCACGATATTTTTTTTTATCTTCACGCAGTATCCGCCACACAGGAGGGTAGGCAGAGGGAACCTACTGTTAAGACACTCCGTTCCCCACTTTCCGATGAATTTGGAGGCTTGCGTGTTAAGTGACGAAACTTAACGCCGCGCTTTACCTCGACACCAGAGCGAAGAAAAAGGAAATATAATTTCCACTCCTTGAGTGGGAATCGAACCCACAACCAGTCGTTTACAGTCACACACTTGTGCTACTGGGCCACGACTGGCCACTGTAAGCACGATATGCTATGCTAATTATGTTTTTTCTATTTATTTATTTATATTGCTTACTTCGCCGATAATCTGATAGACAAACGGCGTTAAGTTCCGCTACTAAATAGATAATGCTTCGGGTTCAGGTGAAAACAGTGATCGGAGTATATTAGCACTAAATTTAATCTACCTTTCTACGCGTAATAAAGTCATTGTAAATCTAAACTAATGTTGGATGCAGTACGGGCCGCGGCAGCATTTCATCTGGCCCGCAATCTATCTTTTTGAATAGTATTTTTATATTGGCTCGCGATAAATATGTTTATTTAAAATATATGAATGGTAGTTGCAAAAAATCTGAAATTATAAAATCTTAAACGCAATAAACACAAAATGCATTTATCCTATAACAATAGTTCTCCTTGAAAATTTCAATATTTTTCTGGCCCTCGACTAAAAACGTTTGCCCATCACTAGTCTTAACCAAATAAAAAATTATAAACCATACAAATCTCGTATATGTATCATTAACCTTTAACTAATATTTAACAAAGGCGCTCGCATGGTAACCACACCGTAGGGAATAAGTACATTCCGTTTAAAAATTAACGCGTATCGTGATTTAGAGGAAAGGCAAAAGTGTAGGTACTTTGGTAAATATTACAAAACACGCGGCTTCACGCTTCTTCAAGCAGTCAGAAAGGACTTAGTGTCTAGACACTCCGTTCTCCAATTTCCGCCTGACGAGGTATTTGGTGTTGAGTGGCGGAAGTTAACGCCGCGTTTTGTTATATAGACATTTTAAGAAAATGTATAAATAATTGCGTTTAAATTGAGCGAGATCTGACCAGCGTCTTTTGGAAACCTATGTATGATAATAACGTTTTAAAATGTTAAAATTACACAGTCTAGATTTCAATGAACGAAGTGTCTTACTACTACGTACTCTCTGACTATTCTAATATATGGGAAAACTGAAAAAAAACTGCCAATGTAAAGATATATTTTATATATTCGAACCAGCGCCTTTTGGAAACCTGTTTCAATAGCTTAAGTGTGATAATAACGTTTTAAAATATTAAAATTCCGCAGTCTAGATTTCAAAGAAGGGACGGTCTTATATTACATATTCTCTGAATACTCTTATATATGGGGAAAATGAAAAAAATATATATAAAGATATATTTTATTTTAGCTTCACGCTGTATGCCACACGCAGCTGGGTAGGCAGAGGGAACCTAGTATTTTCCAATCCGTTCCCCACTTTCCGCCGAATTCGGAAGCATTGCGTGTTAAGTGGCGGAACTTACCGCCGCGCTTTGCTTCGACACCAGAGCGAAGAAAATGAAATATTAAATATTTCCACTCCTCGAGTGGAAATCGAACCCACAACCAGTCGTTTACAGTCACATGCTTGTGCCAATGCGCCACGACTGGCCCCAATCAATATAAGTTCACAATAATCATATACCTATGATATCGAAGTCACATCATTAAGGTCAGGGTAAAAAGAATCTGAAATAAAAGCAGTTCAAATATTCGAGCTACGAGCGTCTTGATAATAATTAATGCTAAGTATCGTATGTTCTTTTCATAATGAATGATATTATGAAACTTTATTGTTCACTAGTTTTCGCCCGCAGCGTCGTTCGAAGGAATTATAACATGTAAATTATTATATGTTCTTTTAGGCTTTCCTTTTTACTTTTTAGCACTTTTTCGGCCATGCCTATGTATGATAATAAAATTTTAAAATGTTATAATTACGCAGTCTAGATTTCGAAGAAGGGAGTGTCTTGATATTACATACTCTCTGACTACTCTGCTATACGGAAAACTGAAAAAAAATAATATTCTGCCATAAAATATACTAGCATATAAAGCATATAAAGATACTAGCGGTCCGCTCGCGGCTTCGCCGCGTTGCTAATTGTTCCGTAATATTGCCACCCTCGGGGATGGATATTTGAAAAATAATGTAGCCTGTCTTTGACCTTTGATTATCAACTATATTTAATCCAAAATTTATTACAATTGGTCAAGCGGCTAAGCTTAGTTCTACTTTCTCATATAAACTTTCATCCCCTATTTCAACCCCTTAGCGGTTAATTTTTGAAAAAATAAGTAGCCTATGTTTAGACCCATGGTTATTTACCACTTTCATTCTAAATTTCAACCAAATCGGATCAGTAGATTTGCCGTGAAAACGTGACAGACAAACACACGGACTTTCGCCTCCGAATTCGGTGGAAAGTGGGGAACGGAGTGTCTTAACACTAGGTTCCCTCTGCCTACCCTGCTGTGTGCGGGATACAGCGTGAAGCTAAGAAAAAAAAATTTTTTTTAATAAATAAATGAAATAGAAAGATTAATTCACCTTCAAATTTTTTAAATAATAAACAGAAACAAAACTACAATGTATTTTGATAAAATTTTGAACATAAAACCACACATCTATATTTAGTTGAGCTATATTCGTATAGAAGAACTCTTTCGTGACGGCTAAGCTCTTCAAAGAGGGCATTGTTTTATTACTACTGTTGTTATTTCGAACAAAAGCTTAGTCTTTAAGATAATTAAAACAGTTATATAACAATAATGAACAGTTTTTTATATATGTATATATTAAAAAGTATATTCAGAATAATTAAAGTCCTATTTCAAGAAACTGGATTATTTTCTATTCTTTTGGATATAATTTGCTTTCAGATTGTATTTAGATTGTAGCCATTTTTTCAGTCCAAATTGCTAATTGATAAAAGAAAGATAGATTTTGCAAATAAACAATTATCATTTTGCGTATAAAAATGAGTACATTTTGTTTAAAAGGCAAGGATTGTTTAATCGACGACGACTAGACGACTTACTATGAAATGTGTTAAATTCCAGCGAAAAGTGGAGTTTGAAGTAATATTAGAACTAGATTTTCTGTATCTTTGCTATACAGGATATAGCGTGAAGGCAATTATATTTATTTGGGAAGTAAGAAACAAATGACATAGAAATATTAACCTACTATATGTATCCATTTTAAGTGAAAATTTCTAATTCTCTTTTATTTGCAATAATTTATTATTGCTGTTAATTATAAAGAAATTCAATGAATTACATTTAAATATAACAAAAACAATTAAAGCATTCATATCCAAAAGACTTTTGGCGGAACTATTGAACACGTAAGGCACAATTCATAGGAATATCAGCAAATTACTCATACATCTGCATCAACGCTAGACACTAGTACAACACATTATTGAAAAAAAATATAAATAGCGTGACGCTATATCCCGCACACAGCAGGGTAGGCAGAGGGAACCTAGTGTTAAGACACTCCGTTCCCCACTTTCCGCCGAATTCGGAGGCTTGCGTGTTAAGTGGCGGAACTTAACGCCGCGCTTTACCTCGACACCAGAGCGAAGAAAATGGAAATATAATTTCCACTCCTCGAGTGGGAATCGAACCCACAACCAGTCGTTTACAGTCACACTCTTGTGCCACTGGGCCACGACTGGCCATATTGACATTGACATTTTCTTAATTTATACCATAATTATGTATTAGCTTGAAAAACAATAACTCGATTTGCTTATTATTATTACTTACTACTGGTTAAAGTGTGTTTCGTTGTGGTTTAACGCTTCCTGGGCTATTTCTAGTAGACCTCTGAAAATTGGCAGGAACATCGAGCACAGTGTCTTGTGTGCTGTGAAGTTTTTTGGTGACAATTGTAATTGTAGTTTTTGAATAAATGGTAATTAAATGGTCAAAAAGTGCCCATAGACTTAGGCTGTGGAACGTTAAGTGTTTGCTTTTCAAAGTTTTTTTACATGTAATAACATTAAATATATACTTCGCTCAGCTTTTCCCGCTATGCAGAGCAAAAAGGCGGTTCCTAGTAACATTGGTAGTTAATATTGCAAATATAATTCTATATTTTCAAATGAAACTATTTAAAACCGGATTTATCGCTTATATTTTTGGTATTAGAAAATATATTTTTAGAAAACATGACGTTATGAATACTTAACAGTCCGTGGTCACAGGTAGTCTACCTGATTAATCCGGTTAAAAATAGTTTCATTTCAAAACGTGTAATAATCACGGAAGATTTTATTATTCTATATTTTTGTTCGTTTCAAGCTTTTCTATGCAAAATCAGGTAGACAAAGAGAATTTAGTGTCAAGACACTCCGGTTACTATATTATATAAATAAATCTGTATTATATAAAAAAATTACAGATCATAAAAATAAATAAATTTCCTCCAAACAAGATTTGAGTTAACTTAATAGGTAGGTGACCTATTAAGTTAACTTAAGTTACTTCTAAAATAAAGAAGTAACTTATGTAAACTGAAAAATTATGATTACTTCTTGTTAGGAAGGAATGTCGTCTAACTTAACTTACATATACATTAAATCCTTCGCATCCATAACCTCCAAATCGACTTTCAACCTTACATATACTAATTCCACTCAATTTCCAGCATGGAAACGCGACGACATCAAGCGAGACGTCAGTTGGAACCAACACGGCTACCGTCACAGCCACGCCGGGGACGAGCAAAGCGCCCCCCGCGGCCAAGTTCCGCCACGGTCTGCTGCAACTCATGATACACACCATCGATCCTATGCACGACGGTGAGTTAGGTATGCACAGCTGCTTCGCTTTCACTTTACACTATTCTAGATTAAGGTAGAAAAACTGAAAGAGGAAGTGGACTGAGCCAAGTTGTTGATTTTTTAAAGTATTTTTTTTTAATATTGACGCTTTTGGATAATAAAACACGTAAAATGTTTTGATTTCGGCCGAAAAATACAAAATGGAGAGTCTTGACAGATCCTCTCTGAATATATGTGGGAATAAGTGCAAATAATTTTGTAAATTTTATAAAATAATAGACGTACATACACAGAAATACATTTAAATTTTAACACAGTTTTATCGATATATCGATTACGTGTGAAAAATAGAGAACGGTACATTTTTTAATATTTTTTAAATGTTATTCCACACTTAGAAAAACTGAAAAAGACATTTAGAAAACGTATAAAAGTTTGGACGCAGCGGGATTCGAACCCGCGCCTTCTGGAAACCGTCCAGGCGCCCTGACCACTAAGCCATGCGTTCTACTACCAGCTGCGTCGAAATTCTTATACGCTTCATTACAAACTATTTTTGTAGTTTTCTAAATTTCTTTTTCAATTTTTCTTAGAGCACGGAACACTTGTTTCTTCCTACTAACTTATTATGCGGGTAAAAGCGTAAAGTTGAGAGAATATTTTAAATCATTTTATAGACTGGTTAAAGCTATTCCATAAAAAAAGGAATTGTCTGAACAAATTTTCATAGAGCAAAAGCAAAATTGTCCCCAGATTATAATAAATCAAGCTTTTTTGAATACAATTTAACGCTTTCAGAAGTCAGTATAAGCGTATTATCTTTTTTTCCATACGAGTAATAAATAATTGTTATGTGTATATGTTTCATGGGTCAGTCCACTTTAACTTTTAGTTAAATTAATATATAAAAATATCTATCGTGTACTCTTATGTATATAAATAAAAGAGCGAAAGCTTTTTCTGGCAGATTTTTTTTTTATTTTTACCAAAATTTAATTTATTAGACAATTTAAATGATTATATTTATAATATAGCTTGAGTCATTCAGTAATTAAGACTTTATGAAACAATTACAAGGTTTTTCCAGTGTAGTAGGGTAAGCAGAGAGAACTTAGTGTCAAGACACTATTCTCCGTATGTAATTAAATTATTTTTCATTAGAACATATTTGGGGCCAGTCGTGGCGCAGTGGCACGAACGTATGACTGTAAAACGACTGGTGCATTCGACTACCACTCGAGGAATTTCCTTCGCTCTGGTATCAGAGGCAAAGCGCGGCGTTAAGTTCCGGCACTTAACACGCAATGCCTCCGAATTCGGCGGAAAGTGGGGAACGGAGTGTCTTAACACTAGGTTCCCTCTGCCTACCCTGCTGTGTACAGGATACAGCGTGAAGCTAAAAAAAATAACAAATAAAAAATATACTAAGAGTACATGTATAGGTAATTTATAATAAGTATTTAATACGAATTGAACGAATCTATTAAAAAAAATAATTGACACCATTATTACATTTTCATAATATATTTACATGCATATAAATACGTTCGTTCATTTCTTTTAATTTATTTTTATATATAATCTATATTTTTAAATATAAAATCTATATAAATTATTTTTAACTAACGCGTTCTCGCTTTTGATATGTATGTAATAAAGAAATTCTTTAACTTTTTAAAAAAAATTACATGATCTGAGCCATACAAATCGACTTCAAAATTTAAAAAAAGTAAGAAAGCTGATCGTTTTTTCTTAAAATTAAGATTTACCAGCTTAAATGATTAAAGTCTGTTCTGTTAACTGTTTCTAGGCTATCCTATACTAAAATCTATTCTTCAACATATAGCGTACCTCACAGAGCTTAAAACTATGGAGATAAAAAACAGCTTCAAGCGTTTCTCTGTGTTACCAGAGCCAGAGGTACATAGTAACAAGACACTCCGTTCTCCACTTTTACTATAAAACTAAGTTAATATTAATTAATAATAATCACAGTTCTGACTTTGACCATTAATGCTGGTGAATCTTAACTTTTACTGGTAAATATTAATATTTTCCGTAACATAGGCTTTTTAAAGTAGCATTTGTATACATATACATATATTTACATAGTTTACTAATAAATAGTGTTTAAAAAATTAAACAAAAACTTCCAATAAAAGTAAATTTTCTTTTTGAAGTCGGTTAAAGTGAAGCTTTTTATCCAAAGCTTGATGAGGCAATTTATCGCGGCTTTCTGCATACTTTATGTTCCGACGCCTCCTACACTCGGTAACCAGCCTTATATAATATGCATCACCATTTTTGACAGCTTATACCACTCGACCACGCAGTTTCACGCAAAATTAAATTCTAACTTTGTATTACTTGTTATGTATTTTTTTTAGGCTTTTTTTGTGAAATTGCACTTTTTAAAGTTCTTTGTAAATATGAGATTAAGTTTTGATATAAACTTATATATGTTTTAAGATATTTTCAATTTTTGAGGCTTATGGGGTGTAGTGCGACCGCGTAAGAGAGATAAGAGACCTAAGAGAGATTCGTTATGGTTTCGATTCACACTAAGTGTAATGATCGTAATTGAATTGTTTTCATTTGCCACTCTTGCAAATATGATAAGGCGCGGCATTGGTGTCCACCACTTAACACCCAATGCCTTAAAGTTGTGGAGAACAAAGTGTCTTGATTTTGACATTGGGAGCTTTCTAACTACTCTGCTATGTGGAAAAAGGGAAAAGTTGTAAAAAACATCTATTTTTATATAAAATTGACAGCAATTAACAGAATAAATCCATGGTGTCAAGTTTGCTGAACAAATCAATACGGTGAATATTGTAATTGTATCGGTGAAATTTGTAAAATGTTACAAATTAACATGACCGCCCTCGCTCGGCTTGAATGTAAATTTTAGAATATTCAAATGTCAACGCACGGAACGCAGGAAAAATACTTTTTTAAAAAGTCTGTCGATTCTACACAGTATTATGCAGTCTGTGGTTTGCGTGTTGAATATGGAAAAAAATAAAAAATGTCTAAATCAATTCTAACAACTTTTCCACGAAGGCTTCGTTATTTTTTTTAAATTGTAAATTAAATTAAACTTTAAATGTCAGTTTTTTCTTGTGAACCAAATGTAATATTGATATATTACTTTCCACTACTATTATTATATATTTGAATGGAACATGGAACACGGTACATCACTAAGTAACCGTTATCTGTCAAGTAACGAGGCATGAACATAAAAAATATATAATACAATCGTCTGAAATATCTAATGTAAATGTCTTAAAGACAAGAAAGTGTCCATATTAACAAGACCTTTATTATAATTTTGGTTCCCAGTTTTAAGATCAACAAATAATAAATTTAAGTAGTGCATATACCATAAACTCCATGCCAAAAATTACGAAAAAGCAAACGAAGTTTCGGGCATCAACTAATATAATAAAAGAATTCAAATAATTCTATTAACTATTATTTGGTTTGAAAAGTCACAATATTTCATTCTACAAAACCCATTTACTAAAACAGCATTAAAATAATTAGACACTGTTATTTTAAAAGTATTTAAACGAAAATAAAAATTTGTGAATCAAAATAAAATTACCCGGAGTTAAAGCCGCCAAAAGCTCATTTATTTTTATAGAGAGCTTTAAAAACGCTTTAAAAGCTTCTGAATAATGAACGTTCCTAAGTTTTTAAACTGACAAAATTCGTTTTGCTAGTAAGTTTTATCATCTTACTAAATAAGAATGATTAAATGAATATTAGTAAGTTCAGTCGTGGCTAGGGGCACAAAATCTGGATGGGCGACTAGTTATGTATTCGATTCCCGCTCGAGGAAAGGAAACGTTTAATATTTCATTGTTTTCGCTCTGAGTTCTCGTTGAGTTACGTCTCTCAGCACAATGCCTCCAGAATTCGGTGGTGCGTGGGAAACGGAGTGTTTTAACACCAGATTGACTCTGCCTAGCTAAAATATAAAAAAAACTAAAAAAAATCTAAATCAGAAAGCGGAGTGGAGAAGGGAGTGTTTTGACCCTAAATTGTCTCTACCCACCGCTACCTGATGCAGGAAAAAATGTAAAATTATTAAGAGATACTAATAAATTAAACTATTTGTCATAATTAGTATAATTCATATAATTAACAACTATGTAACATTACAATGCCCAATTGAAATTGAAAACCATTCGTTATATTAATTGACAAGCCCGAGCTAAAATACAAAGAATTATAATTATTATACTAGATTATATTCATTGAGGCCATCGTAGTACAGTGGGATAGCGACTAACTGTAAATACTATACACACAGACTATAGGTTCGATTCCCTTTCTGATGAATGTTTATATTTAAAACTATTTTTTTTCTCCACTCTGGTATCTATACTAATGTAATAAAGAAGAAAAGTTTGCGAATTTGTAAAGGCTAATCTTCGGAATACTGAATCGATCATGAAGATTCTTTTAAAATTAGAAAGCTACACTGTTCAGATGTGCTGTAGGATATATTTTATATATTTTTTTTATAGATTCACGCTGTATCCCGCACACAGCAGGGACACACGAGCAGGGCAGAGGGAACCTAGTATTAAGATACTCCGTTCCCCACTTTCCGCCGAATTCGGAGGCATTGCGTGTTAAGTGGCGGAACTTAACGCCGCGCTTTACGTCGACACCAGAGCGAAGAAAATGGAAATATTAAATATTTCCACTCGTCGAGTGGGAATCGAACCCACAACCAGTCGTTTACAATCACACGCTTGTGTCACTGGGCCATAATATAACAGAAATGTGATAATATGATATAACAGAAAGTTCAGAGAATTCTGAAATAGGCTAAATACTTGCAAGTCACGCGATGAAGCCGCGAGCGGGTCTAAGAGTTTAGTCTAAGATAAAATGCGGCGTTCAGTTCCGCCACTCAGCCTCAGTCTGCCTAGATTTCTGAAAATGAATAACGAAGATATACACCCTAGATTCACAATCTATGCGGGAAGAAGCTTGTATCTGTTTTTTTATTAATATTATTACACCCGCACATAAACCGTGAAGGGACGGAGGGTGTAAATGAAATTTATGATAAAATATTGGTGAACAAAAACCCACAAACTTGACCGGATTCCGGCGGCGTTTAGTTCTTATGTAACGCGGGACTTGGAAAGTTGGAAACATCGTGTATTTGGGTCACGCCTTGTCACGGCTAAGGGCGATCTCACGATTATGCGCGTAGTTTGTATAATTTGCAGTTTTCCTTGCAAATTTCTCTTTCACTGTATGATTTTTAAAGATTTTGGTTACTATTTTACTATTTGGTGTGATATATATCTGGTTTAACTTAATAATATAAATTTATGCTGTAATATATACTGTAATATATACTAGATTTTCAGCTTCAATCTTTTTCACGCATAGAAGGATAGTCAGAAAGGACCTAGTGTCGAGACACTCCGTTCTTAATTTTCCGCCCAAAATCGAGACACTTTGTCTTAAGTAACAAAGCGGACAACTGAAAATATATGAGCGGCCTTTACTGAAATTTACACGGTAAAAAAACTGAACACAAGTTATGCAGCGTAAACTACGGAATATATTATACTCAGATTAACATAGCTAAAGTCATGAGCTTTAGTGAGTTCACGCAAACGAAGTTGTAATCGACTACTAATATTAATTTTGAAATGAAACTATTTTTAACCGGATTAATAATTAAATTAAATTAAATAGCTTCACGCTATATCCCGCACACAGCAGGGTAGGCAGAGGGAACCTAGTGTTAAGACACTCCGTTCCCCACTTTCCGCCGAATTCGGAGGCTTGCGTGTTAAGTGGCGGGAACTTAACGCCGCGCTTTACCTCGACACCAGAGCGAAGAAAATGGAAATATAATTTCCACTCCTCGAGTGGGAATCGAACCCACAACCAGTCGTTTACAGTCACACTCTTGTGCCACTGGGCCACGACTGGCCACAACCGGATTAATCGCGTATATTTTTGGTATTCGAAAATACAATTTTAGAAACCCGACGTTTCGAACACTTTACAGTAGTTCGTGGTCACAGGTAGACTCAAAGTAGTAATCGCGAAAACAAAAGAACATATTAAGTAATATTAAATTAAAATTATGAGTATAGGTGCCATCGTGGTATAGGAAGTCAGCGTCTGACTGTAAACGTGGTTAGTTGTGGGTTCGATTCCCGATTATATTCATTTCACCTTCTAGTGAATAAGACAAAATTAATCGTTGTGTTCGGTCACTCAACACGCTATGTCTTGAATTCGGTATTCGGGTGAAAAGTGGAGAGCGGAGTGTCTTGACTCTAGTTTCTCTCCGACTGCCGAGCTATGCGAAAAGACTGCATAAAGCTGAAACAAAAAACCTTCTGATATTTAAAATTCAAAACTTAGTTAAAAAAGTATAATAAATAAAGTTAAGCAAAACAATAATTTTTATATCTTATTCTTCTTATTATTTTCAATATTTTTTATAACTAAATTAACTCTTGTACTGAAGAAAATCTGTTTTACACGAGAGCTCGCTAAGTCAACAGTACCGGGAATCTTGCTGCTAAGCGCTTGTGAACAGACATTACTATGTACAGTAGGTTACGTAAAAACCTCTTAATAAGACAAGTTCATACATTTGTAAGGAAATACTTACTATTCTTATAATTTTATTTCTTAATTTAATAAGACAATCCAAAAATATAAGGTAGACATTAATTTAAAGCAAAATTTACGCTTTTTTCGCATAGCGAGATATATAGAGAGGATTTAATGTCATAATACTCGGTTCTTACCAAGTGGTAAGAGTGGTAAGAGAGGCAGGGTAGACCTCGGTTGACCTTCGAAACTCTGACCACCCCGCAAGGGATGATACGGAGTGACGCTAAAAAAAAGGAAATACTCGGTTCTTCATTTTCCACCCGAATTCGAGATATTACGTGTAATAAATGTATAAATAAATATACGTGATAATATTACGTGTTGGCCAGTCGTGGCCCAGTGGCACAAGCGTGTAAACGACTGGTTGTGGGTTCGATTCCCACTCGAGGAGTGGAAATATAAAATATTTCCATTTTCTTTGCTCTGGTGCCGAGACAAAGCGCGGCGTTAAGTTCCGCCATTTAACACGCAATGCCTACGAATTCAGAGGAAAGTGGGGAACGGATTGTCTTAACACTAAGTTCTCTCTGCATATTCTACAGCGTGAAGCTAAAAAAAAAGAGAAAAAAGATAATAACCCATGTTGACTGGTGGAACTAAACGTCACGCTTCAACTAAACAAGAAAGATTATATTAATTTCACGTTTTTAAATAAAAATATATAAATAACATATTTATTGCCATAAGAAAAAAAACGAATATAACAATAGAGGTCAAACATAAAAGAACAAAAAATAAAACTTTATTCTTAATATAAATTTTCCTTAAATATTTGTTATACTCAGAAGCGCAAGTAGCTTAGAGCTTATATTTTAAAAGCATTAAAATCCATCTGTGAAAATAACCCAAACAAATAAGACAAAGTTAGCCGTACAAATAGCTCTCTCTTAAATAAAAATGTAGCTTTTAACGTTTTAATGTGTTATTCTTACATTTATGTTACGAAAAACGTTCATATATTGAAAGTATGGCTTAGCGGTTAGCGTTTAATCAGTTTCCGAGAGGCGCAGGTTGGTATTCCGCTGCGTTCAATTTTTTATAGGTTTTCTAAAAATGGGGCCAGTCGTAGCGCAGTGGCACAGACGTGTGACTTCAAACGACTGGTTGTGGGTTCGATTCCCATTCGAGGAGTGGGAATTTTTAATATTAACATTTTCTTCGCTCGGGTACCAAGGCAAAGCGCGGTTAAATTCCGCCATTTAACACGCAATGCCACCAAAATTTGGCGGAATGTGAGGAACGGACTGTCTTAACACTAGGTTCCCTTTGCCTACACTGCTATGTGCGGGATACAGCGTGAAACTAAAAAAATAAATATAAAGAAGCTAAATGATGCATTCGTATACTAAATTTCTTTTTATATGTGCATAACACTGTGTACTAATATAGTATATAGTTTAAAAAATCTATTAAATAATTATTAGTATCCACTTTTCAATGTATAGTAAAACCAGAGGTAAATTCTAACAGGTTAACCTTTTGTTTTTGTTATTTTTAAATATATTTAAATAAAACCTATATACTTTAACCAGATTAATCACGTGTACCTGTAACCACAAACTACTGTAAAGTGTTCCAAACGTCGTGTCGGTTTCCTAATATATCGATAGCCCCTAATTAGGGCATTGTAATGTATTTTACCAATTTCATAGTAAAACTGGAAAAAGAATTTATGCAAATAAGGAATTAATTTAATTGCTTAAAAAAGACAATAACGAATGAGATTAGGCTATGTATGCCTGTTTTTGTAGTCTAATAGTATACTTTTGAACATTTTTAAAGTGTTATTCCACACTTAGGAAAACTGAAAGAGACATTTAGAAAACGTATAAAAATTTGAACGCAGCAGGATTCGAACCCGCGCCTCTTGAATACCGTCCATGCGTTCTCATCGCTGAGCCATGTGGTCGAAATTCTTATACGCTTCAAGTGTTCTAAGTATCTTTGTCTAATAGTCTTATTTAAATCTGCATAAAAATCTTTCCCAGCCTTACTTTAGTTATTAATAAATTAATGAAATTGCTTATAAAAAGCAAAATTAAAAATTTTGAAAAACCCACGACGGTTTAATTGTAATTGAAAAAGGATAAAATAACTGTAAATCCCCCGCCTAAAAGAATATATGTAACGAGATGATGGGGACGACTTCGTCGGGGGCTGTCATTACTTTAAGTTTGCACAAACCTTCTCATAGGTTTTCTTGCTGTTGAAACAGGTTGGCAAAAAATTAAAATATTAATATGAATTTACAGTTTTGATAACTGGTATTTTAAAAACTTTAAAACGAAATCTATACTGTTAGCTACTATATTTAAAATAGAGGTTGCAACTGACAGCCCCCGACGAAGTCGTCCCCATCATCTCGTTACATATATTCTTTTAGGCGGGGGATTTATAGTTATTTTATCCTTTTTCAATTACAATTAAACCGTCGTGGGTTTTTTCAAAATTTAAAATTTGCTTTTTATTTTAATCTTTTTAAAGTGAATAGATCAAATTATATATTATTACATAATATCGAAATACTTTATATTAATCTTCATGCAAATCCAAAAGAAATTATAAACCCAATGCTTTCTGGTTATCAAATGCTTATTGCAGCGCCTGGCAGATTGTCACCGTAACATTTCCACGAAACTTAAGTCTAACCAAATCAGTGAAAATCACAAAACCCACAAGTAGTTTTGATTTTGAACAAACTAATTTATACTGGAGCGCCCCGTGGTAGTTCGTGATATGGCATATAAAAACACGCAGCAATTAAACCAGAACCTATCACAGAAAACTGCATCTAAATAGGTTTCACACAAAAAATAAAAGCAAATGCTTACTGCAGCGCCCCCTGGTGAGGTGTCACCATGACACATATACACACATATACAGAGAACACGCGCTAATTAAGCCTGATCCTATCTTTGATAACTGCATCCACATCGGACTTGTAGTTTTAGCTTTGCATAATTAAATGTTTAATGCATCACCCCTTGGTGAGTTCTTAACGTAAAAAAACCTAAAAACTTACACCAAGTAAAGGTAAAAACTCTAATACTAAAAACTCTGCCCGATCGGACTAGTAGTTGTAGCTTTGAATTAAATATTACAAACAAATGTTTACTGCAGCGCCCCCTGGTGAGTTAACACGATAAAACATATCCAAGAACATGCACTAATTAAACTTGAATTTATCATTGAAACTGCATCCAAATCAAATTCGTCATTTTATCTTTGCACAAACAATATTTTACTGCAGCGCCCCCTGGTGACTTGTCACCGTAAATTAAATTTAATAAAAACATGCTATAAGCAAAGCGGAATCTAATACTGAAAACTCTTTCCAATCGTACTAGTCGTTTTGGTTTTACACAAAAAAATAGAAGCAGCTACTTACTGCAGCGCCCCCTAGAGAGTTGACACATACATGAAAATATGCACTAAGTAAACATACATGACACATATATGAAAATATGCACTAAGTAAACTTGAATCTATCATTGAAAACTGCATTCAAATCGGACTCGTAGTTTTAGTTTCGCACAAACAAGTGTACTTACTGCAGCGCCCCCTGGTGAGTAGTCACCGTAACGCATATATGAAAAGAAGCATCAATTAAACCTGAACCTATCGTTGGAAGTTTCATCAAAATCGGACTAGTAGTTTTTGCTCTGCATAAACAAATGTTTACTGCAGCGCCCCCTGGTGAATTTTCACCGTAACCAAAAAACAAAAATCTTAAAATATGCACGAAGCAAAGTTAAATCTAGTTCTGAAAACTCTAGCCAATCGGATAAGTAATTTCGGTTTTAGACAAATAAATACAAGAAAAATTTTGGTTTTACACAAAAAAATACAAACAAATGCTTACTACAGCGCCCCCTGATGAGTGGTTACCATAACATGTATATGAAAAGACGCACCAATTAAGCCTGAACCTACCCTTGAAAATACATTGAAATTGGGCTAGTAGTTTTTGATTTGCATAAACAAATGTTTACTGCTGCGCCCCCTGGTGAGATTTCCCCGTAACAAAAAAAGAAAAATCTTAAAATATGCATCAAGCAAAGATAAATCTTTTTATGAAAACTCTTTTCAATCGGAGCAGTAGTTTCGGTTTTAGACAAATAAATACAAAAAAGTACAAACAAATGCTTACTGCAGCGCCCCCTGGTGGTTTGACACGATAAAACATATCTAAGAACATCCGCCAATTAAACCTAAACCTATCATAGAAAACCGTATCAAAATCGGACTTATAGTTTTGGAAATAATTGACATAGTAATTTGCACAAACACACAAACAAACAACCTCTCACCCCAAACACATATACAGTCGCCGTTCCGTCGCGGGTAAAAAAGATATGACGACGATTAAAAAGATACGGAATATGTAAATTATTGTAAGTCTATTATATTTTTAAGTAAATAGTTTAATTTAAAATCTGCAAACTTATTATTTTCTAATCTTGCTGAGTAAATTGGTAAAATATAGTAGAAATATTTTAATACTAGCGACCCAGTCGCGGCTTCGCCTGCATAAACTACACTACTATATAATTATTTACGTATCTACAGCTACTCGTGTTCACGTTTAAATAACAAACTTTACTTTTGAGCCTAAGAAGAATCTCATCTTTTCAAATTAATTTTTAAAAATAATTTTTTCAAAAAATAATTTTTTCAATGCCACATTTGAAGATACTCAATAGAACATTTCATGCTTGAGGTATATTGTAATTTTGCAATCATTAAAGGTAATAAATAATCTTTAATTAATAAATAATTTTTCATGACTTATTCAAAGCAAGATAGACCACGCACGACCTAACGACGGCTGATAATCCTATAAAGCGACACTTTAAAGTTCTTCAGGAAGTATGATGTACTGAGCATAATATTAAAAGTAAAATGTCTATTATAAGGAAACATTTTTTTTTACAAATATTACTATTTTTAACGATATGAAAGTATTAATTTCAATTTAGCGTTAAGGAAGAAGTTAAAATGACGTATGACATGACAATGCTGCCATTATAAAAAAATAAAAATATGGATATAAAATATATGCATATTTATTTTGTACTTCTTAGTTTTATAATTATTATATTAGTAAATGAAATTAGAAGTATTTTAGCTTCACTTGTAAAATAATTAACACAATTTGACTATGTCAGCTTTTTTTATTTTTTGTCGAAACTGTATTGAATACCAGGATAAAAACTATCCCATATAATGTCCTAGCCTCTAAGCTAATTCCATGCAAAAAATAATTTATTTCTATTCAGTAAATATCAGTGTATGAAGAAAATACTTATATAGGGTTTTTATTTTTTCCAAAAAAACTACATGTAATACCGGGATAAAAACTATCCTATATGTACCTTTGGACTATAAGCTACCACTATGCTAAATTTCATTCATTTCCATCCAGTACTTTTTGCGTGATTGGCGAACAAATTAACAGACAGACAGACAGACAGACAGACAGACAGACAGACAGACAGACAGACAGACAAAAATTCTACTGAGTAGATTTTTGGGCTCTGTTATCGATATATTAACGCACCCAATTAAAATTTTTCTGAAATTTTTCATGTACAGAATTGACTTTTCTACTCTTTTATTATATATAGAGATTGGTAAAATATGATATAGTAATTACTTAAATTAAAACAGTTTCATTCAGAAACACTGACATTTAGTTAACATTTTACCGAGTAATATAAAAAGAATATTTATGAAATAGGAAGACAATCTTATTTAATATTAATAATTCTAAACAACATCCTTTAAACATCTATAATAGCAATTGTATATCTTTTTTTTTCATCTTCACGCTGTATCCCGCACACAGCAGGTTAAACAGAGAGAACCTAGTGTTAAGACATTCCGTTCCCAACTTTCCGCCGAATTCGGAGGCATTGCGTGTTAAGTGGCTAACCTAACTTAACTCCGCGCTTTGCCTCGACACCAGAGCAAAGAAAATAGAAATATCAAATATTTCCACTCCTCGAGTGGGAATTGAACCCACAACCAGTCGTTTACAGCCACACGCTTGTGCCACTGGGCCACGACAGGCCCCAATTGTATATCTTATTGATAAAAAATCTAAAAAATTAAGTAATAACAACAAAATTTACCCAAAAACCGCCACAAGAATAACCATGCAAAAAGAATTTATAAGAAATTTTTATTAAGCAAATACTACGTCTTATCCAAAAACGCGGGGGGAGAGTGGAACCCAGCATCGTGTATTTGGGTCACGCCTCGGCGCTGAGGGCTATCGCGATTTTGCTTGTGTCCGTATAATTCAGAGTTTTCTTTGTAATTTTCTTCCCCTTGTAACTTCAAATGAACGTCTTTTGTACGAAAAATCGTAATTAACACGTAATGGTGGGAAAACTGTGGGTCTGTGATTCTTTTTCATGGTTTTTTTTTTGTAGTGTCTCTCGTAGTGGAAGAGAACGTAGTGTCTAAACTCTCTGTGCTTCAGTTTATTTTTTTGTACTTCTGAGAATCAACATTCTCATATAAAAACACCAGAAGCGTTAAGTTCCGCCATTTAACAATACTCCAGAATTCGGCGGAAAGTGGGGAACGGAGTGCCTTAACACTAGGTTCCCTCTACCCTGCTGTGTGCGGGATACAGCATGAAAGTAAAAAAACACCAGATATAGTTCAAACTAATCTTAGTCTCCCCTATTAGTTGAGTATTTTGAGTCAAAAAATTATGAAATATTAAGATTCTCTTTGTATTTTCTTAGTAAAAAGACAAATGATAAACAGGGTAAACGGAGAAACTAGTGCTAAGACATTCCGTTTTCCACTCTCCTCTAGAATTAGAGACATTTCGCGTTGAGTAGTTGACATCAACGTTGCGCGTTATTTTGTTCACCAGAGCGGAGAAATAAAAATAACCAAACTATAATCAATTCACCGAACTCACAATAGGAATCGAACCTACAACTAATCACGATTACATTCGACGATTCCACTACGCCTCAATGAGCTCATTGAAATTATTTAGGATATGTTAAATATATTTTCAAATTAATTATGACATCAACAATTGTAATTAATTTCTAACGCAGGTTTTTAATAATCGACATTCTAATAGTGGTTACTTATTTATTTTCAAATTTGAACCATAGTTTTGCTACTAAACGCAGCCAAAATTCTCTCTAACTCCGGTCTTACCACAAGATTACGTAGAGTCCCTGTAGACGGATCACGATACTTAGCCGGCAATAAATCTTACGAATACTTGTAACAAGAAGATTTGTAGGGGCTAGGAGTAGAAACCTTAGTAAAAAGTGACAAAGAAAAGAGTTGAATGCATAGAAAAAAAACGACATGAAACGGCAGTTTTTCAACAAACCAAAATAGTTTAAATAATAATATGACAACAAGCTTAGTAAATTTATTTAAAGTTCGGTTTTAAGTTTTTATAAAAGAGTATTAAAGCATCGTAGGCCATCGTACCACAGTGAAATAGCGTTTGACTACGAAGCTAAGGTTGTTGCGTCGATACTACTCGACGGAAAAATCATTTATATTATACGTTCATTTTTCCACTCTGATGACAAGAAAAAGGTACGGCGATGAATTTTACCCTCTTGAATTCAGGTAGAAAGTGGAGAATGGACAGTCTTGACACTGGGTTCTCTCTTCCCTCCACGCACTCCGCTACGTGAAAAAGCTGAAGCTACAAAAAAATACGGTATACCTAACAGTTACAAAACTTGTATTAACAAGAATTTTACCAATAGTTACAAAATTTAATAGTAATTCTAGTATTAACAATAATTTATGCTATACCTGAAAATGACCAGATATATTGACTAAAACCATTCTAGTTTACATTTTGTGCTAATGTTCCCAACTTCAACTTGAGTCAAGTTTACGAGTGCATGCGGCTTCGAGGATTAGACACAAGCTGGCTCCGAGTTAAGTCGCACTAACCTGGTGTTTTGCATTCCAAATGTATATAAATTTACATAAAGTAAAAAGTTACTGTGAACTTAATGTATAATGCATTTATTTATTTCATCCGTTTTTACATATATACATGTATTCATGTTTAAATTTTGTAAAATAGTTGGGCCCTTTTATCAGAAGGTATAAAATTAAGCCTTGGAATACAGCAATTAGGATTTTCTTTTTCGTTTTCTTAATTACTATTCTTTCCTTCTTTCTCTAATGCATATTTGCTAGTGTTTGACCAAATGTGTTGTAGATGTCTATGGGTGAAGGTAACTACTTACCATCAGGTAGTCCGTCAGTCAGTCGTCAGTTCTTCTGCTCGTTTGCCCCCCTTTCTTCAATAAAAAAAAAAGTAGGGTACATCGTTGCCCTCAACAGATTGTCATTCGATTAAATGAATGGACAGTTAACGCTTAAAGCAAGACAAGTAGCTGTAATATTAGTCTGGTATTGGCTTGCACTTTAATTTAGTGGGTAGTATCAAGTTTATAGGCAGTTTGGCAGCATCTGGCTTGCACGCGGATATCGATAGTGGTCTATATAAAATTCATTCTAGGTTTTGAGTGTTACAAAAATAATAAGACAAGTAAATATTCCACAGTAGACCTAATCTAAGACACGTAAAAGAATGGAAATATCTATTGGTTCATATATCTTCTATAATTTACAGAGAAAACAAATTGGAGTGAATTTCACATCACTTACGACCTATTAAAATATATTATATACTTCCAACCCAAATATAACGAACGAAATACTTTTTTTTTGCTTTACGCTGTATCCCGCGCACATTCGGGTAGGCAGAGGGAACTTAGTGTTAAGACTCTCTGTTACCCACGCACCGCCGAAGGCATTGCATGTTAAGTGGCGGAACTTAACGCCGCGCTTTGCCTCCAGATTAAAATGGAAATATTAAATATTTCCACCCCTCGAATGGGAATCGAACCCACAACCAGTCGTTTACAGTCACACGCTTGTACCAGTGCGCTAAGGGGGCCAGTCCCCTATATAACTTAATTGAATAAATATTAAATTTATCAAACCACTCTCCCAATATACTGATAAAGAACTTCAATAACTACTGTGACTTCTTCAATTCGAGTCAAATATAAAATTAAGTACGTTAATAAAATTTTTATGGCTGATTATAAATTTTGAGCACCTATATCCCATTCTAAGAACGACTTGTTCCAACAATCGTGTGCTATAAAGAGTTTGAATGTACTCGGACTTCGAAAAACGTGGAAAGTCTTGCATTTTTGATAAAAATTGAATGGAAAATGAAGGCGAGAAATGGGTTAACGGTGTAATTTCTCAATAAGTGTTCTTTTTTGTGAGGAGTATCTACTTCGATGCTTTCAGCAATTGAATAAAATAATATATCAATTTTTTCAGTGGCCCATAAATTTTTATTTATAGGATGGATATCACTGGCGGCGTTAAGTTCTATGAAAATTCGGCGGAAAGTGGAGAACGGAATGTCTTAACACTAGGTTCCCTCTGTTTACCCTACTGTGTGCGGTATACAGCGCGAAGCAAAAAAAAAGCAAAAAAGACGATGGCTATATCATTGTACTGTTAATCAATCACTTGTAAACATTTAAAATATATCATAAAAAATATTATTTAAAAACCATTTTACATAATTAAGCTAAAAATATAGCGAACTGTTTAAAATTATTTATATTCAAATTCGGAGAGTGGAATGTCTTGACACTAGATCCTCTCTGACTACTCTGCTGTGAGCAAAAAGCGTGAAGCCATTTTTTATATATTTAAGCTTGTCAATTATTTTGATATATCATGGCCTTAGGTAAAAAGCTTATTAATATCATAATAATTATTAACACATCACCGGTTAAGAAGGAAAGTGACATAACTCAAAATTTCTGTAACAACTAGTCTTGCTAAAACTGGCGATAGAAATCCTATTATAACTTCTATATAGATTTTGCAAAAATGTCATTTTTTTTAGTTAGGTTACTTTCATTCTGTGTTACATCTTGAAAGGGAAGTAAGAATAGAAGAAGGAAAGAAACTAGAAGAAAAATACACTTAAAGATTAGAAACAAGAAGAGAATGAGGTGCATTCGGACATTAGTAATTGAAAGTACTAAATTTTTGTTTTTGTGTACCTTCTTTTACTAAAGTCTGCGTGCACTGCAATATCATCATTAAGAAGATATGCTGATGAAGATGAATGTTGTGTTTAAGAAAATATTTTTCTTTTTGTTTAAAAAACAATTGTAGTAAGTATATACTAGGTTTGGCTAGTCGTGGCGCAGTGGCACGAACGTGTCTCTGTAAACGACTAGTTGTGGGTTCGATTCTCACTCGAGGAGTGGAAATATTTGATATTTCCATTTTCTTCGCTCTGGTGTCGAAGCAAAGCGCGGCGTTAAATTCCGCCATTTAATACACAATGCCTCAGAATTTGGCGGAAAGTGGGGAACGGAGTATCTTAACAGTAAGTTCCGTCTGCTTACCCTGCTGTGTGCGGGATACAGCGTGAAGCTAAAAAAAGAAAATAATTTTTGAAGTTATTAGATATAGTTTAATTCTATAAAATATAATAAAGGTAAAAAATAATTACATTATTTATTCTATCAGAATAATCCTTTTATCAGGCACTTTATTTTAAATTTTTTAAAAAAAGGGATTTCCTTTATATTTGGGGTATGAACCCAAAAGCTTACAAAATTGTATTAATTTCATATACTTCATAACTAGGTGAATCATTATGTTTCTGGTCACAAATATTATAGAGAATGAACAGTGGTGTGGTCTGTAGAGTAGACCCTGCATGACCCTACATAGGGTCTGATAATAAATTAATTGTTTACTAAAAGCCTTGTTAAGTAAACTGTCAAATCACCTTGTCTATTCTTTACAGTAAAAACTTGTAAATACCAATAAATTCCTCTACTAAGCTATATGTTTAAGTTATTATTTAAGTCGCATTTATCTTAGCAAAAAACGGCTTCATGCTCTTTCTTTGAAAACAGGATAGCTTAGGTTAAATAAAGTGGCCCTAGTAACAAGAAACTCTGTTCTCCGATATTCGGGGGATAATCGGAGCCAGTCGTGGCTTAGTGGCACAAACGTGTGACTATAAACGACTGGTCGTGGGTTTCTATTCCCACTCGTGGAGTGGAAATATTTAATATTTCCATCTTCCTTCGCTCTGGTATCGCCACTTAACACCCAACGCCTCCTAATCCGGCGGAAAATTGGGAACGGAGTGTCATAACACTAGGTTCCATCTGCCTTGCTGAGTGCGTGCGGGATACAGCGTGAACTTAAAAGGCTGGTTGATTTAACTGTGGCGAAGAAATGAAAATAATTTAAAAACAATATTTTTATACAAAAGGAATCGAACACACAACTATCTAAAATTACAAAAACTGATATTTAACCAGTTTTAATATATAAAATTTATAATATTATTATAATATTATAAACTGTCTCATATAGCCACGTTAGCTGAAATAATGTAGGTCAAATTCGTGACCTTCTTGATCTGCGAGTGACCCTCTCAACTACAAAGCTCAGCTAGGCCTACGCTTTACCATTTTTTTATTTTTATATTCAAATGCAGTGTTACTAAAAAACGTGTCTTTGTAAATAGAAAGTTTACTGAAATATATATATTTTAAGTTAAAGTCTAAATATAAATGATTAGAAGGTTATCATGGACTTGAGGAACAGTCGTCGATTGTAAAGGCGATTGGTTGTGGGTTTGATCCTCATTCGGAGGAATGTTATTTTTTTTTTTACTTTTTTGTCTCGCAATAATTCTATTTCATGCGTTAGGAATGTTATGACACTGCTCTCCCTGCTAGAACGAGAAAATAATTTAGAGAGAATACAACTTTCATTTAATTTCATATTTAAACTAATCTATATAAATAAATAAAATTGAACTTTTATTTGTAATATTTAAATAACCGCTATTTAGTAAATATATATGTGAACACAACACGTATAATCTCTGGATCGGCTGGGCCGATTTTGGGCCGGCTTTCACTGGCAGATAGGTGGTGTAATAAGAAGTAAATTAAACTACTTTTTTTTAAATTATAACTGCTATTTTCAATTCCTCGCGGACAAGATTGCATGCATATCTATTTTTATATATCCTCATGCACATACAAAATGCTCAAAATGGAACCAAAAAAAATATATTATTCAAACACTGCTATATAATGTAATTTAGGTCAAAATTTATCTCAAAGTAATAAATTGGGCTAATGTTCTAGAACAAAGATATATGCTGCAATATATTTGAAGTAATAGCCGTTGAAGAAACACCACAGTCTTGTGCTAGTGTTGTGCCAAGAAGACGCATACCTCGACCTCGCTATATCGATTTACTTGTGATTGTAATAATTGTGTTTAATAATATGGAAAAAAAGGAAAGTGAGAGAGAAATGGTTTGAGATATTGTATTTAATATCAGGGCCAGTCGTTGCTCAGTGGCACAAATGTGTGACTGTAAACGACTGGTTGTGAAGAGTGGAAATATTTTTTATATACATTTTCTTCGCTCTGGTATCGAGGCAATGCGCGGTGTTAAGTTCCGCCAATTAATACGCAATGCCTTTGAATTCGACGGAAAGTGGGGAACGGAGTGTTTTAAAACTAGGTTCCCTCTGCCTACCCTGCTGTGTGCGGGATACAACGTTTGTTTATTTATTAAAAAAATCTTGTAGAAAAATGTTGTACATAACTTATGGTGGAACATAACGCTAAAACTTGTCCAATATGATGAATGATTTTTAATCAGGATTTTATAAAATTTTAACAACTGGGGAATATTGAAGAACAGCGATACAATGTCATACAAATCATTAAACTAAAGTGAATCTATATAAAATATAAGTGTTTTATTTATTTATTTATTTATTTATTAGGAAGCCAACGTTACATACTACATTGGAGTACTTAAAATTTATACATGCATTGTCACATAGTATGTCTCAATTACAGGCTAACTCTACATGTTAAGAAAATTGTTTCTCACATCTTATTTATACAAAAAAATATGATAAAAATTAAAGTTACAAATAATAAAATATAAACAGAAAGAGGATCTTAAGAAAAAAACTAATACAAAAAAAATAATAACAAATATAACCAAAAACCTCACAAAAAAAAAACATTTCTATTATCAGAGATATTTCAGATAATTTTGCTTACTATATTAACTATGTTATAAAAGGTAAATTGTTAGACATTTCCTAATGAGTATAATATTTTTAGTTGGGTTTTATAGGAACATAATGAATCATTAAATATGTCCAATTTAACATCTCTTTTTAATTTATTATAAAGATTTCCCATTCTATTCAATGGTGCATTTAGACCTAGATTTGTTCTCGAGAATTTTGCTTTAAAACTATGCGTGTGTAATCTTACGCTTGGTCTAGGAGTAAAAACGTTGAGTTCCTTTAAAACTTTAGAACAATCAATACTTCCTGACACCAATTTATGTAAAAAGCAAAGACCAGCGATATCTCTACGGTGAGACAATTTTAAGATATTGTAATGCTTTAACAGGTCATCATAATTACGAAGTTCATTGTTAATACAATCTCTATACGACAAAACATTTTAATTTTTTTTTTGAATTCTTTCTAATCTATTTTTATGAGTTTCGTAATACGGATTCCAAACTATTGAACAATATTCTAATTGGCTTCTAATTAAAGAATTAAATAATGTAATTATAGTACTAGATTTTTTAAATGACTTAGTAGATCTTATAATAAACCCTAATGTCTTAAAAGATTTCCCTACGATATCATCTATGTGTGGAATGAAACTCATCTTTGCATCAACTGTAATACCTAAATCCCGTAGTTGATTCGATTTCTTGATTAGATAACCGTCTATTGTATAATTATAATTAATGTCAGATGTCTTTCTACTAAATGTTATTCTTTGGCATTTCTTGTTATTTAAATTCATGCAATTGACAGAACACCATACGACAAATCTATCAAGATCTTCTTGCAAGAGATAGCAGTCATTTTCTGTTTGAATTTGTTTATAAATTTTTAGATCATCTGCATACATCAAGAATGCACTGTGATGAAAACATGTAACTGCATCATTAAAAAAAATATTAAACAAGACAGGACCAAGTTTCGATCCCTGTGGCACTCCTGAATGCAAATAAAATGATCTTGACTCATATCCACCCAGTACTACATTCATTTGTCTCTTCTGCAAATAACTTTCTATTAACCTTAGCAATTGGCCATGTATTCCATACTCATAAAGTTTGGCTAATAAAAGTTTGTGATTTACAACATCAAACGCCTTAGCCAAATCTGTATATACACAATCAAGTTGTTTGTTGGACTCCAACGATGTTACAATATCCTCTACGAAAGATGTTAAATTTGTTAAAGTGGATCTATTCTGTATAAAACCATGTTGACTATCCGATAATATGGGCTTCATATGCCAAGTCAAATAAGGACAAATCAATGCCTCAAAGATTTTGGCAAACACTGATAAAATACTTATAGGTCTATAATTTTCTATACATTTTTTATCTCCACTTTTAAAAATGGGCACAATTCTGGTCTTTTTCCAAAGCGAAGGAAATTTACCATCCTTAATAGATTTACAATATATCAAGTAAACTGGTCTAACTAGTGTAGATGCAGTGTTTTTTAGAAAAATTGGTGGTATATTATCTGGTCCTGAACCCTTCTTTATATCAAGAGACTTAAATTTATTAAGAATTTCGGTTTCGCTTATGCTAATGTTTGTCAAAAGTGAGTTATTTGACTTTATACAATCTAAGCAGGATACATCAGTATTAGAGTCATCACATTCTAAAAAGTGTCTGGAAAAATAGTTTGCAAATTGATCACATATATTCTCTCCAGTTGTGTATTCACAGTTGTCCAATGTCATCAAAGCTGGATAATCACATTTATTGTTACGAAGATTTTTAATGTAACTATAAAAAAACTTTGGATTTTTATTTATATTCAATTCTACGCTATCAATGTACTTTTTGTAATCAATATCAATCAGATGCTGACATCTATCCCTGAGTATTTTGAATTCAATCTCGTCCAGATATTACGATACTTTTTAAATAATATTCTATATTTATTTTTTTCTTTTAAACGTTTTTTGAGGTTATATGAGTACCAGATAGGATATTTATTATTATTACCTTTAATATATCTTTTGTGTGGTACATACTTCTCTATTATCATGCGTAATTGAGAATAAAAAATTTTGACCATGTCATCTACAAGAATTGAACAAAATATCCCAGTTTAAATTTTGAATTTCTTTGTTTAAGATGTTATAATCGGCATTTACGAATTTAAATTTGCTAATAATACAGGTTTCCAAAAATGATTCTGCTGGAATCACTTGCAACTCTATTTCTAATGGCGGATGATATTTATCTACAGGATGAATATGAGTGTCACTATAACTAACGTTAATATCATTGAAATTTGCAAAAATTAAGTCTAATATTTTACCATAAACATTATTAATAACATTATGTTGTGAAAAATTTGTAAGGGACATAAAATCTTTAATCACATTACCGATTACCGACCGATAATAATATTTACAAGATCTTTAGTTTTCGTGATAATTACACATTTTGAAATGAAATTATTTTTCATATCTAAGAATACCCGACGTTCAGAACACTTTACACTTTGTCCATGGTCACATGTAGACTAAATATGAATTTTCGAATACCAAAAACTTATACAATTAATCCGGTTAAAAATAGTTTTATTTCAAAATGTGTTCTATATGTTTGTGTTACCGAGAAGATGCAGACACTGAAATTTAATATGTAAGTCCTTTGAGAAGTGCAGGGAAGCCTTAAGAAAGGGGCTTTCGAAATTCCTTCTACGTTCCCGTAAACAAAGGGATTTTACATTTTATAGTATACGCAAATAAACTGCGACTTACAACTAGTTTTAAATGTCTAAATGTAAAATCCTCGGTTGTGGGTTCGATTCCCACACAGAGGAATATTTAAATATTAAAACATTTTAATATATATTTTACTTAAATATATTTTCTGGTACTTCAGACAAATTACAGCGATTGGTTTCGCAACTCAATACATAATGTTTATAAGTTTAGAGCAAAAAATGGAAAACGTCAGTCAGGACACTAAATTCTCTCTGAATCAGATTCTATTCTGCTGCACGGAAGAAACATGAAAGCTGCAAAAAAATTACAGACATTGCAAGCTTCGAGTCCAATCTTGAATTAATCACAAAAAACTATAGTATAAAAAGGCATTTAGAAAACGTATAAAAAATATGAACGCAGCGAGATTCGAACCCACGCGTCCGGATACCGTCCAGGCGCTCTCACCACTGAGCCATGCGTTGTACTACACGCTGCGTCGAAATTATTATACGGTTTTTTACAGCCGCACGCGACTGGACGGTATCAGGAGGCACAGGTTTCGCATCCCGCTACGTTCAAATTTTTATACGTTTTCTAAATGCCTTTTTTAATTTTCCTAAGTGTGGAATAATAACACTTTAAAAATGTTTAAAAGAAATATACTATACTAGGATTTATAGAACACACATACACACATACATACATACATATGTTGTACAAAGAAGCCTATTTTATTCGCGAACATTTTCAAGTGCCAGTTTCCAAAGCATTCTCAGTCGGCCCTCAATCCGTTATCACACTCGATTCTTTCAATGGACTAGTCACTTGACATACAAAAAGATGAAAGCTAAGAAAGACTTCATATATAAATGCGAATATTAATTCAGCAAAAATATTATATTTTTTGAAGTGTTTAAGAAAACGCCAATTTTTATGTTTTAAAGTGTTGTTCACAAATTTTTATTGTGGCACAGTGCTGTAAACGTGATGTCGGTTCGATTTCTTTTTTTTTTAGCTTCACGCTGTATCCCTTGCGGGGTAGTCAGAGAGAACGGAGCGCCAAACGCTACGGTCCCTGCATACTTCTTTCGCTTTGTCATCAACCCCTTCATACACGCCCTCCGGGGGGATTTCAATTTTCCTAAGTGTGGAATAACACTTTAAAAATTTTTAAAAAGTGACATTTTGTTTTCTTTTTTGCTTCTTTCTGATAATACAAGGTGCAGTGTTAAATTGCGCCACTCTTCTTGCTCTGTATTCAAACATAATTTGAAATAGCCTTTATTAACAAACATAATTTGAAAATAAATATAATATAATAGACATCAGTTTTGTTGTAGTCGTTTGTTTTGCTACTCAGCATAGGCCTCGCTCTGTATTAACTCTGTATAATTTGACGGAAATTCTCTCTATTCTCTTCTCGTACCATACCACAATAACTACACAATTTTTTGTGCTTAGCGAGGTAGATGTGCCTACATATTTTATTAATAATAATAAGCAAATAACACAAACTAAAGAGGCAAATAGAGAGAGATAATCTAGTGTTAAGACACTCCGTTCTCCAATATTAAAAAAAAATAGAAAAAAGTTAAATGTCTCACAGTATTTATTGCGGCCACATATCTCTATTACCCGCTTGAACGAGCGCCACTCTTTCACAAGATTAAAGTGTCTATACGTAATGATATGACGTGAATCTCTTTTTGGATTTATTTCACGTTTCAAAGCTGACAGCGCGGAAAAATTAATTAAAAATACACCGACCACCGGCCGTCCGCTAAATGCGTGTGCTTTTTGGTAATAATTCAATTTTGAAATTTATTTTCGTGTTTCTAAAGATATGAAAACATGTTTTAGCGTTAAAATTTTTGTACGACTTCTTTTTTTATAGGGATCTATCTTTTTTTTTTTTTATTTATTTATGTTTATTGTAGGCTATAAAATACAGGAAGAGTAAACTGAAATAAATAACCTACGAGTAAAGCATATATTCAAGGAGTTATGGTCAGAGAGGTTCCTTACGTTTAGAAACTCATTTAGACTAAAAATGTTTTTTTTTCTTTTTTTTAGCTTTACGCTGTATCCCTTGCTGTGTAGTCAAAAAGAACGGAGCGCCAAACGCTACGGTCCCTGCATGCTTCTTTCGCCACGTCCACTATCATCAACCTCTTCATACACGCCCTCCGGGGGGTCCTCATGCTTTTTACGTGATCTTCCCGTATCGTCGACACTGTGTTTTCGAATGTCAACCCAGGTCTCCCCCTGCCTCTCTTACCAATCTAAAAACGTTTTACAATAAAGTATTACTTATATATCACCTTCATATTTTTTTTCCTGCATAGCAGGGTAAGCAGGAAGGACCTAGTGTCAAGACACTTCATTCTCCACTTTTCGCCCAAATTTGAGATACTGAATATTGAGTGGCAAAGCTCAACAACGCCTTGCCCTACCAGAGTTAGAAATTAAAAATAATTAAAATATTCCCCATTCACCCCGAGAAGGATTCAAACCACCTTTACAATCAGATTCCATTCCACTGCGCCTCAACAGTCTGGTCGAATAATTAACAATGGCTAATCTATTTCTGTTAAAGGGTTAAAATTATAATCTACCAACTTTAACGTTATCTCACAACTTTGTAAGTGATAACCGCAACCTCGCATTCTATGCCGCTGTATATATCCAACTTAAATACATACATTTAAAACTTGCTAACTAATACTTAATCTTATTTCACAATCTGCTTTTCAAACGTATGCTTAGAGTTGTTACTTTGTTGGTCTGTGCTGCAAAATATAGTCTTTTATAGTTTACTAGCGGCCCGCTCGTGGCTTCGACGCGTGACCTACGTGGCTGTTTCGGTATATTGCAACCCTCAGGGGTGGATTTTTAAAAAATAAAATAGCCTATGTTTAACCTTGGATTATCAACTATATAAATGCCAAAATACGTTACAGTCGGTCAAGTGGTGTAGATTTTTCATATAAACTTTCATCCCCTATTTCAACGCTTTAGAGGTTGATTTTTGAAACACTAAATAGCCTATGTTAGACCCATTCATTTTTACTACTTTAATTTAAAATTTTATCCAAATCGGCCCAGTAGATTAGCCGTGAAAACGTGACAGACAAACACACAGACATTCCCATTTATAATATAAGTATGGATGTAGGTGTACTCGTATTTTCTGTATTTTGTGGAAAGAACAAGATCTTTTAAAAGAAAGAGAGTCGGGGAAGTCTTGACACTGCTGGTTCTCTCTGACTATACTATTATGCAGAAAATAGCGTGAAACAGACAGAAACACACAAAATTCAGCTGAAAATGGGGAAAGGACTGCTTCTAGGTACTAGATTTCCTTTGTCTGCCCTGTTGTGTGCGGGATACAGCGTTATTTGAATTTCACTGTTTCAAGTCCATATATGGTTGCAATATAACGAAATAGTTGTAATTGTGTAGTTAGGTGGTGAACTCGCAAAGGGCCCCTAGTGAAGACTTAAATTAAATTTTAAAAAACTAAAAATGTTTTCCCACTTTTTACACATTTTAAATAAAAATATTTTGACCAGAGTAACCACATGCATGTGTGTATATACGATAAAACTATTGCAAATTATAAAACAAAACAAAAATTCTATCGAGAATGATTCAGACTAATAACCGTCATGTGTTATAAGATACTCTCTGCTTCACTAATACAAAAACATTTTGAACAGAGATGTTTACCTTTCGTAGGTAGTCCCAGTTACCTCGACTCGTTAGAGATTTGATTCTCACTCGGTGGTATGCTTATAATGTATAATCTTTTCAATTCCTTGCTCTGGCAAGACCAAGCGTGACGTTGAAGTTCGTCACTCAAAACACAATATCAGATATATGGACAGAAAGATAAAAACGGAATATTTTGACATTCAGGTCCCTTTGACTACCCGGCTATAGATTTATAATCTTATAAACCATCTTAGCTTAAATGGACCATCATTTTCCTATATATTCTTGCCAGCTGATTTAATCGCAAAGTTACGAACTATCTGTTAGGAGTTACATAGCTGTGCTTTTTGGGTACACCTTTATCTCGAGGTAGGTATGCTTACCTAATGGAACTAGTCGGCCAATTCGAGATAAACTAAAGATTGTATCAATGAGAGGAATTGGAACAATGGCTTAATTTAAGATCTAACGTTAAACTGTTAATATGTTTTGATTCTTTTCACAAGCTTTTATTTAACTTGCAATGTATGTTGTTTGGGCTGAATCTTGAAATCTCAAATTCGAGGCATATTCTTAACCGGTTTTCTGTAAATTTTGAATTCGTTTAGTTCAGATTGACAATAATTGGTTAGGTATGTGTTGTTAGTTTAAATCTAACCTGGCGGAACGGACATAATGGCGGACTATTTACAATGAGGATATCAAGTGATGAGAATAATTCTATTAAAAATTTTATTTAGAAAAAAGATTTTGCTTTTAAATTATTTTTATTTTAAAATACTATAACACTTCAGATATTTGTTCAGTGCCCATTTTATTTTATTTTCTTTTTTGATCTTTAATAAGCAAAAGAACTTTATGTTTGTAGTGGGAGAGAATTTAATGTCTAAAATTCTAAATTCTCTCCCACTACCCTAGAGTTTCTCCACCTTGCGTGTAAACTGGTGGAATTCAACGCTGCACTTAGTCTTACAAGAGCGTAGATATACGAAAAAAAATATACATATAGTTCCTCTAAGAGGGAAAATCAAACCCACGTCAACGGCTACAGTTAAATACTGCCCCACAGCGCTACGATGGCCCAAAACATATGAAATATTTTCATTTTTTTTTTTGCTTCGCGCTGTATCCCACACAGCAGGGTAGGCAAAACGAACCTAGTGTTATAAGACACTCCTTTCCCCACTATCCACCGAATTCGGAGGCATTGCGTGTTAACTGGCGGAACTTAACGCTGCGCTTTGCCTCGATACCAGAGCAATAGAAATATTAAATATTTCCACTCCTCGAGTGGGAATCGAACCCACAACAAACAATAAACAACAAACAACAACAAATATATGGCCAAATATTTTCATAAAAAAAACAAATTTACTTTATAAATTACTAATAAAAAATTTAACAATGAAAATTTACTATGTTTTAATAACACACAATGTATATAGTAACGGACAAAATTGTCTAGAATAGTTTTCGGTTATTATGAGCACTAAGCTAGACTATAAAGCTGCTCTTACCACAGCTACGTACAAATAATACTGCGGTTTAGTTCGACTTATAACTCAAAGTATGAGAGTAGTTTAAACGCTTGCAAACTCCTTTTGGCAGAGAATATTATGTTATAAGGTTTCTACTTATTTCATTTTCTGATATATGTACCTACAAAATGAAGGAAATGTGGCCAGTCGTGGCCCAGTGGTTCATTTTCGGGTATACCTACAATATGAAGGAAATATGACAGTCGTGGCCCAGTGGCACAAGCGTGTGACTGTAAACGACTGGTTGTGGGTTCGATTCCCACTCGAGGAGTGGAAATTATATTTTCATTTTCTTCGCTCTGGTGTCGAGGTAAAGCGCGGCGTTAAGTTCCGCCACGTAACACGCAAGCCTATGAATTTGGCGGACGTCTTAACACTAGGTTCCCTCTGCCTACCCTGCTGTGTGCGGGATACAGAGTGAAGCTAAAAAAAAAAAAAAATAATAATAATAATTAAGGAAATGGTTATAATCTTCAAAAAGTAACTTTTTTTGTTAATTCCTTTTAAACAATGTCTAATCGAGTAACAAGACAAGTCATGGCAAATAAACAATCGTTGGCGGTAGTTTGATATAATAATGTATCAACTGACAGACCATCACCTCAGTCTACCTGTGACCACGGACTACTGTAAAGTGTTCGAACGTAGGGTTTTCTAAAAATATATTTTCGAATACCAAAAATATACGCGATTAATCCGGTAAAAAATATTTTTATTAAAAAAAGTCGTGGCGTTAAGTTCCGCCGATGAACACAGAACATCCCGGATTGAAGAGAAAAGTAGACATCGGAGTGTATTTACACTTAGTACTCTTTGAAAAAGTGTGAAACTGAAAAAATAATGTTCTTATATACGCGTTTATTTGCTTCACTTGTATGCATTTAAGGTAATCTTAAAATATTATTTTTTACAGGTCAACTGTATCTATGCACATATTATCGTATATTATAAATTGTTACTTAGTACTGTTGGTATATTGTTCAAAAAAAATACTTGAAACTACTTATACGTTGTTCGGTTTCTCTAAAAAAATGACGAAATTATCCTGCTCCGATGACGCCATCCCTTCGTTACGCTCAATATCAATCCTAATCCAAAAATTGCAACTTTAGATTGATCTAGCAATCATTTTTTAGAGCAAATCAATTTTTTGAACAAAGTATAGGTTGAATATGCAATCCTTCGATTGGTTATTGGTAATAACTTTTGTTTTTTATATTCCAAAAACTGCATTTTGGGACAAAGATCGATTATTGACATTGAGCGTAAGACGATCAGCACACATGAAAAATATCTTAACGTATTTTTTTTTTATATTTTGCTCAATGTAGTCAAAAAACAAGGAGAATTCGCTTGATATTCCAAATAAGCACCTATTTCATAATAAAAGGGCTACCGACATCAAAAAACCAATATTAATTACTAATTCATAAAACGTTTCACCAGGTAAAGTAGACGAGAAGGCGACTCAGCTGCACGCGATAGCATCCCTCAAAGTCCTGTTGGAGGCGACGAGGCCGACTGCGGGGGGTACCGGCGCGGCGGCTGCGAGGCACTCCGCCGCGGCGGCTAAGGAGACGCCCTTGGATCTCCCTAATGGAGGGTTGGCTGATGTACAATTAGATGCTATAGAAGAGGTAAGGAGATGTATGAATGTTTTTTTACCCGCACATAGCAGGGTAGGCAGAAGGAACCTAGTGTTAGGACACTCTGTTCCCTACTTTCCGCGCTTTGCCTCGATACCAGAGCGAAGAAAATGAAAATATTAAATATTTCCACTCATCGAGTTGGAATCGAACCCACAACTAGTCGCGTTTATAGTCACACTTCGTGCCTCTGCGCCACGACTGGCTAACAAGGCCAAAAGGTAAGGAAATGTCAAAATTGAAGTATTTCTATTTTTTGTTTTAGAATATTAAAAAAAATGTTGGAATATCAATTGATATTACAGTTGGTCAATTCACGCTGTATCCCGCACACAGCAGGGTAGGCAGAGGGAACCTAGTGTTAATCGAACCCAGAACCAGTCGTTTACAGTCACCCGCTTGTGCCACTGGGCCACGACTGGCCACAAACTGGAAGTTGGTCAATTGACCTATAAATTATAATGTTAATTTTATAGTTTGTCAACTGAATATTATAAGCAAAAATTGTCTTTTAAAAATTGTATGTCATTTGATTTCCCCTATGAAAGAAAAACCAATTTCTTTTAAATATATTTTTAAATCTGAGTTAAGTGATACACGTTTTATATCAGAATGAATATATTAATTTATTACAAATACAATTTGATAATATAATGTAATAATAAAGGAAGTATCTTTTATTAGTATTTACAATATGGCACTGCTTTGACTTAACTCACAATGTGTCTAATTCTACATATTCTAAATCGAACCAAGTGGCTTAGCATCAGATGCTCTCTTTGTATATCCTCCTTTGGGATAAAGCGTGAAGCTGAAAAAAATATAAAGCTACCAGCGGCCCGCTCGCGGCCTTGCCGCGTGATCTGCGTGGCTGTTTCGGTATATTGCAACCCTAAGTGGTGGATTTTAGAAAACTCAGTAGCCTATGTTAGACACAGTCATTTTTACTATTTTCATTCTAAATTTCATCCAAATCGGACCAGTAGATTAGCCGTGAAAGCGTGACAGACAAACACACAGACATTCGCATTTATAATATAAGTATGGATATACTCTATAAATTTTATTCATATTCACGGTATATGCAATTAGGGCATTTTCCATATTGCGGGAATGCGGGTTCGAGTTTCAAAGCGTTCGATACTTTAAATAGTATGGTTTGATTTCCATTACGGAAGTTTCCTTCGGGCCTGGTAACGATAAGACCAAGTTCCTTGAAGTCGCCAACTTAATCCTATAATAGAGGAAAAAGAAAAAGTTCTTTCTGGTAACGAACACGAAGTTGTAAAAGTAGAAAATCGAGGTCATCGGAGCAAGGCAACTCTATCAACTATGACCTCGACAGAAATGTCATACCATTTAAGCTCTTTTTTGTACGCTATAAGCATTTCACTAGTCAATTACTACATTTGTATGATGCTGGCGTAAGAAGAAGTTGTTTTCTGCAATATTTAATAAGATTTATGTATGTTTAAATGGTAAATACTCAACCAAATAACCACATACAGTCACACAGAATGTACAAAACGGTTTTTGATTTGATTTCTACTCGGGGAAATTATTTTTTTCAATAATTTTCATTTACTCAATTTAATAATAAAAGCATGGCATTAAATTCTTCCTACTCTCGTTGCAAAGTGAGTGGTGCGTCTTGAAATTAGGTGCCTTTTTCTATACTAGGGATCGAAGATGAAAGGCGTAGAGTTGTATTTGTGAATTTGTATTTGGAGATTATAAATATACCACGTTTGAAAATTATTATATGTAAGCATTCTTTCAATTATAAATAAAATCAAATGCGTGAATAAACAAATATGTTGGTAACGGGTAAGAAATTAATCTATTGTGGGGCAATGAGACAACGTCTGACTGTAAACGTGATGATATGGAATCAATCCCACTTAATAATTATATTTCATACTTTTAAACATTTTTAAAGTGTTATTCCAGACTTAGGAAAACTGAAATAGACATTCGTATATACAGGAAAACGTATAAAAACAAAAATAAGTTGTAATAAAGCGTATAAGAATTTCGACGCAGCGGATAGTAGAACGCATGGCGCAGAGTTGAGAGGTGGGACAGTATTCAGGAGGCGCGGGCTTGAATCCCGCTGCGTTGAAATTTTTAATAGGTTTTCCTTAAATGTCTTTTTCAATTATAACGCAACGTTAAGTCTTGTCACTTGACACGACGTATTAAGTTTGATCAGAAAGTGAAGAATGGAGCTTCTTAACACTTGATTTTCTCTGTCTATCCGGGAAAAAATGTTGAATTATATATTAAGTTATTATGTAATGTTAAGGCTATAAAATACAAAAAAATGTCTCTAGTTTCGCATATTTTATGTTAAAAATACCAACACAAAAAAGAGAAAGCGTAAATTAGAGCAAAACTCCCATTAAAAAACCATTATTTAGAGCGGGGACTAAAAACAAAAGTATGCAAGGGCCTTATCCTGAGACCGCCATCGAACGGACCCTTTCTTTTAAGTATATCTCGCACGCATCTCCATAAATCTTGCTTATTTTCTTTGTTGATAGCACCCGCCTATTTTTCTACATCGTAAAATTTATCTCGGTAGGCTAAGTCGAACAGTTTTTAGAATATCGTCCCAAATTTATATGTAATACTTAGTTGAACGTATAATAATATGATAAATAGAAAATTGATAAATATGTCATATTTTGTTCATAGTGGCCAGTCGTGGCCCAGTGGCACAAGAGCGTGACTGTAAACGACTGGTTGTGGGTTCGATTCCCACTCGAGGAGTGGAAATTATATTTCCATTTTCTTCGCTCTGGTGTCGGGGTAAAGAGCGGCGTTAAGTTCCGCCACTTAACACGCAAGCCTCTGAATTCGGCGGAAAGTGGGGAACGGAGTGTCTTAACACTAGGTTCCTTCTGCCTACCCTGCTGTGTGCGGGATATAGCGTGAAGCTATATTTTGTTCATCTTTATGGTTCTCCTGGAGTAGTTAAAGAGATTAAGTGGTAAGGCACTCGGTTCTACATTCTTAATTTTACATTGGTTACACGAATTACGTTACGAATTTCAGTAACAAAATTGGCTTAGTAACTTCACTAATTTAATTAATAATTTTGCGTTCGTCCATTAGTCATTTTTCACTCGTTTAAAAACAAACTAATTTTAATTTTTTAATATATTTTAAAAAAGTTACATATATTTCGAGGTTATAAACGTAAAGAAATTAAAATTAATTTAATTTTTATGTTTGAGTATATTTTATTATAACCTCCCATGTTTTTGAGGTTATAAATATAAATATAAATATTTTTAAGTATATGTTTCTAAAAATTTTGATATTTTTATCTATTCCACAACGCTGAATAAAGTGACAAATGACGTTTACCATCTAGACTGATCAAGACTAAACTAATGTCTTCATTTTTCCTATGCCTTAGCGTACCACTTACAAAAAATAGGTAAAGATTTCTATATTTTAGTTGTCCTTTAATTGAAACTATATATAACAAATTAATCACATATATTTCGGTGGATGAGTGTATAATTTTGTTTACGAAACGTCGGATTTTCTAAAATATATTCGAATGCCAAAATATACGTGATTAGTCCCTGTGATCTTATTATTTGAAAAAAAATAAATTAAAATAGCTTCACGCTATATCCCGCACACAGCAAGGTAGGCAGAGGGAACCTAGTGTTAAGACACTCCGTTCCCCACTTTCCGCCGAGTTCGGAGGCTTGCGTGTTTAGTGGCGGAACTCAACGCCGCGCTTTACCTCGACACCAGAGCGAAGAAAATGGAAATATAATTTCCATTCCTCGAGTGGGAATCAAACCCACAACCAGTCGTTTACAGTCACACTCTTGTGCCACTGGGCCACGACTGGAAAATATTGAAGGTGCCGTTGAAGCATTTCAGAGAGTCGCTAAATGCAATAATTATGAGTTTAAATACAATCAACAAAACCTTTACAATATAATAAAGCTTGGAAAACATGTGTATAATTAAACTTAATGATAAGTGAAAAACAAAGAGATCTGTCACTACAGATATTCTATTTTTTTTTTTTAGCTTCACGCTGTATACCGCTCACAGCCGGGTAGGCAGAGGGAACCTAGTGTAAAGACACTCCGTTCCCCACTTTCTGCCGAATTTTCGGAGGCATTGCGTGCTAAGTGGCGGAACTTAACGCCGCGCTTTGCCTCAGTACCAGGCGAAGAAAATGGAAATATTAAATATTTACACTCCTCGAGTGGGAATCGAACCCACAACCAGTCGTTTGAAGTCACACGTCTGTGCCACTGCGCCACGACTGGAAAATATTAACTTTTATTACCAAATTACTAGTATCTTTCAATATTGGATATAACATTTCGACTTCGGCCGGAAGCCTTCAGTCATAGATGTTCCTCTCGGCTATATATTATCCTGGCAAATGACACACGCCCTGCATTCAAACGGCTCATGTCAAACTACTTCCGGCTTACCTTATGATAAAGGAGATTGTTTCGAAAGTTTGTATATATGCTAGTTTGGATCTTAATATTTTAAAAAGTTCTAGGGAAAATCTATTCCTTTAAAATATTATTAAAAAAGGTTTTAATGTTAAATGACGTCGCTTCGTTAATTTTGGTCTTATACTATGGTTATAATTTTCGATTGATTAATATAATGCTGTTTAAGATATTTTAGATTTACCTCTACCATACTAAATTACTTTTAATCGCAATTATAAGTCTTTTTTTTTTAAATGCGGCTTCATACTTTATTTCATAGAAGTGTAGTCTATTCTCTCCACTTTCCATTGAATAACGGGAGCCAACACCACGCTCTCTTACGTACCAGAGCAGAAGACTAAATATAATTTACATATCATTACCCGAGCGACTCTATGCCACGACGGAGTCTAAGAATATTTAAATATGTTAACCAATTTCTATATTACATTATATTTTTTGCATTTAGATTGGAGACTTGGAAGATGACACGACGCCGTTGGACATGTCGTGGCCGTCTGGTTTCCGCAAGCGAATCACATATTTGTTGGTCGCGCCCATTGTCTTCCCGTTATGGATGACCCTCCCGGACACGCGGACTCCGAGAGGTAATGTGCCGAAAATTACTTTTTTTATAATTAAGATATATATATCTTATATATAATTTGTATTATTATATCGGCCTGTGAACAAAATGTTGGTGGATTCGATCGCCACTATTTGTAATGGTCACATGGCACATTTAAATGATCTTCTAATTTATAATTATCGTCTGATAAGATAAAATACGGTGTTGAATTCCACCATTTAACACTAACAATATATTAAATTCACACAGTGATTAAAGAACGAAATACCTTGACACTAGATTTTGCTTTGCCTTTATTAGTCATAAAGGTAATTAAGAATTCAAAATAACAACCAGTTGTTATTTAAAACAAAAATTTATTGCAGATTTTTCTTATATATTTTATTTTATTTTAATAATGAAAAAAACATGAGATCGAAAAAAAATGTAAAGGAATGACAATTTTAACTCATTACTTTGAACTAAAAATATGTGAAATCAAACTCATAATCATCATCATCACAAATTTTATAATCAATTTAGTATACAATCAATCCTTTTCAGAAACAAAAATCAATTTAAATTAAAAAATCCCCCCTTTCTTTTCCAGGGAAGAAATTTTTCCCAGTAACATTTATAGGATCTATAGTTTGGATAGCGTTTTTCTCCTACCTAATGGTGTGGTGGGCTAACCTGGTCGGTGCGACGGCGTATGTACCTCCAGAGGTGATGGGGCTCACGCTGCTGGCCGCTGGGACCTCTGTGCCGGACCTCATCACGTCTGTCATAGTCGCTAGAAAAGGTTTCGGCGACATGGCCGTCTCCAGCTCAGTTGGTAGCAATATTTTTGATGTTACTGTTGGGTAAGTAAGGTTTGAATTTTTTTGTTATTTGTTTAAATTGAAGATTGTTTTTGGAATGTATTGCCGTGTTGAGTTACGCCAGTCATTATATTTTGTATTGAATTCTGACTGAAAATGGAGAACTAAGTGTGAAGCTGCTTATTTAAGTGTTAAAAGTCAATAAGTCAATCCATATTTATTTATTATACTGATTATATCAACTTTTCGCCTGATATTAACTGAGGAACAGGGGAACTATTCCCTGTATACGTAAGGACGGAGAAATTAAAATACTTTAAATATCCATTCCACCGAATGGATATCGAATCCCCAACTAATCAGTCAGATACTATCCCACTGGGCCACGATGGTATTAAAATAACGCCAAGATAATATATGGACTACATTAAAAAAAGCATTATAATATTAAGCGGAGCATCTGTGTAACCTTGACATGACATTGATTAAGTTAGCCTCATAAACTTGAATCGTATGTCTTCTTAATAGTCGCTATCAAGGACGGCTGTGGAAAGCAGAAAATTCACATGTTATATGTATCTGTATATATAGATATAAACGATTTTGTCCTGTGTGTGAATTTAAAGAGTATTTGCAATATGATATGTCTCTATTTCTGACGGAAAGTGGAGAATAATGTCTTGACACTAGGTTCTCTCTGATTACTTGGCTATACAGGAAAAAGCGTGACGCTGAAAAAAAATTAAGCATTTTAAGCTTTTTTTGTTTCTTGTAAAATTAATTTGTAATAAAGCTATACACAAAATTAGTCATTCATATACGACACTCGAAGACATGTTTGCTGTAATTTAAGAACAATTTTACATATGGCCAGTCGTGGCGCAGAGGCACGAAGTGTGACTGTAAAGCGACTGCTTGTGGGTTCGATTCCCACTCAAGGAGTGGAAATATTTAATATTTCCATTTTCTTCACTCTGGTGACGAGGTAAAGCGCGGCGTTAAGTTCCGCCTCTTAACACGCAATACCTTTGAATTTAGCAATGCGCGGCGAACACTAGGTTACTACTAGGTTCCCTGACGCTGACCAACTGGGACTACCTGAAAATTACCTCATCTTGTAACAAATATTACATGAAAATCAAACCTGCAACCTCATTCTAAATAAGTAACTCTAAAACCTACATAGCTATCTACGAGTATAATACGTATACTGTGGCATTTTCTTTATAATTTTTCTGAAGCCTAGCACCGTTACATCACTGTGCTCGACTTTGGACGCGAGCCAACACCGAGATACAAAATATAATTTTATTTTCCCCTCTGAATTATCCAGCTTGCTCTCGTGACTTTTATACTTAATTGCGGAAAAATTGTTTACTGTTTACTAAAGGCAAAGCTCATAAATCGGTCTATTCACACTTAAAATTTACATTTGGTACTAAAATGATATTTTATTTAGCGTTTTTTCGATTTTTATATATTAGTCGAGTTAATTAGTGATTGAATTCTCCTCTCTCTCTGGTAATCTACCCTCTGTCTGGTAATCTACTGGTAATAATCTAGTAAATAAAATCTACTAGTAATAATCTTGTAACCCGGTAATCTGGTATCCTACATATTTTGGTTAGGCTCAGCCTATGGGGCAAGACTAAATACGCATTTTAAAGGGCCTTAATTTGGTTCGCAAGTCCCAGGCACTGCTCTCTCAGTAACGCAATGAGCACAGTGAATCCATTTTCAGTTTCTGAGTTCCATATTAATACTTTAGAAATTATCTATTGTCTATGTGGGACTTAAAACGCTAACAAAAGGGAAATGATAATAACAGTTACCTATGTATATACCAGCTACACAACATTAACGTCATTATAGCGTGATATATATAATATAGCTTCATGCTTTTTCTATTATAACAAGGAAGTCAGAGAGAACCTAGGGTCGAGTTACTCTGCTCTCCACTTTCCGCCCAAATTCGTGATATTTAAGACATTTCATCTGTCTGTTGCGGCTAATCTATGGCACGGCTAGACCGATTTTGTCGGAACTTTTCTTTTTTTTTTTAACAATTTAATTTACACACCACTACGAACATAAGGTCTGTACTTTTTTTTAAAATAATCTTTTTCTTTTTATATATAAATTCCTTATTTGATTACAATATCAGAGCTTAAAACTAAGTTTATTAAATATACCATAAGAGAGTCCAGTTTTCTTAGTTATTAAATGTAACTTATATCTATTACAAAGTATTAATATGACTTACTATGACTATCTTTTACATATTTCTTAATATTAATTAATATTATATTTATTTTAATATATTTTATGAATATTACAATTTCTTATTCAAATGATGGGAAATGAAGGCATTATCGCCATTGTAGAGGATATGACCGCTTCGTTTCTATCTTTTTTTTGTCGGAACTTCTACAGGTACATATCTGATATTATAAGGAGTAACTTGGAAGACGTTTATTTTAGATTTATATATTTTTTCGTTAAATTCCTCTCGGACGAAGTCGCGAGCACCACTAGTAAAATATAATTTACAATCGTGTGAGAGGCTGACGATGGTACTCTTTGAGTTAGTGTTAATATATACCTTCCTAACGTTCTAAAATAATTAAGTTACCTCCTAAAAAAAATAATTTTTGCTCTCTTATTATTACGGTTCCTAGGAAAACGCGTTATCATGGCTTAGTTAATAATAAACCTTTGAACAGCATGGTTTTAGATTATATTTTGACTAAGGTCAATAGTGATATATAAAAGCGTTTGACAGTTAAAACGCTTGGATTCGATTCGATCCCCACTTGAGGGAATGATTGTATTTAAAGCATTTTCATTCCCTCGCTCTGGTAGGACAAATTTTAGCGTTAGGTTCCGTCATTCAGGATGCCACGACTCAAATTTGAGCGGAAAGTAGAGAAATTGAACACAAAGAGTAACTAGACATTAGGCTCTCTCTCTGACTAACATTTTTACCTACCACATATGGGAATAATAGCAAAAACACTCTTTAAATTAAAAAAATGAAAATGTGGCCAGTCGTGACCCAGTTGCACAAGCGTGTGACTGTAAGCGACTGGTTGTGGGTTCGATTTACTCGGTAGGGCACTCGAGGAGTGGAAATATTTAATATTTACATTTTCTCCGCTCTGATGCCGAGGTAAAGCGCGGCGTTAAGTTCCGCCACTTAACACGCAATGCCTCCGAATTCGGCAGAAAGTGGAGAACGGAGTGTCTTAGCACTAGGTTTCCTCTGCCTACCCTGCTGTGTGCGGGATATAGCGTGAAGCTAAAAAAATAAAAAAAAATATATATAAATCTAAAGTAGTGTAACTTCATACGCACAGTTGTACGCCAATTCGCGAACCAACAGTAAACGTACAGCTGCCATACACGTGCTCTGGACGAATGGGGTATTATTAGAAAAATTCAAAACTCCGTTCGAAATGAAAAAAGTTCTTCTAGTTTCTCTTTTATATCACTGAAACTGAGCTACAGTAGTCGTACAAACATACATATGTAGATACATATATGTATATGTGTATGAAATACGTGATGTTTTGAGTATGAGGAAAATGGACTTGTCATTTTTTAAAACATTGTCTTTTTAATAATATTGGGCTTATTTAGACATGAATTTTGGTTAAACACATCTATTAACATGTAGTGGTCGTGGTCAGTCGTGGCCCAGTGGCACAAGCGTGTGACTGTAAAACGACTGGTTGTGGGCTCGATTCCCACTCGAGGAGTGGAAATATTTAATATTTCCATTTTCTTCGCTCTGGTGCCGAGGTAAAAGCGCGGCGTTAAGTTCCACCACTTAACACGCAATGCCTCCGAATTCGGCGGAAAGTGGGGAACAGAGTGTATTAACACTAGGTTCCCTCTGCCTACCCTGCTGTGTGCGGGATACAGCGTGAAGCTGAAAAAAAAAATGAACATGTAGTATTTTCAAAATAAATTTGGCGCCTTGGTAGCGCAGTGTCATACTAACTTGTAGTCATTTTTTATTACTTTTGCATTATTTCCATTTCTCCGCTTTCATTTATGAAGTCTAAACAATATTTGGAATCTCATTTCTCAATTCTGTTGTCTGAAGATCGAACGCTTGGCGCTAAGTCCTCTCTTGATACGCTGCTATGCTAATTTAAGCTGTAGAGTAAATAAAACTGCGATAATTTTATTATTTTTTCTAACAAAAAAAAACTTTAATCTAGATATAACTCTGGATTCCTTTTTACAAAAATTATACAAATTTAGCGTACATAGTTAAAGTTTATATGCGGAAGTGAAGAAAACAAATATTTTCACAAAAAAATATTACGATAATAAAATAAATATACATATTTGATATATACTTTTGTGTAAAGTAACGGACACGTTGTCAGGGTGACACGTGTTTACACGTTTAATGAGCCTCTAGCTAATACTAGAGGCTCACTA